>JAUIRK010000573.1:0-52990 GCA_030549495.1 Nectonema munidae
CTTCTTCTTACACCCCATTAGTATATTAATTATTTATTTAGAAAAAATCTATATATTTTAAAAATTGAACTTTTAATATTACTTTTTTCAAAAAAAAGATGTTTGTATCATACTCCCGCACACATTTTACTTTTCAATTGGGAAGGCTGGAAAAATTTTTTTTGGGGGGGGGGGGGGGGCTAAATATTTTCACAAAAATTTTTTAGGTACTTATGGGTTATCTCTCCCCCATTCAAAAAATTTTTTTTAGTAAATTACTGAAAAAAATTTTTAAGTGGGAGGGAGATAACTAATAAGTACCAAATTTTTATATATAGCCTAAAAATAAACCATTTTTTGTACCCTTTATTTATATCAAAATATTTTAGGATGGGGGGGGGGGCTCTGAATCTAAGTTGGGGGGGGGGGGGGGGGTAGCCCCCTCTTGTCCTCGCTGCCTACGGGCCTGGTTCCAAGGGGAGATAAACGTGTATTATGGTAATGAAGTCAACTTTTGAAAGTAAGTATGCCAGCTAAGGGCTGTGCATATATTCCTTTCATGTACATAAAAAATAAGATGCAAAACTTATAAGAAAATTAATCCATTAACTTCAAGGAATTGCATTCAATAAAAACACCATTAGTATGTCAATTAAGATTTATTTAAAAAAAAGATTAAGAAAAATTGATAAAATTAAGAGCATTAGTATGAAGGTATTATTAGTCAAATCATCATGGTTTCCAAATGTACATGCATTTAAGATAACATAACATAATTTTATTAGCGAAAAAGGGGGCAAAAAAGGCATATAAAAATATTCGCATCATTTTTTATAGAAAAGATAAAAAATTAACCGTGATCAAAAATTTTCTCTTTTCAAAAATTATCGAACCTGTTCTTGAAAATATTTAAAGAAGGAGTATTAACAACGAAATCAGGCAAAGAATTCCAATTATTTATCATACGTTGTGAAAAAAAATCTTTTCACAATAACTTTTTGCAATGACACTTTCTAAACTTGTAAGAGTAAAATCTTTCCGAGAATTCTGGTAAAATTTGTCTAATAAGTATTTTATATAGAAGTGGAGCTGTATTGGCATCAAATAAAGTGAAGCATTTGTGCACTTTATGAAAAACTTGGAAGGCCTTTGAAACACTCATAGAGATATTTTCTCTAGAATTAAGATTCGTGTTGACAATTCCACCAAGATTTTTCTTCTGAAGAATGATTTATCATTTTGTAATTCAATTTGTAGGTGGGTACACTTGTCTAGATTCAGTTCATTCCCCATCTACTACACTAATGAAAGATGCTAATTAAGTAACTCTGCAAGCTAGCTTTACGAGCAGTATTAGACACGTTGTAAATTTTAATATCATTGGCAAACACTTTTAGTTTCGAGCTAACTATGTTCAAGAGGTCTATCAGGAAAACATTAAATATCAAGAGACCCAGAACAGATCCTTGCGGCACATCACTTATAACTGGGTTTTCTTGAGAATAACTCCCATTTACAACAATAATTTGTTTTCTATCTTTAAAGAAATCGGCTAATAATAATCACAACAAGTTTCCTTTTATCCAAATAATTCAAGCTTATCAATCAAATATTTATGTGGAATGGAGTCAAAAAGGTTTGTGAAAATCAAGATATATCACATCAATTGTATCATTCAGCTTAAGTAGATGAACCAAATCGTTTTGAAACTCTAATAGGTTCGTTATAGTAGATTTACCATTCATAAATCCATGCTAATTCAAATTAAAAAACTAAAGACTTTCTATATGGCTCACAATTTTCTCAACTATAAACGACTCAAAAACCTTACAAAGAATTGCTTTGAGGATTATAGGTCTAATTGTGACAAAATTTACTTAAAATTTTTATTTTTTGCTTTTAAATTTTAAAAAGCATTTTAACTGGAACAGCTAATGCATCATGTTATTTACTGATAATGTACAGATGTAAGTTATCAATCTGAGCGGACTTAAACTTGTCTATGCTTTTCAACTTATTACATATTGTGCCTATATCGAAATTAATAGAGTCAATTGTAACGTTACAAGTTGCCAAAAAAATTTGAATGAAGAACACATATTGTACACTAGATTGAATGAATATATGATTAGCATATAGTTAGCATTAGCTTTATATGTTAATTTCTTCTCTCTATTATTATTCTCGATAAAAATTAAATTAAATATTTAAAAACATATATTTATATTCCTTGTCAATTCAATTAAATATTCAAGTCTGGCTTCCTCAACTCCTTTTTTTAAAAAACGCCCGCTATTAATAGGAGTTGCTGGTGGAACAGCATGTGGAAAGGTAAATTGAAGATTTATTTAGTTTAGGGGTATTGAAGAAATATCTCTTCATACATTCTTTTATGAAAATTTTTAAAATAAAAAGTGTAACCCTAGTATGCCAAGTTAAAATATTTAAAATTTTAAGGTTTTTTCCTATGGAATAAACAATAAATAATTTGAATTTAACAAATCTATTTTCAAAAATTGGAATTTTGTTTTGCAAAAGTTGCTGTAATAAATTCAATATCAAGTTCTTTTATTTTTTATTAAATTGTTATAATTTTACAAAGAAGAAAATATAATCATTCATAAAATCCATATAAAACTTGTTATTGTTTTGCCAAACTTGTCGAAGAGCTATATTTTTTTGTTCGACAACTGCACTGCCTTTTTCGCTATTGCAAATTGACCAATGTTTAATGTAAGCCAAGATCACGATTAAGAAAATTTGGACATCATTGGTTGAAAATTAGAAAATATGTTCAGCCTGTGTCTAACAATTTAGTATATAGATCTTCCTTATAACAAAGTAGATTTGAAGTAGATCTATATTTACATGTCAAAAATTGCATATCTTGATTCACTTACTATATAAAGGTACTTTACACCAAAAATGTAGGTTTCTTACTTAACCTAAAAAATGATGGTTTCTTCAATAGGACACCAAATAAGCAAATATTAGGAAACAAAGCTAATAAAAAATATACACTTGAGTTTTGTAACTATTCATAAAAAAAATTCCAAAACTACTTTTGTTTTTAAATTTTTTTATAATGATTTACTATATAATCTCAAAGTATTTATCTGTTACAACAAGAATAAAAACCGGTATTAGAAGTGATTTTGGTTACAGAAAAATAACCAATATAATTTTCTGTGTTGGAGGGAGGGGGAGGAGGTATGCATCCCCATTCACCCCCTTCTGGCCATCCCTGGTTAACAAACTAACGTTAAACTAAACCATTTTGAATAATTTATAAATAATAACATGATATCTTCCATAACTTCAAGACGTTGGACACGGAATAGAATCCGACACAATTTTTATACATTATCTACTAAATCCACAAAAGACCCTATTCGTTACGTTAATGTGAAGGCCTTTTTGGTCCCCATCTTTTTTTCATCAAATATTTAATATTTTTATAAAATTCTTGCGTGAACCCACTAAATAATTTACTGCGATCATAGTGCCATCTTTCATAAAAATCAATGAATGCCAAAAATATAAACTTCAAAATAATTCCACTTTTTTGGCTTATTATTGTCTTATTTAATAAGTCATCTTTTGGTGATTAATTCACACAGAATAATTCAGCTGTCATTAAATTTAGCTTTCACAGGTTACTTAACGCCAAACATTTCCAATATTTTAAAATAAGCTTATCCATACACAGTAGATCGAATATGCTTAATTTCATTCTGAAACTATTTTTGTCACTAGATTTCAATTGCGGTTACTGTTTATTTCTTGTTAATTTGTGGTCAGATAGTTTTTTAATATCATTTTTGAATAATTTTCATCCCATTTAGCAAATCGACCTTTCATCATTATTATATTTTTTTCAATCTTTACTTAAATAATAAATACTGCATTTCAATGTGGTTAAAAGGCTATATATTTGGTTATTTTGACGTTACATTAACTTTTATATATTTAAGCCAAATTGATCAAATAATTTTCTTCATAAAATTAAAATTTATTAATTTTTATTTCTCATGAAATTTTTCAATAATAACCCTATAGATCAGCGGTCGCCAACTGGTGTTATGATGGTAGGCACCACCAAATGGAAGAGGTACACTTTGACTATCACAACCCTCGGGTTCCATCTCACAACATAGCGTCTAAACAATTAAAAAACAGGGTCATAATCGATGGAGTAGCCCTCCATATCAAAAGTTAGAAATGATGTTAGGAAAGAGATATGAGACACCAGAATGTCCAAGTCATGCCATTCTTCCTCTCATTCCAAATTGTCATGCCTAGGGGCAGGGTTGTAGAGTCAGTGGAGTCGCACCTTTGGAGAAATATGTTAGGTTAAATAATAAATTCATAAATTATCTTCTTAGTGTGCAACGTTGCAAAAACGCAACATAAAAATGTTTATAATTTTTGCCCAGACTTTGTATTTTTTACAGCTCATAGAAAAATGCTGGAAAATTCAATAAAATTAAAGAATGAACTTTTTATTTTACGTTAAAATTAGTTTGTATTCGAGTAAATCTCATTTCATGAGAATTTTTTAGGCAAGCAGAAAGTTTTTAGGAAAATTTTTTAAGCCACATACCTTTGGAACAATATTTTAGGATAAATTCAGCTTATGAATCATTTTGTTTTGTCTTAGAAGATAAAAAGGTTATAGACAATAAATTGAAATCTTTTTGAAGACAATACAAGAAAGACACTAAACTACAAATACAAATCAATAGAACATTTTAATTAATTTTTGTTGAAAGAAATAGATCAAATATTTTGCTTGCAACATAAATCAGAAATGTCTAAAATTCAGGAAATCTTCCATGCGACATTCACAAACTACCTTGTAATATGGTACATGTCATCACACTTTTTGGAGATTTATAATATTTGAAACAGATAAGTTGATGTTGTTTAATAATAAATTTTAAAAGTCAAAGTCGCAAAATTATATATAGGAGGAGTAATTAATGTTAAAAAAATTTACATAATTGGAGTTGCAGTCTCAAAAATTACAAATAGGTGGAGTCAGAGTCGGAGTTGAAAAATTATAAATAAGTGGAGTCGAAGTCGCCAAATATTTTTCAGACTCCCCAACCCTGCCTAGGAGACACATGAGCGAGGTGAGTCATCGAAGATTGAGAACAAAAAAAAGAAGAGTCGAAGGAGGACATCGAAGATTGAGAGACAAAATGCGACACTATACAAGAAGAAGTAAATGAATTGTAAACAGCTTCACCCAGGACGTGCTAGCGGGTTGACTAGATAAACCCACATTTTTCAGTCTGGTAGGATAGCGACTGAGCAATCGGGAAGTCCATTTACGCAAAGACACACAAATCTGGATCGGAACAAAATGGCAGTAGGACAAGGAGCCATGGTTTGGGCAAGCATGGGATATTTAGGAAAGCGTAAAAGAAGTTTGGCTGGGCGGCTAGAGCAACAATGCGATCTGTCGCATGTGCTATAGCTCTTTGAGGCACCAATACCTCCTCTGCATCGTACACCACTAGCAGTTGAGGTGTGTCACTCATTTGGGGAAATGTGCTGATCAGGTAGATAGGGAAGTAACTGTCTCTTACTATGAAGGCTCAAAATCCATCCAAAAAATTCGATAAACCGTCTTTGATTTGTTGGGAAGTAACTGTCTCTTACTATGAAGGCTCAAAATCCATCCAAAAAATTCGATAAACCGTCCCAGGATTTTGTCAAGCATCTTCCTTTAACCAACAAAAAGGCAGGGATGTGGGTTTTTGATAAACGAGATATGATTATATTGTTGCATTGAGAAACCGCATTAATCATTACGACTCAGACTCCTTCTCGAAACGTGTAACTCTACAGACTCCAGTCTCTGAGCTTAAACCAAGAAAAATAATATGGATAGTCTACTCACAAGCCAAACAAGTCTAATAATATAGATTTAAAATTAACAGAAACAACTGCCATCTGTTTATATTCCCTTCCCTTCTGTTTATAATTTCTGAGATATACGGTTAGACCTTCATCTAAAATAACCAATCCTAATCAATATATTTTTAATAATGTTTTGAAGTGTTTCTTTCGAAAAAGTTCTTAAATTTGAAAAGAATTTCTACAAAAACCAGTGTTGAGATTAAAAGTCTTTCGTTTTCATTTTTGTGCTTTAAAATAAGTACTTGCTATCTCAAGATAGACTTCAAGTCCCTTGATTTGCGTCAAAATTTTTAATTGCACCAGTCTTCAACCTTTTTCTATAAGTCAATTATTATTCAACACAGTAATATATGAAATTGTCCTTCATAGTTAAATAGTTGTGAAACCAGTGTCTTTATGACAGCTTTCTCATCTCTTTAGACACCTGCCCCAATGAGATATCTTTTATATGTTCATGACCTCCTAATATACACAAGTTGTAAATGAGAATTTCATAGCCCTTCATCTTTTTAATATGTTGCCTAGGTTTGGATGCCATGCTCCATGTCGACTAAATTACAACACCATTTTTGTAGCATTTCCATCTGTTACTGTCATATTTTAAATTCATTAAATTAATCCCAAGAATCCGCCATTTTGTAAAAGTTCTACTGAGCTTCTTTCGGCTATTTGAACTGATAGCTGGAATAAATTCAATGCGATACCAAATTCTTATTATTTTTGTTATTTCAACTAGACTTTATATTTTAAAATAAAGTTAGTGTTTAAGGAGTGCTTCCGCTAAAAATATGACCCAGTGGTTATAAAAAAATACATAGTTTGAAATTTTTGAATATTATCTCATTTAAATAATTTGTGTTTATTACTTTTTCATTTATTTTTATTATTTGTAATTTATTAAATACGCTCTTCTTTATTTATTTAAAAATTTTAGATTTTATTAAAATTTTTAGACTTCCGTTTGTCAATCTATTACAGAAAGCCTACAAATAATTTCATTAACAGAACGTGTCAATTTGTTATCGATTGATTCATTTTACAAAGATTTATCACCTTGTGACTTGACCCTTGCAAAAAACGGAGAATTTAATTTCGATCATCCAGACGCACTAGATTTACAGCTACTTATTTCAACGTTGAATCAGATGCTCTCTTTCCAGCTCGTAAAAATTCCAAAATATGATTATGTAAATCATTGCAGGTTTTAGAACTTTTTTTAAAAAAAATTGAAAAGTTTTATCCCTTTTTAATTTCCAGGAAAAGGGATTCGTTTATTTCCATCAAACCATGTGATGTTATAATTCTTGAAGGCATTTTGATTTTTTTTTTTGAAAGCTTGCGAAATTTACTTGATATTAAAGTCTTCTTAGATGTGGATTCTGATTTACGATTAGCTCGCCGAGGTATAATAATTCATTTTCTTTCCTTCCGATAATCTATTTTTAATCTTAATTTTCTTATCTTTTATATCAAATAGGAAAGAAGGTCTAAAATTTTAACTCTCGCATTCGGTTACATGGGGAGAACTGATGATTTAACTTTTTTGTGATTTTAGTTTTGATTAGTTGAAGCTTCATGACTAAAATCCCCCCTTTTCTAGGTATTCTATTTAGGCAAAAAAATTATCAACTGGAAAATGTAATCATTTTAAGTTTTAGCTAAATAAATATTTTGTTTGAAGCTTTTTCAATATGTATCTAAATTCAATTTTAAATTCTACAATAATTATGCTAATATTTGGATTCTTTATACAAATTATTTCATTTCTTGTCGTATTGTAGAAGGGTTATTTTAGTTATTGCTCATCTATCTCCTCCCCTCCGCTTCCGAATTTTATTATAAAAAAGTTGAATAAAAAAAATTTTAATAAAAAAATTTTCTAACTAATTAACGCCATTTTCTAATCACAATAAAAAATTTTAGTAATATTTTTTAAACTTTTTCATAATAAAATAGAGGGTGAAAAGGGACAAAGAGATATGCAATAAGCTACCCTTTTTACCCAACCATTTGTTGTAATATAAAATATTTTTTATAAAGCTTACAATCTTTGCCCATATTTGCTACACATCTAAAAGTGTTAATGGTCTAAACACGATCAACGAAAGTGATTCTACTTCTTTAAGGCTTATGTTTTTAAAACTTATTTGTTTGCTCATCCCTTTCTATGCGTTTTTATGACGGTAAACGATTTTTATTTTATGGGATGCTGGTGGTCTCATTCAGTTAAAACTACTGAATATAAAATGTTACTTAGGAACTGATAATATAATCATTTTAATATCGTTTGGCCCTTTTTTTTCATTTTAAATTTGTTAAGAATGTAATATATTTTACTTTTATTTAAATGAATTTTTTAGTATTTTCTTTTTTTTTTAAATGTTCTTTATAGATAATTAAATTTTTAGTTGAAAGAGATATCGAAGACAGAGGAAGAACTCTTGAATCTATTCTGAAACAATATGCAAAATTTGTTAAACCAGCTTTTGAAGAGTTTTGTCTTCCAGTATTATGAATTTAATTTATGAAAGTTCTACATTTTAAATTGATTAATTTAAAGGGATTGATTTGCATATTCTTGATGTTTATATATCGGAAGAAAATTGTAATTGAGTTTCTCAAATTAAGCAAACTGAATTAGAAAGAAATTTGTAATATAATATGAAGGCAAACTTTTTCGTTTTTTAATGTAGTGATGATATGCTGATTACTTTTTATAATACTTAAAATGCATTATGTAAAATACCAATAGGTCATTTAATAATAGCTCTAAACGCACAGCGTTGCTTTTAAAATTACCATTGAAAAAGAACAGATAAAATTATACATTCTAGTTACATTTGGCTTGTTTATCTCCGCGTGCAGTTGTTAAGTCACGTTTTTGTTTAGACACTATAATAAAAAGTTTATTAAAAATTTTACTAAACGCAAAATTTTTAGAGATAAATCATGATACGACAATTTTGTAAAAAAACAAGTAGGTTTTAAGAAATCATTAGCCAGAAAGATTTTAAAAAAGTTTTAAAGGCAGGTCATTGGTATTGTAAAGTAATTACTATCGACATGCATGAAACCTAAAAAAAAATTGAAAAGGAAAATAATAAATTGAAATTAATTAATTAAGTTGTTTGTGGTGTTCGCACCCCTCCTTTCGGATATCGTGGCCCGCCCGGAATGCTGAGTCCAAGTCTACCTGGACTTTCCATCCCACTAAACGCCTACCGGCTCTTGTTACAAAAGAATAGCTATACCTTGTTATATATATTATTTTACAAGAATTTATGTTACAATATATAAATACATCTGAGTGAACGATACTATCCTAACGCGAACGCTCCCAATTTGGGAAACAAACTTTTTGTCTAGTGATCGCTTGATTACTAACCACGTAGAATCGGGTCGCTAGAGCACTACCTAACCGTAAAAACCTTTGAATTCTTCAGAGGAAGAAAACCAGGGTAAAAAACCGGCACGGAAATTTATTAAGAGAATTGAAGTGGAGCAATGTGAGTAAGATAAAAATGGATTTCTGAAGGCAAACCTTTTGTTTATAATTTTAAAAATTTATTTTAAAAGAATTTGTGCATGACACTCAACCGTAAAACAAGTAAGGTACTATGGAAAGTCTACTCACAATGGGAACAAACCTTTTAAGGATACCATTTTCATGGTCATGTCAAAAACTGTCACTCAAAATTAGAAATCAATATTTTTGGAGAAAATTTTGATATATTCTTTAGATAACCTCTAACTTGGTGACTATATTAGATACACTCTTGAAATTTTTTTGTGATATACAGTTTTGAATGCATAACACTTCTATATTTGGAGCTTGGCAAAGGTTCGGAGGCATCAAAACACGCTGAAGAAATTTACCAATTTACTTTGTATCTAAATGTTTCGATTTTTCACCTGCAAAAGTTCTGAACGCGTGTACCCCTCTCTATTATCTCTATGTCTGTGTAAAGGGGCGCTAAATGCAGAGAATAACAGCTGCTGTTTAGGGGAGACGAATTAGCTCATTGTTCATTGAGTCGTGTGAAGATATTCGTATTGTTTATCATGTGGTACTCAATTGATTAATATCTTATAGTTTGTTCAGAAAAGATATTTGTAAAGAAATTTGAGTTTATAGAATGTTGAAAGTTATCCAATGAAAAGTAGTGAAGTAAGGAGCGAGAGTTGAAGCCAAAGTTTCAAGCGCTGCTGTTCATAACAAATCGTGTTTGAGTAGAAAGTATTATACTTTTTTCAACTTTATCTTAAATATTTATATATATTATATGAATTCAAGATTAAACCTCTTTTTTACATATATTTAGACTAAGAAGTATGCAGACATAATAATACCGCGGGGCTTGGAAAATAAAGGTAAAGTGATATATTTGTTTAATATTTTTACATATGATATAAAAATTTATCGTTTAAAATATAGAACTAATAAAAATATTTTCTATAAAAATTCTGAAAAAAATTAAATATCTCTATATAAAAGCGTGTCTATATTTTGTTTCATATACTTTTTTATTCAGCAAAGAATTTTTAAAAATGATATTTAAAATTATTTTTCATGATTATCAAAAATATACTTAACTTACTGGTCTTTAAATAAGACTAAGACAGATGTGTCCTAATTTTATTGATAAATTATTTTTATGCGTTCAAACAACATTGATTTAAATTGAAAAAAGTTCGTCATTCTTTTTTGAGTTTGGGTAGGGCATTGAATAACTGTAGCGAGTATGAGTAGAATTTTTTTGAACTTTTAAATATTACAAAATCCGTCCTTAATTAAACTATTAATTTTTGTTTTTGTATAATGATATTTTATAATTTTTTGAAACTAAAAAAAGTGATGTTATCACTGAATTTCTTTATAGATTGGACTCATAGTGTCTCTTAGTTTTTGATGTTTTCATAATTCTTCAATATCAAAATTCAATATTTAAAATATGTTTAAAGATTAAAATTATGAGAAAATATCGTTTTTAGTTTTTATATGTGCTAAAAATTTAAACTTTGCATCTAAATTTTTTTCTTGATTTTAAGCATTTTAGTTTTTTTTTACAATAAAAAATTGTTATATTTCATAATATAGTTTCACAAATATTAAAGATGAAGGTACCGTGGGGTTTTTCATCGAGAAGGCACAATTGCATCGCTTGCATATTTCATACAATCCACTTTAACCCGTTAACGACCAGAATAATCAAACGATATCTAGTATAAAGCAGAAGATTTGTATTAAAAAGCAGAACGCAGACGATTCACATTTTTGTAAAGTGGACCGTTGTCGATAACCAGTTAATCAATTCTAAATTCATATTTTTAAACGGGGCTACGAAGTGCGGAGTTGATAGTTTCGGAGATTTAAAGGGACAGGAATCGCAGCTTGATTTTTGCAAGTACGCGGTCAGTGTTGGATATTTTCTCACCAACTCTAATTTCTGTTTCAAAACACTTTTATTTTGAAAGGCATTGTCGTTTATTCCGTAAGTAAGATTTAGGCCTCAAATAACTTAGCAACCAGCATGTCTCATATTGATCTCTTGCTAAATTATTGGAATTGTAAACATCGCCTTCATTTCTCTCACACACACTAGCATTCAATACGATTAGTGTTAGGATATATGATAACGGTTAGAAGTAGACTTGTAATGAACGTGCCTCAGAGTTTAATTTATTAGGAGCGAATTTCCTTTTAACCCGTTACCGCCCAATGAAAATCGTCTGTTTTTATCAATGCTTTTTAATACAAATCTTCTGCTTTACATTAGATATCGTCTGGTTATTCTGGTCGTTAACGGGTTAATATGATAGAAATTGGTAAAAAGCTTGTAATTTTATGCTTCGCCTTTTTACTTACTTTAGAATACGCCAAGTTTCTTCTTTTAAATGCAAAATTTTTGTAAAATTGTAATTTGCTTCATTATTATGACTTTTCACATGCATTAGTTAAGGTGGCAAAAAATCTTTATCTACTATATCTACGCGTTAATGTATTTGCTTGGGATCTTTAAAAGGACTTATCTGAAATTCGACTTAGTGAATTTGTTTATGAGACAAAAATATTTTATATGAAAGAAAAGAAAACAACACAAAGTAAATATATATAAAACAAAATAAAAGTAAAAAATTTATTTTATTTTTTCTCTGAAAAGCTTTATATTTGTCTAAAAGTGTAGTCAATCTTTTTCTTAATTTAACATCTAAGTTTTCTTCAAAATGAACGATTATGCAAAATTGTGTAACTATTTAAATTAATCTTATGAATAAATAGATAAGACATAAATTTAAAGTTTGTTTATTTTAAGCAAAAATTAAAAATTTTATAAACATGTATATATACAGTCAAACCTCGTTTATCCGACCATGGATTATCCAACAACGCAGATAACCGAAACACTACTTACTGTAACCGATTTTTTCAATGTTTTTCTCTCTCGTTATTCCGACACGCACACTTCTTAAAATGCTGTAGAGTTTGTTAATTCAAGACAAAATATTTAAATTTTCTTTTTTATAATACATTTTTAAAATTGAATGTGAGTTAGAATTTGCTCACAAAGGAAGTACAATATTTTCCATATGTTTGCCGATGAATCTTAGTTTATACTTAAAGGTCCATGTACTGACGACGCACTAGTTTCTTTACTTTTTCGATTTCTTCTTTAGAATAGAAGTTGAATTAATCGGTTATAACTCATTTTTATTTTCGTTACCCGCAAATTCACAATCCGATAAGAATATGTGTGAAACGAACAGTATCGGATAAGTGAGGTTTGACTATATATAATAACTCACTTGACATTAAAAATGATTTGTTGATAAAATAAACTTGTGCAAAACCAAAATAAAAAAAATATATCTACAACTTAAAATTATTATAAATTTTACACATGTTTCCATGCATCACTGCTCATACTCATAAACATTTAGACAATCATAAAAGACTATGAAGAATTTTATATTGCATGGTTTTTGTACCTGTAATCCCAATTTTCTCTACCATCATTTCAACATTTAGTTTCAATAGATGTTTTGAAATAACATCAAATATATTTCTATCGTCACTCTCTTTCTCGTAAAAATTTTTAAATTTCATTTAAATAATAAATATGACATTTAATATCTTTGAAATTCAAAATTAGTTCGAATTTCAGAAGATTCAAATCAGACGTAAAATTATGGATTATAAAATGTATATATATATTGGTACTTTAAATAAAGTTAGACCTATTCAGAGTCTAGGCTGAATTTAATTGTCTTAGTATAGAAGACAAAATTTATAATTGCTTATTAGCTAAACTATAAACATACAAAAATATCTTGAATATGATGCTTACTTGTTATGTTCTTTTTTTGCTCTAACTTTTTCTTATTTTAGTTGCTATAAATCTTTTGGTTCAACACATTAAAAACCGTTTACAAAAAAATGATATTCTCTAGATGTCTCAAAAATCGTGTGATGCTCATTATGGAAGTTAATCCACAAATGATGGAATGAGAATTATGTTATTTTTTTAATTTGTAATATTTTAATTTAATATATTTTTAAAACTTTATAAAAAATATTTCATGTTTCTTTCAAATTTTGTACTGTTTTATTTTACATAAATATAATTGATTATCCAATTTTTTATAAACCGGTATTCATCCACAGTTTTCTCAAAGTAACTTTTATAGATATCAAACAACTATTTACTTCAAATTGTGATGCGGAATTTCCTTCAGTCAGTTTAACTTTTCTTTTTAAAAATTCCTCTCTTTAAAAACCTTTCTTTTTTGAACCATATCTGTTACTATTTTTGTGTACCCCATCTCAATATTATGTCTAAATTATTCTTAAGTAGGCAATTGAACATTTTATTGTACGTTTCTGAAACTTTTTAGAGGAGTTGATCATTTTTCTAGAATTTCAGACTTATATTCAATGTGAATTTGATACCAAATATTTGAAGACCGTGTTTTCTTAGCACCGTTTTGTCATTAATTGTATATACTTAAAAGATTTAACCGTTTTTCGGAACATAATTTTTTATTACATAGCACGCCAAACTATTTTAAAAAATTTTAAAATAAAATTAAATGTAACCTATTTTAAAATAGAATTAGGTAAATTTTACTTAAATACTGTTAAATGATGCGAAAAATTATTTTGATCCATCTAAATTTTTTGATCTACAGACATATATTTTTTTAAAAAAGAAAAATTTTGTAAATACTCATTTTACTTTAAATTTTTAAAAATTTGATCTTTGGATGACTCTGCTTGCAAGTTATTATGCTCCATCTTTTTATTAAATGTTTCAATATAACATACAATTTCCGTGTTATCTTCCTTCTCTTCGTCATCAAAATTATGATCTTTGGAAGATGGTAATCGACTAAGTGCGTCCTCATTTGTATGGTTAGCGTTCTTGCGATATTCGATGGTGTAGTCATATTGCTCTAAAGTCATTGCCCATCTTGCTAGACGATTTGCTGCGAGTAAAGGGGTTGCTTTTGAAGGTCCAAACAAAGGTGTAAGAGAAGGACGGTGATCTGTCACCAGAACAAACTTTCTACCATAAAGGTAAGGGTAGAACTTTTTTAACCCATAAATGATTGCAAGAGGCTTCCTTTTGAGTTTGACTGTAATTTCTTTGAGCGGATGTAAGAATTTTAGACGCGTTAAATATTGGCTTTTCATCTGCATTTGGGAAGCGATGAAAAAGTAGCGCTCCAATTCCAACATTGGAAGCATCACACGAAATTCCAATTGGTAATTTTCGGTTGAAATGAACCAGCACTTTTTTTGAGGACGAAAGCTCTTTGGACTTTTGAAAAGCTTCTTCTTCTTCCACACCCCATTTCCATTTCTGAGATTTCTTCGTAAGTCGATAGAGGGCTTCTAAAATTTGTGAAAGATTAGTAGGTAAAAATTTTAAATAAAACTGTAATGAGCCTAGATATGACTTTAAGATACATTATCTGGAGGCGGCATCTAAAGGACATCATTTACTTTTGATCCTTTTTCAATTCCATACGATGAAAGACGATGGCCTAGATACTCTACCGACGGTTGAGCAAATTGACACTTTTCCAAACAACAACGAAGACCATTTTTGTCTAAACGATCTAAAAGACGTTTCAGGTTGTTGTTATGATCATTCGTCTTTTCCACTGATAAGTAGGTCATCCATGTATACAGCAACTCCTGGCAAATCTTGTGTCATTTGATCCATTATGTATTGAAAATAACCAGGCGCCGATTTAATTCCAAAAGGTAATCTCTTTTGAAGAAGTACTCCCTTGTGAGTACTTAGAGCAAGTTTTTCCTGACTCTTAGGTCCCAAAGGAATTTGATTATAAGCAAACGCAAAATCTATTTTAGAAAATCAATATCCACCTTCTAGTTTGTTCATAAGCTCTTCAGGAAGAGGCAAGGGATAGCGATGATCTTTCAGATGACGGTTTATAGTGACAGCGTAGTCTCCACAAACCCTTATTGATTGTCCAGTGCGTGTTTTTTTTACAGGAACTACAGGGGTTCCATATTCGTTAAATTGGACCTTTTCCCAAATTCCTTGCTGAATACCATTTTTGTAAACTTGTTCCAACTCGTCACGCATTGCTAGTGGAGTGGGTCTATGTTTGCAAAAGATTGGTTGAATTGACTCTTTGAACTCCACTTCTAATACAAAATCTTTAAGACATCCAACTCCTAATTTCCAAATATTTGGAAACTGCTTGCATGTTTTCAGACACTGATCCAAAAGTCCTTTGTCTTGCTTTAAATCCCTGGAAATGAAGTTGCACTCCAATGAATCTAAAACTTTATCTCCAGATAGTTTTAATTGTTTAATGGCCACTCTCCCCAAAAGATTAAGATGATCGGTTACTGTATATCTAATATCAACCTTATTTTTACTACCTGGTACTTTCGTTTCTGCTGTGAAACTTCCTCTTGTTTTCAAAAAATGTTTGCTCGCAGATTCGTAATGAGGAGTTGACTGATCTAAAATTGGTTTGCCCATTTCTTTCCAAAGTTGTTGTGTGATGAAGTTTCCCGTTGTTGCAGTGTCCAACTCCAATATACATCTGTGGCCTTTAATAGAAAGAGGTATCTCCATCTTTGGAAGTTCATGTGAGCTGACAGACGCAACTGTAACCAGAGTTTTGATGGAATTCTTCGTGTATTTCTTTCTACATACCACTTCTAAGTGACCTTTTAAATGACAAAAATTACACATTGTTTGCCTAAAGCGACACTCTTCTGGTTTGTGGTTTGCTTTTCCACAGCGAAACTTTACTGCATGTAAATGATTTACTTCTGTATCTTTAGTGTGATATCCAAAAACGGTTTCTTTCGCAATCTTGGCTGCGTTTTCCGTTTCAATTGCTATTTCCACAGCTCTAGCAAAATCCAAATTCTCATCCTTTACTTTAAAAATTGCCTTTAAGACAGCTTCGTTTCCAATTGAGCAAATAAATCTTGTGCGCAGTGCTTCATCTTGAGGATCTTTTATTGAGGAAAAGTCACAAGTTGCTGCATCCTGGCGAATGCGGGCTGCAAATCTTTTCTCCGGGTTTACGTTGAAGATCACTGCAGAATTTGAAGCGTTCTCTCACAACAAATCCATTAGGATCGTATTGATCATTCATGAAATCTATAATTTCTTGCATGCTCAAGTTATTGATGTCTTTAGGTAGCGAGCTTTGGGCTGCAAGATTGGAGAGTAACTTGTAGATGCAGGGTGATTGATTTGTCAGAAAAACTTGCGCTTTTTGATGTTCCGGGATAGAATTTGCTCCCTGAAATGTGCAAAAACGAGCGAAGTAATCTTTCCAAAGTTCAGAAGTAGAATCAAATGGTGCAAACTGACAAAATCCTCTTTGAGAAGAAGAAACCTCAGTAGGTTTTGAATAAATATCTTCCCTAAGTTGATCTATCTTTTATGCATCTTCTCCACGTTGCGCGTTTAATATTTCGATCATGGTCTTCTGCTGTTCCATCTGTTTTTGCATTTGCACCACCAGGTCTTTAATTTCTGTCATTGTCTTGCCAATTCTGAAGATGTTCTTTGTCGAGAAGTTGTACAAGATCCAAGAAGTGCCATATAAGAAAATCTGCATCTATTTATACTATCGACAAATTATCTTGTAAAATAGGTATGCAAAAGAAGTGCCATATAAGAAAATCTGCATCTATTTATACTATCGACAAATTATCTTGTAAAATAGGTATGCAAATGAAGAGCATTTCGCATAAAACAGTGTTCCACTGAAAGAATAGGAACCTATGTAAATATTTAATTATTTGCATAGGCCATTGTAGAGAAAATGACTTTTAACATTGTTGTTGAAGGAATGTGAAAGAATGCATGTTTTGCATAAGACCATAACAATAATGAATTAATAAAAAAGAAAAATTTATTTTCAGAGTTCAAAAGAAGGCTTTCCACATAAAAATGTTTCTTACAAAGAAAAAGAAAACATTCAAAATATAAACAAATATACAGCATAAAACACATAATGAATATGAACCATAAAAATTTAACACTAGAAAAAATTTTATGTACAATTTGTGAAAGCTATAGTTGAGTGTTGTTTACATATAAATTTGTTACATTATTTAGTTTTACATAAATAAAATTTACCCCTAGACGTTGTTGTGAGCTCATTCTCAGCCTGGCTTTTATAACCGTAAAAAGATAATATGCTGAGAATATTTCTAGGTATTTGCGTATTTTTGGATCTAAGCCTCATAGAAACTTCTGAGAGTCTCAAACATAAATTTCTGAGAAAATATTTCCTACCTCCAGCTTTTGTAGTAGGATATAAATTTGGACAATTATGTTTAGAAATAATTCAACTTTTATAACAAACAATATCTAAATAATTAGTAAAAAGTGCGTATGTCCATTTCCTACTTGGTTTATAGCAAGGGTAGGATCTAAGCATTTTGTTGGCCATATCAACACCACTTTTATCTTGATTATAGAGAGTGATAGTTTCTGGAATACTATACGGACCTTCTGTTTTAATTTCTGTGAGGTGCTGGCTAGACAAAAGATAAACAACCTTAAAAATTTTAAGTGCATGTTTGCGGGGAATATAGGCTGTTGAGGAAGCCTTTCTAGTCAGCAAAAATTTACTTTCACATTTTGCTAGATTTAATGTTCGCAAGTAATTAGGTCTTATTATATGAGGTATAAAGGTTCTGTTAGATCTCACTGTTTCACAAATTGTGTAGTCATCGCTGATGGCACACTCACATAAGTTATAAGAAGTAAAAAAGCGATCGGTTATTATTCCTATGCCCTTAGTTAAGCTGAAGTCACTAACTAGATGTTTGACAATACTTTCCCCACTAAAATAATTACGATTTTCTAGCCTTGAAACATAGACCTGTGATTTTAAAATGTAAAAACTTTTAGTGTCATTACAATGGTAAATTTTAATACCGTAACGACCCCGTTTTGAAGGGTCGTAAATTTTTACTGGGCATCCTCCCCGAAATTTTACTAACTATTCATCTACGGTGACAAATTCTGTAGGGGTATATAGTATTTTGAAAATATATCAAAAAATAATCATGAATAAATTTAATTGCTGAAATTTTGTCATTAGTATTTCTAATCGAAACATATAAATAAATGTATAACATAAAACATGTCTCTTGAAAGTGCTGCTTTCAAAAATGGTTCTCCTTGCTTTTCTGAAAAAAAGGTCATTTAGAATAATAGACTGATTTTTTGAGTCTTCTATGTGTAGAATGGAGGAAAAGTAGGCCAATAAATTGCTAACTTCAAATCGTTGGTAAGCAGACTAACATGTTTAGGTTCAGCACAGAAAACTACCAGTTAACACAAATGGATATAAAACTAAAAATACTTACTCGTAATTGTTTCTCATTTTTCATTTGGTAAAACTATATATTTGAGCAATCAATCCTCTGTCATAAAAAGTTGAAAGATTTCTAAACTGTCTTTCAATAATTCAGCCCCATTTTAAGCATCAGCTTGTGATTGGGAAACATTTATAATATTACGAGATAAGGGCCTTCATGAAGTACACTGTAAATCAAAATGTCAAAAAGATAAAAAGAGTCATCAGAATGAGAACTTTCACTTTCAAAACTTTTTGAGGAGTAAGTATATGAATGGCTTATTTCACTAATATCACTCATGGTTTATTAGAAAATGCAAATAAAAAAACAGCGGTTCAAAGAGAGAAGAAAAATGCAAAGTGGTAATAAGAATAAAAAAATGATAGAAAAGCTAAAGAAATATGATGACATCATATGTTTCGAAAGATAGTGCATTATGCATGCAACATTATTGATTTTTTCGTGTTTGCTCATCTCTCCTCACTCTCAATGCACAAGAGTATATTTGGAGTTTTACTCCATTACTCCGTCCTTCGAATTCAATTTTTTTTTGGGAATTTGGATATTATGAGGATACAGTGTTCCAGAAGAACATCAATCTCTGTTGTTTATGATAATATGAGCAAAAGCCGATTTTTAGAAATAAAAAAACATATACATTTTTCGGACAATTTAATGTGTTCAAATGATAAACTTGCCAAAATTTCTCTTTTATACGAGAAAATTTGCTTCAATTTGGAGTTTGACATGAGTCTCTCTCAATTGATGAATATAATGTTCCTTATTATGGGCGCCATAGTTCAAAGCAATATATTAAAGGTAAACTTATTAGTTTTGGCTACAAAATATGGTGTATTTGTAGTTCGACAGAATATCATTACTACTTGAAGATATATCAAGGTAGAAAAAAATATTTTAAAAATGCCCCTGAGTACAAGAGTAGTGATTCAACTGACAGAAAAAATTCTTCAAGTTTCAACTACCGAAAAACATTCAACCCTATTTTTTCAATTTTTTTTTATCAGTTATGACTTGAGGAAAAAAGGTCTTCGTGCAGCTGGTACAATTAGATCTAACAGAACTAATGGGGTGAACTTTTTTCTTATGGATGATAAAGAATTTAAGAAGATGGATAGAGGCTTATATGACTTTTGTACAAACAAAAAGTTTTCTTTATCAAATGGAATGATAATTTAATTGTGAATTTAGCAAGTAATTGGCTAACTGATCAACCTGTACATCTTGCTAAAGAGAAGAATTAAATTTGGAGAAAAATTTGCGAAGCAACAACATATAGTAACTTTCTCAATAAAAATATTGGTTTGTGGATGTGATGGATAAACTTTTGTCATCATATAGATTAACTATTTGAGGCAAAAAATAATATTGACCATTATTCACTAATAATTTGAATTTGTCAATTATATCTGCATGGAAATTTTATTACTTGATTTATAATGATAATAGAATTTTATCATTTAGATTTTAGAAGAACTATGTCCTATGTTTATTTAAATCTAGAGTTGATAATAAATCTGTTGTTCGCACTTCTATCGGAGAAAAATTCAATATAGAAAGTATTCGTTGTGATTCAGTGGTGAAAACTAAGAAAGGCAGATGCGAAATTTGCAAAAAATACAATAAAGATGCACAATAAATGCAAGTTAAGACTTCATAATGATAGAGGGACAATGTGGTTTGATTTTTATCATAAAAAATAAAATTTTAAACTTTTTTTCTCTTTTATATTCAAAATATTTTTTGTACAAAACCTCCAATGTTCCTACATTGGAAATAAGGATTTTACAAAATATTTTTTTATTTCAACTATCAGAATATAATAATATATAGAAAACATTTAAATTTGTACGCTTTTTATTTTAATTCATAGAATGAAAATACTTTCTAAGTAGATTTTCTAAGTAGCATGATTTATGTCTTGTGCATTACAAATTTTACCATTATTTGTTTTAGTTTTTAAAATGCAATAATTTTGAAAAGTAAAGAATGGTTTTCATACTTAAAATTTTGATGCATAATCAAAAAATTCCTGAATAGACATTGAAAAATTAATTTTCCTAAAAAACATCCACTACTGGAATTTTTTGTTTTCCACACAATCTTTATATACCCTAATTATATATGTATTTCGCGGCATTAATGCGATTAGACAATATACACTTTATAGTCCGTTATGTCTATGCTTAAATAATAGTTTAATGTCATATCTGTTGCAAAATAAGCTATGCTATCAAATTTAATTGTCTAATCATTATCGGATTTCATTGGACTATCACTAATCGCTATTTATTTTATAGGTCGTGTTACCTTCTTTTATCATTTCTTATATAAGTTTGCATAGACACATTTTTTCTTACTAATTTACATACACTATTGTTCAAAATGTCCTTTCAAAGTCAGATTTGTAGTTATACCATTTAATAAGATATGTTTTATGAACTTAAAGAAATATAATTGCCTTTTAGCGTTTCTTTAAAATATTCGCAAAATAATATTTAAATGATAGTTATATGATCACATTTATTGTTTTGGTTTTTTACGCTTGCCATTGTTAAATTTAATTTTGCAAAGGGAAAACATTAGAGTGATTGATGATATTTTTGAAATTAGACAATTTTTATGATTAGATCATTCTAAATTATCATCTATAGTGAGATAAAGCAGATTTAAACTTTTCAAAAAAAAAGTATTTTTTAAAAATATTTAAATCAAGGTTGTGAGAAAAGGCATTCCTTCAGTTTTTGAGAAATTTGTAGACAAGTCAATAAGTAAGCACTAGTTGTATACTAACTGGATGAAATGTAAAATTCTAGAAGTATTGTTAAAATTGAAATATTGAGAAGATATCCAAATGAAAATTTTATTAGTGGAATTTTGGAAATGAAATTTATAATTGGAATTATAAACCTCATTAATAAATATTAAAAAAAAACTGCCATAGTAAGGACACTTGAGGAATTCTTCTTTAAAAAGAAAAAGCTGAGAACATACATCATAAATCTTAACACATTGTTTTCTTTTGAAAAATTAGATTTAATTAAATTTAATGAATCTTCTTTAAAATCAAAATAATGAAGTATTAATAAAAGCTTTTAAAAAAAACTGAATCAAAAAAGTAAAGTAAAATTACCATGGGATATTTTCAACGAGAAATCACAATTGCCCCTTGAGTTATCGAAACCGAGTATCTAACCAACCTTACTCATTATCATTTTAGCTTAGAAGAATCTTGATTAAATTGTCTATGAAGAGTAAATGTAAAATTTATTTAAAATAGTATTTTCTGGGGCCATATTGGTGTTAAAAACATGAGTTATATATAACGATAAAGTTTGCAATATGTTGACTTAATGTTTCTCAAAAAATTTTGACAAAATAGGAATAATTTTAATCAATAGTTTACGACGATATATTTCAAGAAAAAATAAAACCAAGGTTTATAAATCATAGATCCAACTATTAGGTCTAGATCCTAATAAACTTTTTATAAATTATTTTTTTATTTAATTTTTAATATATCTAATTTAACTAATCGTATCAAATACAACAATGGTAAATTACACTCAATATAATATTTTTAAAAATAAAGTTGTGTTTTAGCCTTCCAAGTCGAATCCAAAAGATGCAAAATCGAAATCTGGATCTAAAGTCAAAAAACCTACTAAACCAACATCTAGCGGTGGAAAAGCTAAAAAGAAGGTATTTATTTCGGTTTAAAATGTATTTATTTTATTTTTGAAAAAAAAATGAAATTAAACCCGCAAGTTATGGTTACAGAAACAAAGATTTTCCTAGACGGTCTATTATTTTTTTATATGAATTTATTTACTTTCTCCTATATTTGTTTTAACAATTTATACAGTTCCCATAATTTTGTCTCCTGGGAACGTTATCGCAACGTTTCCACCAAGAAGGCTGTTTTTTGCTTCGTGTATGTTATTGGTTTATTTATTTTTGAAAATATGCAATAATTTCATACTATTGGTAATTTAAAATTCAAATACATATATTTTTAGATGAAATCTAAAATTAATTAATGTTTCATCTTAAGAGTAATTTTACTATTTTCAATATTTGCTTTAATAATTATTTTTTAGCTTAATTAAATATGTTTAATATTTTTTAAGCTCCCAAAAATCTATTTCTTAACTCCAATAAGCCTACACCTGACAATTTACCGTTTTGTTTATTAAAAAGTTCTACTAGTAAATATCTTATTAGTTTAACCGGTTTTACCCCAAAAAATTTATCATATTTCCTTCTTGGGTCCAAATGGACCCACAAAAAAATTACTTTAATTAATGAAAAACAATGAGAGAAACATTAGAAGTCAACAACAATTAAAGCAAACCTTGTGGGTTTTACAAACAAAATTTTCACAGATGCAACATTTTGAATCAAACTTATCTGATTTTTCACATAAGTAACATTGACCTCTTTTCTCTTCTCCGCAATTTTTTTCTGCTTCTTTTCTTTTCTACCCTTATTTTTGCTGTCAAATTTCGGGTATAGATGTTTTATTTTTTCGCATTTTTCCTATAGATGTGATGTTTTTTTCAAGTAATTTTTCAGCGAATGAAAATGAGGTAAAATAGTTATCGAATTAATGTTATGTCCTTTGAGACCATTCGATAATTCTAAGACAACGTTTTCAGCTAAGTTTTTTTCAATAGAATCAAAATTTTTACCCAGGTAAGGTTTTAGCCTCCAAACATAGTGTGTTTGAGCATCGCATATAGCCCAAAACTTTAAACCGTACTTCGCAGGTTTTTGAGGCATATATTGTCTGAATGGTGCTCTACCATGAAATCCTCTCAGTTGCTCATCAATTGTTGCGAAAAAGTTTAAATTATAAAGTTTTTCAAGAGTTGGGCCCAAAGGTTTCGACAAGCTGCAAACTTGCCTTTCTCTTTCCGTGCGTTTCCAAGAACTCCAAGAAGAATCAATAAACCAAAAAAGCATTTAGTTCTACTAGATCTAACTTTTTCCATTTGTCGCCATACTTTTCTTCTCCTTTTTGATTATTTTTGTTCATAATTAAATTCAAAACATAGCAAAGGTAAAAACTTCATTATTGATTCGACCAATTACATACTTTGTTGCCCTGGTTGCTGATTTACAATATTGAAAGAATTTTCTCTGCCTGATTTCTCTAAATAAGCGTGGGTTCATTCTATTTTTCCATCTTTAGAAAAGCAGGATGAGTTATATTCAAAAAACTTAAAAGTATCTTCTGAAGATGATGACTCCAAATTAGAAGAGAGATGTTCATGACCTTCAGAAGAACTTTCTGAATTTGAATCGCTATTTTTATAGACAATTCTTGATTTTGGAATGCGTAAAATATTAGTCATTTTAAAATTTGAAATGGAAATAATTTTTAAAATATTTTACAAATAAAATAATTTATTTAAAATTTTTATTTTTAACTCTTAAATTTTATATACAAAAATCTAGGTCCAAATGGACCCAAAGCGCAAATGTTAATTTTTTTTGTTTTGGCCTTTGGGTATTAACAGTTTTTCATACTTATAAATTTGAGGAACGCTGCTAAAGATGGCTAAAAATTTCTTTATTAAAGCTCAAAGATAGAAGTAAGTTAAATTTGACATGGTTCCAAATCGACCTGAAGGGGTAATATGGGTTAACCCTAGAACGACCAAACCGGTCAATTGACCGATAATCAAATTTACTAGTAAAATAACTTTTAGAGTTTGATATGGAATCAGTTTAAACTCTAAGAATTCTTTTTTTTTGTTTCTTACTATTAATTGATCAACCCTTTTTTTTGTTTTTAGGTCACTTGAAATTTTTATAATCTTTTATTCATCTAAGACCGTACCGGTCAAAAGACCGTAGTTATTATCGTGCACCTCTTTAACAAAAAAAATTAAAAAATGTTGTTTGAAAATTACTTTATTCATTAAATAAATGTTGAAAAAATTATAGCACTCTATTATGATAATTTTAAGCATAGTTTGCATACTTGGATAGAGCATGAACCACACGTGTAGTCAAAACAATTAGGACATAAAGTTCTTGTCTTATTTTTTTGGCAAATTCGACATGTAGTTCTTTGACCTTCTTTTAAAACTTTTACATGAGAAGTTGATGGCCTTTCTTCAGTTAAAAATAGTGTTTTCCTTTGAAGATCTGTTGAAGTTCTTTCTTTTTCGCATAAAGACTCTCCTAATTCTATCAAATAATCCCTTCTTTTTTTGTTTGAAATTTCCATTTCTTTTGACAAAATATAGGAATTCAAACATACCAAGTCTAGTAAATTGAAAAAAACTGCAAGTGGCCACCTCCTTGAACCTGGTTTTGTGGAGTAGGCTCTCAACATCTCATCAGCAGAATCTACTCCTCCTTTTGCTTTATTATAATCAAGTATGCACTCTGGTCGCTTTTTAGAATCGTGAGAGTTGACTTTGGGATTCTGGTGCTCTGAGGATAAAAGAAAAACATCTTTGTTTTTTTTAGCTCGATATCCAACCAGCATGATACCCTCATTATGAGAGAAAAGAAATTTTGAACTGTAAAGTGTGTCATTCTTTTCAAACTTTATCTCTTTAGGAATTTCTCTTCTGTGAGATCGTATTGTCCCAACGAGAGTTGTTTTTAGCTTCAGGAGTTTTCTGGCGCAAGAAAGACTTGTAAAAAAATTGTCACAAGTAACATTGAAGCCCATGTCTTTATAGGGCTCCATTAATTTTATCACAACATGCTCGCCCAAACCTAAAGAACCACGCGACTCATCTTTGCCTATATAAGGAAGTGCTTGCAAGATGTAGTTGTTTAGTGAGTCACAAAGCATCCAGAATTTAATTCCAAACTTCGAAGGCTTGTTTGGCATATATTGGATGAACTTGCATCTACTACGACAAGGGTAGAGTTGTTCATCAACTGTCACTGATCCATATGGAAAAAAACATTTTTGAAAGTTGTTAGTTACACTAGTCCACAAGGACCGAATTGCTGCAAATGAATCTTTTTCTTTTCTGAAAGAGCGTAATTTTTTATCATCGAATCGTATGTAACGTAAAATTTTTTTGTATTCATTGCGAGACATTGTTTCTCTAAATATTTTTCTTCCGTAAGTAGCATTCCAAAAATTGTGTAAAGGCTCGCTACGTCCTTTCAAGACACCTCTTAGGATACAAAGTCCAAGAAATGCATGCAGTTTAGATAAAGGTAAAGTAAAATTAGATTCACCTCTTTTTTTAGCTTCTTCTAGAGTAAAGGAGATTAGATCATTAAGGTTTTCATAACCAAACATTTCCATAAAAACATCTAAAATATTATTTACACGATTTTTTATAAAAGATGTTGCCCCGCCAGATCTACGAAGAAGATTGCGTGAAAGAGTTTTACTTGATGAAGGGCATTCAGATGTCCAGACGGTACTATCCCTTGCTTGAAAAGTATTAGAAGTAGAAGAGTAAGAAGAAGAACTTGAGGCATCACTAGTATCATAATCAAGATCAGATGATGATGAAGAATATTCATCAGAAGTTGAAGATTCATAAGAATCAGTACTATCAACAGCTATTTTTTCAGTCATGTAATGTTTGAAGTTGAAGTAAAAAGTAATCAAACAGCAGGTTGTAGAAGTTATCAAAACAGTATTGAAAAATAAAAAAGAAATAGTGAAATAAATATACTTTATTCACAAACTCCAAAACATTTGTGTTATAAAAATGCTTTCACTTTATCTTGCAGAAATGTTGTAATAATTGATATACCGTATTCATACATATATATGATTCTTATATCAAAATAATAAACAAATATTCTTGAGCAAGGTTGAAAATGAAGAGAGAAAAACCGATAAAATATTTATACTTTTATTATCAACATATTTCACAACATTTGTATTACAAATTGATTCTTCAAGGCCATTGAAGAATTGTTATAATCTATATACCGTATTTATTTATACATTATTTTCAAATCAATATGATAATAAACAAAATAATAGATGGTAAAATGGTAGTTTGGTTCTTTACACACAGATATTACAACTGTTTTTACGTAGGGATGTCAACCTTTTTGTGTATACTTATATCTTGATATGATTCTTTACTTTCATCGTTCTTTGTTACACATTTTGGTTTTGTGGTGTTTGGTTATGGCGTACACCATGAAAATGGTTGATACAAGTTTAGCCCTGCCTCTGCCGAAAATTCATAGCTTGATGTGAGAGGTGTTTCTGCACCTTATCAATAAAAATAGCCTATAACATTTTATACACATTTATAATCATAGCACAAAAAACTAAAATAAAATAACTAAACCGGTCAATTGACCGGTTTGGTCTTACTTGATATACAAGTTTAATGGTCTTTCTAGGGTTAAACTGATACTTCAAAAGTAATTTTATAAATAATTATTAGCACCTCTGTAAATTTTAACATAAAATCAAAAATTACTTTAAAAGTTCATGCCGGTCATTTGAGTAGTAAAAATTACATTTTAAAAATCAAGTATTTAATTTAAATATAAATACAGATGTTTATTGCTAATGATGTCCCGGATATTAGGAAAATATCTGGCTAAAATGTTACTATGCAAAATTCGGGCTTATTTAAAATTTTAACTAATATTCGGCTAATCATGCTATTTAAAAATCTATTAAAATTTTGACACATAATCATCAAAAAATTGCCTGCCTGATAGCGGCGTAGCCAGAAAAAAGTTAATGGGGGGGGGGCACACATTGAAATTTTTTGATAAAACATTGCTAACAAAATGCATGATTTGAACATTTCCTTGTCATGGCACCCATCCGTATATAGGACGACGTCAAACTAAGAGTTTTATTATTAAAATCTTCTATGGATGTTGTGTGGCACATGATATATTGTGAGAAAATCAACTATATATAAATGTAATTATAATATGTATGTATGACATCACATAAGGTACATGGGGGGCATCACAAGGAACATCGGGGGTACGGCCCCTCGTGCCCCATGTCTAGCTACCCTACTGCTGATGACTATTTTTAAATTACTATTATTTTGAGCAATAACACAAAGATATCATTTTTTATAAAACAATCTTTAATTTCATTACAATTGTAGAGAAAAAAATCTTTCTATTTTTTTCTAAGAATTATAAAACTTACATGTCAAATTTTTTTTATCTAGTACCTACCAATTCAAAATAAATATACTTCAAATGTTAATTAACTTGAAAATAAAAAAATTTATTTTTTTCTAAATCAATTCATTTTATATTTTCAGTAAAACGATTTTCTTTTTCACAAATGATAAATATTTACAATTTGAATAAAATTTTCAAATATTTCAATATTTAAAATTATAATGTAAGCTTAAATTAACATCTAAAAATTATATAATTTAAATTAAAAAAATAAGTAAAATAGTTTATCTAAAACCATCTCTTTCGTCAGACTACGATATGTCCCATCCTAGATCTCACACAGTGGTTAAACATATGGTGATTAAATTTTATTGAAAAAAAATCTGATCTTATTTTAAAAATCAAGTCGAAAATGATGTTCGCTATTCTATGTGCCTAGATCAATTTACATATTTACAAAATAGAAGATTTTTCGATTCTTTGAAATGTTTTAAAATTTAAGATGTTTTTAAAAAGCTACAGGAATTTAATTTATCTATAATAAAGACATTGTAGCTTGCACAACAGATGGAGCAGCAACAATGTTGAAGTTTAGAAAAGAAATTGAATCTTACCATCAAGTATGTGTTGCTCATATTGTTCACGTTTCGGTGAAAATAAAATATCGAAAGCCATTCTGGTATAGAAACTGAAGATGATTTAATGATATTGAAAAAACGGGTTTAAGAAGAAATCAAAAAATAGTAACAATTTTTTTTTAAAAGTAGTTTTTCAAAAAAGTAAGGTTGATATGTAAAATTTTGCGTAATCTGAATAAAATTTCTGAACTAACTGAAACTCAAAGAAGAAATACTTAAGGAATTTTTTAAAAAGTCAAAAAAAAATTAATTCTTTAGAGCGAGTACATTTAAATTCAGAAAATTCAAGTAATAAGTTTAAAATGTATGAAGGAACTTCCGAAAAATGTGAAGAACTTCATAAATTGTATTATGCTTTATGTTCAGTCAAATCAAAAAGGGTTGAGAATGAAAGATCGTTTTCTTTTGCTGGTTTTTTCTGCAAATTTATCTTTGTGTTTTTTAAGACGCTTTTTAAAAAAACAAAAAATAAGCACGTGTGTGAAAAGTTTAATACAAGTTTTTATATCAATATTTTACCAATGTAAATGAACTTGATTTTTAAATTATAACAATATATCAAATCATACATTAATTTTAAATGGCAACGATAAAATTTTAATCACAAATTGTAGCAAAAAAATAATTTTTATAAATAGATTTTTGAGCTAACCGGTTTTTTCATTTTTTAATCCTAGTCTGTACTATAAAAAAGTGTAAACATTTATATATCTCAAGGGAGTTCCAGGAAAACAATACATCCAGAGTTGGCTTATCTACGCCATTATCGACCTGCCTGCCTAAAAGGAAGTATTTTTAAATATATTTCAATTTTAAATAAAAAAAACAAGCATGCAGCAAAAAATTAAGTGCATTTTTTATATCTTCGATTAAAATTTTCATGCAACAAAAAATTATTTTGTTTCCCTGTGTTATAGATAAGAAAACTAATTAGCCTGAAAAATCTAAGATTTTGTAATTGAGTTTCATAAAGATGCGTATTTTAAGTTCAAAGAAAATTATTTTTGTTTTTTAAAATGAAAAAATTCTACATTTAATTTCTCTTTTTTGATATTAGCTATTAGATTAATTTCCAATGAAGGTAGAATGTTAAAAATATGTCTTTTTACTCAGACATCCAAAGCAAATACAATAATGGCAGACACATACTTTATGAAGGGGGATACTTTTTTATCTGAAAAACCACAGTAGAAAAAGGTCACAACCGTTGTTAAAGACTCGTAATATTATTATTGTCACTTATGTGTAGGAATATAATTTGTGTGTAACATGTTCACTATGTAACACTGTAGTTCATTATTACAAGATTTTACTGTATTAAATTTTTAAGATTTTAAGGATACTTATGGATTAATCTTAATTTGTTCAGGTTGAACACTGTTATATAGTAGAATAAATTATAAAACTTAATTCGAAAATAGACATTTGGTATTTTTTCCCACTACTCTGTTCTTTTAATACTTGTTTTTCTTTTTTAGAAGTGGTCCAAAGGAAGAACAAGAGATAAGCTTAATAATTTAGCACTCTTTGATGTTGCTACATATGCAAAGTTTAAAAAAGAAGTTGTTTCCTACAAACTCATTACCCCTAGCATTGTTTCTGAAAGACTAAAAATTAGAGGTAGTTTAGCTAAGAAAGGTCTTCGTGAATTGGCTGCAAATGGTATTATTCTTTTTTTGCCTTCTTTATTCTACTGTCTTGCTCATATTTTAAATATATACTTTTTTTATTTCACAATAATATATCTATGCAATAAAATATGCTTTTATGTTGCACGGTATTATATGGATGAAATTTCATTAAATAGTAGGTACCATTGAGCAATCTTATTCTAGGCAGGCTATCCTAAAATGATATATAATTTAATAATATATAATTTTTTATATATATATAATATATATTATAATTTTTAAAATTATAAAAAAAATATTTTTTAATATTTAAAAAAAGCTGAATTTTAATTGAACTTATTTCCATGACAACTTGCATTGCTGATGCCTCCAACATGCTGTGGAGGAAAGAGAGATTGATCGGCTAAATTACTACTAGAATTCTTAAAAGCGACTTGTATGTATTTTGTACGGTTTGGATAACTTCTCTCACTCGCTCAGACGTCTTAAAAAAGTTTTGGCCATTACTCTTAGAGTGACTTCGAAACTGAGCGGTTTGACTATCGTAATTTTCGGACAATAAGAACCCCTGAGTACTTTTTTGTGAGAACAAAATGAGTTTTATAGTACAATGCATCTTGTGTACGAAAAAGAGTAAAATAAGACAGTTTTAATTCAAAATATTTTATATTGCGGCTTCTTTTTGATTTAAAGAAAGATTTTGAATTTTATTTATAATTTTCCTTTCTTCTTACTTAAAATGTCTCATACTGTTGAAATTGTAATAAATTTGCTGACCAAATTTTTTTATTTGTATCTGAAGAAACTGAATTTTTGGACATTAAAAATACTTGTCTTTAACCTAAAATTAATTTTTTTCTAAAATAAAATAAAAAGTCAGATTATTTTACAATTTAATTAAAGCAAAGAAAAACTTTAGAAGTATTTTGAAGGTTGAAAGTAGTGTGATTACATGAAAATGTTTTGAAACAAAACAATTTAATATAAATTTATATGAAGGTGTTTTTCTCAAAAATAAAACAAAGAAACAAAATACATCAAACTGTTACCTAGATAGAAATCAAAATAAGGAAAGCGGGTGACATTTTGAAAAGAATTTGGTCTGATTTTAGTAATTTTCTTGCATAAAAAGAAAATCTCCACCCATGATAATAGGGGGAAAGAAAAAATTCAAAAAAAAATTTTTTGTCATATACCTACTGTACATATATAGCTTAGATTCTTTTATTAAAAGAATATTCTTTTATTGTAGATTAAATTTATACTATCTTTTTCGTGTTTTAAACTCCGAATGATACCTGCAAAATTTAAAGTTGCAAGCTTGTAGTAGCTATTGGACTGCGTGTTCTGAACTTTGAGGATATCTTGAATATGGTGCTGAAAAACAGGGATGGTTTTATGAGTATGAGCTTTATACCATTGAAAATTGACAATATATGCCTTGTGATATCTTTCATCGTGGTCTCATTGAGAAATATTTGCGACAATTTAGTATTTATCCAGTTGATATGTTCTATTAGGCCCGGGCGTTCGGTTGCCAAGGGATAGTGATGGCCGACAAGAATTCCATAGCTCTACCCCAATTGTGATGGCTTCAAGGTTCACTACTGTTTTCTACTCCTGTAGCATGCTTTTCCATGTACTGGTAAATTTCCAAGGCTAGTTCTTTAATTATTAAAATTTTTCTCAATTTGCATAATAGTTGAAGAGCGCTCAACCAATTTCTAAATGGGCCTTCCTAATCCTACCAATGACGGGAGGGGCATTTAATCCCCTTAATATAAAACTTTATTACACAAATAGACTGAATTTCAAACTGTGTTACGTTTTCTAAAATTGCTAGCTCCATCTTTTGATACCATTTTGACTCCTTCCATGTTTATATATTTACATATGATTAATTTATCTTATTTAAGGTTTAATTCGACCAGTTGTTCTCCATTCTGCCCAAATTGTTTACACGCGTAATATAAAGGGTGAACCTGGTGAAGCACAAGAAGGTAAAAAGAAATGAAAAATTTTCAAACTGGAAAATATCTTTAATTTTCTCACAAACAATAAAAATAAATATTTTTTTTGAACTATTTTCTACACACAACCAACCCAGTCCCTTTAAAATTCGTTTGCTTTGAAATTTTAATTTGGTTTAGATTTATTCCATAAGAGGAAACTTCTTTAAAATAATATTTTCTACAAACTTTTTGCCAGCTTTCAAGTACTACGTGTCAATAATCGATTAAGCCCCTTTATATTACCAAGTAGAGGTAACCTAACATAAAAACAAATACTCCATATGTTCCTTTTCTACTTTCAACTATTTTCCTCATGTTCCTCTTTTAGTTTCAAACTACATCAAATTCATTTAAATCTTCTAAAAACCAATTTTTAAATCATTCAAATGTTCGTTTGTTTCGTCATGGGATATTTATAATTATTAAACTATAAGAAAACAATGTAAACCAATATCCTCTTTTAAATTTTGCTAAATAGTGGGATAGCTGTCCATCATTTTAAAGGTCAATGCTATTCATAAAGTTTGACGAGCGTATCTAGTTGCGATTCTTGATGGTATCAGGTTTGAATCTAAGCATCTAACTATTCTAGATATTTAGAGATGCAACAAAAACAGCCTTCTCGGTGGAAACTACGATAACCTTACCTGGGTTATAGACAAAATTATAGGAACTATATAAATTGTTAAAACATATATAGGAGAAAGTAAATACAATAAATTTTATTCCCAAAGGAAAATATTTGAAACAAAATTAGAACTAATTATATAAAAAGGAGTTTTTTCGCATCATTCTAAATCCATTTTATCATCATCTTTATTCAATTCTTTATCGGCAGAATCAGGTGGTGCTGATGAAGTTTTTGTTGTTGATTCAAGCAAACGTATAAACTTTTCAAGATCTAAAATTTAGAATTAGGAATTATATGGAAAACTAATATTTGTATTAATTCGGTACAAACCTCCTTCATTCACGGCATCTAGCAAAGTTTGGTCTTCAAAACCAAACTGTCTAAATAAGCAAGACAGCTCTCCAGATTGAAAAGCTTGACAGAAAGAAGAAAATGCCTAAACACAAGAATATATTTTTATTGCGTACCATCATAACATTGATAACAGGAACACAATGGACGAATATTTAGTCAAGTTATCAAAGCACAAATGGTAAACTAACCGATAAAAATCTAAGATGATGGTATATTTTATCATACACACCATTGTCAGATAACATTGCTTTTAAAGCCTCACCGATCACATGTGGCTAAGGCCATATTTTCACTTTTTCGTGTCCAATTCTTCGCACACACAAAATTACACTATATTTCACACAAAAATGGAGAGAATTTTCACGTGAAACAGGTATAATTTATTCATTTTTTAAACAATATTAAAACTAGTTACAGGCATATAAAAAAGAGACCTGTTTAAATTGAGGAGAGCGAAGAGTTTCTCTAACTTCATCTCGTTCTTTTTTTTCAATGTCAATTTCTGGCAAGAATTGTGTTAATCTTTCTTTCAACTTTTCATTCCCACATACTAGCTCAATTATTTCTTCCGATAGACCAAGAGACAAATTTACTAGACCTGAAAGATAGTTAGCTTGACAATAAAATTATATATAAAGAAAACTGCCAAGTATTTTAGAGAAAAATTGAATGAGAAATTTGGAAGCTAAATTAGATGTACAAAAATGCTTTAAAAAGGTTGTGGTTTTGACATTTGAAGATTACTAAAATTCCATTTTAATTTATAACTAAAAAAATTAATTTATAGTGCTATGAAATCAAGCTAAAGATTTGAGAAGTTTAAAAAAATTATAAGAGAAAGATATAACCAAATTAGTCAAATAAAGCGACAAAATAGCCTAAATAAGGATTGAAAAATAAAGATTCGGAAACAAAAAGGTAGAACCAACCAAATATCTAAAAATAAAACAAAAAAAAAAATATATATATATATATAATATGTACATTACTGTTATTATATTCAATCTGTTTTGCAACTTTTAATTGAACATTCACACATTGATTTACCACATTTGTTACTTGCTATTGTTCTATTACGCATTTCAAAGTAGAGCAAGTAAGACGCCGTTTTTAGGCCTATCGACTCAGTCAATCTGATCAAGAAAGTGCAGATTTTTAATTTTACAGAACTCTTCAACGATTCTTTGAATAAAATGAAGATGTGGCAATTGACGCCCATCGTTCTTCTAGTGTTAAATACCATAGCAAATGTTTTAACACTTTAATTAAGAATAACTTTCTTGCATTTATCCTTCCACTATTTTTCATAAAGTTTTCAAAACCTTAGCTCAAACATGAATAAATTTAAATTAAAAAGGAGATTTAAAAATCATGCAAAATAATTGCAGGTAAATAAACAACTTATTTTGCTCACGCAACATTGAATAAGGTATCATTTACTTGCATAAACCCGAATTTTATTGTGGCTCGCTATAGGCAGACAGACCTGTTTACGCTCAGGTTAAGACGCGTCCTAGTGGTTCAGTCCGGTCCCATTTGGTCACTGGATATTATATAGTCCTATCCAAACTATAGAAGGCCTAGTCACCTTTATTCTGGATATAGGAGCGCACCAGATTTTGGGGTAAAATTGTTGATTTAAAATACCCCAAAGATAGTTATGAGTAGACCAGAGGCGCACATCCTCAAAATTTTGAAGGAAGTGGCGAACTCATATTTTTCAAAACTTTTGTCCAATGAACATATCACCATTATTACCCAATATACTTAAACTGTACGCTCCCAATACCACCATAACTGCACGGCTTGTATCAAGTTAATTTACCCCCTTCTGATTGCATCACTAGCTTTTGGCTCAGTCGTTCTCAAACTGCAGTACGCAGTCCCAAAAGAGATCTGTAACCGGTTCCATGGGGACTGAGAATGGGTCATTGAGTGGCTCGTTTGGCGCAACATATTAGCCCTATTAGTGCTGGGGGCGTAAAACGCCCCCCCCCCCTTCACTAAAAAATTACTTGTAGAAAATTGGCTGAATCATATGCCTTCAAATTTTGTGACTTTTCCTAAAATCGCTAGCTGCATCTTTTGAAACCATTTTCATGGTAGTTGAATGACCCTTTCATGTCCAAAACTGTCGATCAAAATCAAAAATTAAAATTTTTCAGCAAAATTTTGACATTATCTGTACTTAACCTTATAACTTAGGATCTATATTATATAATACCTTATTCATTTTTTAAGTTTAGGATGTGAAAATACCTATAAGTGTTACTCAAATTTGCGGTTTACTTCTAAAAATTGTCTCTAAAAACACTCATTCAATGAAATATATGGTTTTATACCAAATCAACCATGTTGTTTTCATTTCTGAACTCATTTTTTACATTTAGGATGTGAAAATACCTATAAGTGTTAATCAAATTTGCGGTTTACTTCTAAAAATTGTCTCCAAAAACATTCATTCAAATTTTACAATTAAATATGTTTTTATACCAAATCAACCATGCTAGTTTTATTTATGGACTCAATTTTTGAAGTTAGGTTTTGAAAATACCTATAAGTATCAATCAAATTTGCGTTTAGTTCTAAAATTTGTTTTCAAAAATGTTGATTCAAATTTTACATGAAATATATGTTTTTATAGCAAATAGATCATGGAGGGATTTTGGATTTCATTTCTGAACACAATTTTCGCATTTAGAGGTTTTACTGCTAGTGTCAATCAAATTTGTGGTTTATGTCTGAAAACTATATCCCAAAATATTCTCTCTAATTTTACATGAAATATATGTTTTAATACCAATTCGACCATGATAATTTTTATTTCTGAAATCATTCTTTGCATTTAGATGTTTTAAATGTCTAAAAGTATCAATCAAATGTTCGATTTACGTCTAATGTCTACAGAAATATTTTTGAAATTTAAATAAAATATCTGTTTTTATGTCAAATGGAAGATGCTGGTTTCATTTTTGGACTCGGGTTTGGCATTTATGGTTTTAAGAAAGCTTCAATCACATTTGCGGTTTACTTCTAGATACTGTCTTCAAAAATATTTTCAAAAAAATAAAATATCAGTTTTATACCAAATCGACTATGCTTATTTTGTTTCTGTACTAATCATCTTGAGTATGAAATATTTATTAAAAAAACAAAACGTATAATAAAATCTTTTGAAAATTTGTATGAGAGAAGGAACCAAGTTGAAAACTAATTGAAAAGAGAACATGTGATCAAAACAAATAATTAAAAAATATGTATCTTGATTAAATGGAAAATCTACCATGCTCTAATGAATTAGGAAGTGGTTTAATTATATAATATTAGATGCTTCAAAAAAGATTTTGACTGTGAAAAAGAAGTTTCTCTTTTACAAATGAAAAATATTTAAATCTATAGCTTATCATCTAGGATTACAATTATCATTTAGCTAAGATGGGTAGGAAATTAAGAACGTTGACAACTTTTTGTAATTGAACAATGAACTCACGAATGATTCATCAGAAAAAAAACCTTTGAAATGAGATTGGTTGAGAAATATTCAGACCTGATAATAAAATACACGATACTGATAAAAAAGTATAAGATCATCAAGAAGATTCTTTGATCAGAATGCTTTGAGAGAGGAAAAAAGTAATTTTATCATTATAAAAAAATTTTCGAACACACATTGAAGAATATAAATTTCAATTAAAAAAGAGCTACCAAGAAAGGATCATCATGGAATGAATAGCAAAATTACATACTGTAAATTATAATATGACGTAGAGACTACTAGCCGATAACGAATTTGTAGCCAAAAAGATGGTCTTATCGAGTTACATAAGTTACTGTAGAATGAAATATTTTGAGTGAATTATCGATTTTTTTGACAGGTTTTGTTGATTTCATAAAAAATAACATCATTAAATTCTACATACTTGAAATGTATAAAGAACTTATTATAAGAATAAAAATTTTAATTTTGACATGGGTTGTCATATTTAAATTATTTTGTCAGGTTTGATTAATTTTTATAATAAAAAGGAATATAACCAGTAAACACAGCCTACTTGAAAATGGATATATGTGTGTAAAATGCCATACACGGTAAACTTCATCATGTCCCTATACTTTCTATTAAACGTAATTCTCTAATTCAAAAAACCGTGCCTGATCCTTTCTTTTTGGGATAAATCAATTTTTTGACAGTTTTGATTGATTTTCATAGAAAAAAATGAATATCACCGCTGAATTCAGCATGCTTGAAAATGGGTGTATATGTGTAAAAAACATTATATAATTATTTAGATAAAAAGTTTCTTTTTTGAGATGAGCTGTCATATGTAAATCACTTTTTTGACAGGTTTGAATGATTTTCATAAAAAATGAATATCACCACTGAATTCAGCATATTTGAAAATGGGTATACATATGTAAAAAACTTTATATAATTATTTAGATAAAAAGTTTCTTTTTGAGATGAGCTGTCACATTTAGATCAATTTTTTGACAGGTTTGATTGATTTTCATAAAAAATGGACATCACCACCGAATTCAGCATAGTTGATATATATATGTAACATTAAAAATATTTATAAAAACTTATTAATATCTGAGAAAAATAGGGGGCACTTTACGCCCCCAGCACTTGAGTGGACAAATTTTGCCTAGCACTAATAGGGTTAACAGCTATCAATTTATCAAAAATCTACTTATAATCTATATCTGCTCTTAGATTTCTTAATTCAAAAACAGAATATTAAACAAAGCAGATGCATACATCCTATTAACATTAGTTGGATTATTCAGACAATTTTGGGATAAACAATTGTGTCAATTATTTAGTACAGTAGTTTCATTTTTTAATGAGACCCGAGCTATTAAAAAATTGTAGAAAATTTATACAAAGTTTGTGCACCACTGTGCTAACTCAACAAGAAAACAAAATCATTCATATATGATAGATCACTACTCATCCGATGTAAATAAACCGTTATCCCTCCTTATTGCCATTTACCAGTTATTGAAACCGATGGTCACAGTTGCCTTTTTTTTATCGCTAGATTCCTCTAACCAAGTGAAGGTTTTATTTATACCATGATTCTAAAAATCATCTCATTTGTAAATCTTTAGGGAACAGAATTTTTGGTTTAGCGGATTTTGTATTTGGTATTCGAAGGTTAAAAATGCATTTGTCTTCTAATGATGATAAAGAAGGGTTGTATTAGAAGACTCTCCCCGATACAATAGTGATTAGGAGCTAAAAGATTTTTCAAAGCCTATCAATTCACTAATTGTCAGCAAGCCTGATTCATATCAAATGAATTAGTTAGGTGGATTGATTACTGTGTACTGAAGGCATTGTTGCTAAAAAAATTTAGCAATGATATGTTGCCAAGCTTGATTAGCAACACAGAAAAAGAAAGAATCATCTTATGTAATCTTCATTTTCTACCTACACATATATTCAGTCAGTAAAGTAAATTGTTTGAAAATATATTTAGGACTTGGGTCTATGAATTGAGAGATAAGAAGAGGTGAATTTAAATTCGGCCCCTTTAAATATATATATTTAAGGTCTACAATTTTTGGAAGAAAATTTGCTACAAACCTTAAATTTATATGAAATAACTATTCCATTCTCTAAGTTAGTTTATACGCTAAAAATTACGTGAAAATGAAATTATTTGTACTAAGCATTATTGACAAAAATTTTAGGGAAAGTGTGAAAACATTGCGAACCATTTAAAGTAATCTTGATTAAAAAAAATTAAAACATTAAATAAAACAAATATCTAAGAATAAAGATGCCATATATTTCATTTCTGGAATAAAAGACTTGAATGTTTAAATTATAAACAAGCAAATATACGGCCATTTTTCCTAACTTGTGTATTTTAATTTAACTCCTTTAGTTACTGCAATCAACAGGGATAAACTTATAAGCCTTAAATTAGAGAATACTTCTTTAGTTATTGTGCTATCAAAAATATTTGCTCTGCTGAAAATGCATGGGCTCTTGTTCAAATGACTGGCTACATTACTGCGTCTCAACAAATATAGCTCAAATTTGCAATTTATACCAATGAATGGAAATTAATGAAAAAAATACATTAAAAATATTCATTCTAAGACCTACCCTTAAAACAAGAAAAGTAATAGGAAAGTCTACTCACAAACCAAACAAGTCTTTTAAATACTATAAAAAAGATATAGAATTGAGAAAATTGAAAATTATTGGGGGAGGGCGGTGTGTTGTCGCCCCCCCCCCTCCTCCGGATGTGCGCGCTTGGAGTAGACATGATGATGGTCCGATTCAAGACCGGTTAAAACTGGTCTTAGTAGTTCAGTTCGGTCCATTCCTTAATTTCTATAGTCCGGTTTAAACTATAGAAGGTCTAGTCCAGTACAGGTAGATTTAAATGGGATCCGCCACTCGAAATTGTTGCTATATTTTTTAAGCATAAATTTTATGTATAGTAGATCATAAAACAAGACCCTTTTGCAAGTAACTTGAGTGTGAAAAGGGCGATGAGAAAATAAGTTAAAAGCAAAATGTAGTAACCCTTTTCACTTTGGGGTTTTTGAGGAATATTAATATTTGATAATATATTCTGCAACTGCGAAAACTGAACTTTAGGGGAACGATAAGCATCATCATCATCTGCGCCATTTTTATCGGGAGTAATGCTTTCAGAAGCAGAAATATTGGGCGCGTCCACAAGATTCATGGGCAAATCAGCATTGTTTGAACTACACTGCAAACCAACAGTCTCGCTTGCATTACTAGGACTTAAGAAATAAATTAAGGAAAAAGAAAAAAGCTAAAAGTCAGTTACCTCGGAATAAGTGGATTAGAAGATAGCACAGGAGAAAGCTTTGATTGCGGCTTGGAGGATTTCAAATAATTCAAAACTCCTGCCAAAGAGTTTTTTTTAAACAACTGCAATATTTCTTGCTGAACATCGCCTAGACAAAACAAAGCATATTATATGGTAAATTGATTTGACATTGAACATTGTGATGAAACGTCCCTTACTATACCTGTTATAAATCAATTTAAGGATAAAAGTCTTTACAGCAAAGACTACCAGCTATACCTATGAATCAAACCAAGATTCAGATAAAATGTATTCTTCAAATCATATTAATAAAATGCTACGTAATTATTTTACGATAAAATTTTAATGGTATTGTTGATAGCCAAAGAAACTTGATAAAAATGTTTTATGAAATTAACTCTCGACAAATTTAATTTCAAACAAAATGGTTACAGAAGATCTACCACAAATCATAACACCGATTTTTCTTCATTTGTGAATTGACAAGTTTTGAGTAAGAAAATTGTGTTCCACAAAAAAACACTCGGAAAAATATATGAATTACTGCACATCTTTAGCGAATATCAGTTTTGCAAAAATTCTCAAAATTAATAATCCATTTGACATGTATCCGCTTGATTGACACAAATAAGAACACTTAGGAATGTTAAGGCAATATGTTCTCTTTGTTTATTCTGGTTCTCAAGGTTTGCGGATTCATATTTTGAAATTATATCAGATATCAAAAAACACTTTCAATCCTCTTTACATATAGCTAATTTAGTATATAGAAAAGAAATGGGATAAGTTAGTGATGCATCAAACGATATGGGATATTGAATGGTGAGAGCTTAGGTTAGTTGGTATATTAAATTGGACATATGTCTTTCAAAAATAGCATTATACAAGAACGAATTTAACCCATTTAAGACCAAGCAAAGCCGACGACTTTAGTAATTCCTATTTAATTCCATTTAAATTAGCCTGCTTTCCCTTTGGGAACATTGGTTGTAAATGGGTTAAGAAGGCATTGGGCCATTCCCCAAACTTCTTTCTGTGTTTATAACAAAAACTACTTCAACTTTTATTCATTATCAAGAATCAAGTAAATTCCCCATCCAAAATTAAAACCTGGATTACAGAGTCCGAAGCGAAGGTTTTGGAGGGTGAGTCCACATTTTGTGAAAACAAAGAGTCAGAAGCGAATCAAAACTAGAAGTAAGCCAGAAGAAAAATGTAAAGCAAAATGTTTTTGCGCTGGTATAAAAATTCCATTTCACTTCTCTGAGTGCTGACATTAATTGCTAAGCAGTGTTAAAAGGATAAAGAGTAAGCACGTCGTCTTGTAAACATTATTGAAAATAAAGCTTCAAAGTTACAATTTTTTCTTTATATTTTTAACCAGAAGATTACAATTTGATGCTTTATTTTCTGTATCACAATGTAGGTAAACAAACTTAGCATAATTTCATATAGTACATGCTTTTCGTTTAAACTATATTTAATAAACAAAAATATTTAAACTGTGAATCTAATTAAAATAACATGTCTTCGCTCTAATTTATCATTTTTCAAACGATATAACTGAATACAAATAATAAAAAATAATTGGCGTTAAATTTTTGAAAATTATTAAATCTCAAATGGCTTATCAATAAAAATATTTTCATTTTTCCTATGAAGGGAGTGATGTTAGTTCATAGTAGATAGGAATCAAAGAAAAAAGTTTAATTACCGTATTCTATATAAGAAATTTGAAAATTAGCGAAATTATTCTCGATTTTTAAGTGACTAGAAAATGATCGCATTTAGCAGTGTATTATGAGTTTCAAAATTTAGAGAAAAAATTCTAAAAAAAATATCCCCTAAAATTTTTTTGCTTTACTTTACTTGTGTAGTTGTTGGAACTTTTTATATATTATTTTAATAAAGACAATTAAAATAAATTTGCACAAATACTTACAACAATTTGACACGCTTTAAGGAGTGCGTGACTTTTTTTTTATAATTTTGAAAATCAAAATTATAAAAAATTAAGTGTCAACATTAAGTCAAATAAAAAAAAATAAAAAAATTAAATTCTTTTTCCATTAAAATCTTTTTCATTTCTATAATTAAAATTATAAAAAATTAAGTGTCAAACAAGATCACTATCATCTGAATCTCAAAAAAATTACTTTGAAAGTTTTGTCATATATTAAAAAATTTTCACAAGCTACCCCGGCTAAGCTTTAGAACCATCATCACCTTTCCTCTAAAGCGCCACGTAAAATATATGTTCTTTAAATATAAAACGCTAGTTTTAAATCGCCAAGGCTTCGTAGTTATAACGGCTAGTATATTATTAACAATTAAAAGGGTCGCTCAAGAAAGTTAGAGAGGTCAAAATTATTAAGGTTTGCTAAAAACGAAAGTATAATGATTGAATATAGATAGCGAGAAAGAAATAAGTATGTTATATCTACAGGCAAACCTACTTTAAGAACCAACTCTATAAAACTACTAGCTGTCTGTACAGGTCAGTATCGATTTTCCCGAATTAATCCTGATTTAGATTATTCGGCCTTGATTAGGCGACCGACCGCCTTTCACAGAGACAACTTTTGATGGTTGGCTTGAGGGGTCTCTTAAGACTGTACATATATAACAATATTGAAGTTTAAGTTTGATTCAAAAAATACTTGAAATAGTTAAGCCATATCTGTTTAACTCTTGAGGAATGTTACTGATGTCGTCAAAAGATAAACTACTGTCCATGCTTATTTGGTTGCTTGTATTTGTATCTGTTGTACTTTCTACCTTATTCAATATTTCGTTTACTTCTTTAAAAATGTCATCATCCTTATCCGTTTTGACATCCTTTAAACATGCAAAATAAAAAACGTACATTATAGATTTGAAACGCTATGTTTCCAAACATAAAATTGTAATTACACCTTTGGCTTATTTGTTTATTTTATTTTCAATACTAGTTCTAAATTTGGAATAATATGCTTAAGCTCTAAAACTTTCCTTAAAGAACTCACAAATTAAAAAAAAAGGTTTTCCTCATTAGAAATTTTTTCCTAAATAAACTTTAATTTTACATACATACCAATTAGATGCATCTAAAACTTTATTCCATATTTTCCTGATTTAGAAGATATATATTGTTTAAAAGGGCACATTGCTTTGAATGTAATCAGACATTGTAGTAAGAGGACCAGGTGTGCAATCGTCTCTTAAGATTTTTTTCCATTGTTCAAAAGAGTTTCTAATTGGTGCTAAAAGCAGCAAGATTTGTTGAAATCTACCTCTACTCATTACTTTATTAAAAATCGCACACCGATCTTCTAAACTCCAAAGTTACGAGGCATTTTCATGTTTACCTTTATAGAGTAATTAAAGAAAATTAATCCTATAATAAGTCAAGATTATTTGAAATATCTTTATACTTTCTATTGCCTTCTTGATTATTCTATTTTATAAGTTCATTGAATAAAATGCGTGTTTTATATTTAAATGAGTAAACTTTCAAAATATTTTACTATGATGAATACACTTAACATTTTAATAGTTTAAAATAAAGTAAAAAACATGAACTATAGTCAATATTTCTATAAGCATAATAAGTTGAACTTTGTCTTTGCTATTATGAAACAACGTTTTTTTATTGTTAACATCAATTGAATTTTTTAACTAAATTTCTTTTTGATTTTTCGAAATAAAATTTTTTAACATTCTGAGCTTTCAGGCAAAGTTTGAGGAATAAAAGACTTCTGATAAGCAAACACGTTGGGCCTTATTTTTATAAATTGGAGCAAAACAAAAAAAATACACTTAGTAAGATCAAAAAAATAATTACATATCAAAAAATTCTCAAATTTTTTTGATTAATTTGCTAGTTGACCATACTTGTTACATAGATAAAATTTATTTATAAAACAACTATAAATTTTGCATACATTTTTGCTTGAAAACCAAAAAAAATTGTATTTATATTATGGAGTTTGCAAAGACGAATAGTATATTACGTTAAAAAATATTTATTAAATTTTCAAAAAATCAATTTAATTTATTGTTTTGAAATTGTGTTATATTAATGAACTATTTAAAATTTGAGAACTCTAAAAAGCATTTTTTTATAATAAGAAAAAAGTAGAAAACAATTAAATAAGCGCTAAAATTGTACAAAAATTATAAAACTTGAAAAAACATTTACAAATAAAAGAAAATATATAATAAAAATTCTCAAAATTAAATGAGTATTAGTTTTAGAAGATTATTTCAATAATAAAATTAAAGGTATGCAAGTTTTTTAAAGTTGTAGTAAGTTACTCCCAATACATACACATTACACATGTATCATAACTAATTAATGATAACTCATAAATGATTATGCTTTAAAATATAAAATTTAAATACTAAAATATTTGAAATAAGAAAAATAGTTGACAAAAATAACCTGCAGCCAAAAGAAAAATTTTTTGTTTTCAGTTTTGAATTTGAGTAAGCCAACACGTCCAGTACTGCATTCTTTAATTTTTACAAAATCAGCGTCATCAGGAAAAATAATCAAGTCCTTTAAAAATCAACTTAATATATTTATAAGTATTTAAGGAAAATAATACTTCTTCCGGTTTATTGCTTGTTCTTTCTTTCCAACAAAAATGTAGAAGTTGATCATCGGATCTATATAAATATACTAAACCTCTTCTTTTATCGGGATATACGGTTTTTTCAACCAAATTCATACGACCCGCCTTGAACTCTAACAAATTAGGAAAGACAGTATTGGAGAGAAAACCAGCCATTAAAAAATTTTAAATAGAATTTAAAAACGATAAAATAAAAAAAGAAAAGAAAATTTTTTTAGGTTTAATATGATAAATGATATACTTAAAAGCTTATAGATGGCATTGTGATGTTAATTGAAATACTGAATACATTTCATAGCGAATTGAAATACTGCATATATTATATACAATTGAAATTAACCCATTTTTATGTAGTATGAACAAATGACAATAACCAATCTTTGATTAGTTGCTTACATCATCTTTTGCTCTTCTTTTCCTTTCTTTATTTCTAAATAAATGATGTTACCCTATTCCAGCAATAAAAAAAGATAATTGAAAGTTGATCGATGACGAAAAGGGACAGTTCCGCTTAGATGGCTTGCCTAATATAAATTTATATTTCTTATTTGTTTTGGATATAAATTTATAGCAAATAATAAATAAGACAATTTTTCATTAAATAAATGCGTTTGTGTCGTCTGGAGATGGATTTACCCAGGGATGAGTGTTGAGGCTTCCTCACAAACTAAGTTAAATTTTTTGCGGTCTTTTTATAATAGAGAATATACAATACAAGCCCTAAAAGCTTAAGTACTCCTCACCACCACACCTTAATTTTGTACTTAAATCAATCATTGATATATTATATATAAAATAATAATTACATTAATGCTAATTACATAATTAAATTTTGTAGTGTAAAAATTTATCTATTTTCGAGATAGGGGTATAAACTTTACAATAAGAATCATAACTATTAAAAATCTAGTGTTTGATGTTTCTGAGACGAATCGAAGAGAATATTGTGATGTTTATAAATAAAAAGTTTTAAAGATCATAAATTTAAGAACTTTGTACATATAAAACCATTTATTTGTAAGTGAAAATAAAATTTGAATTTAAATTATATCTCCAATATATATTTTTTATTTTTAAAAATAAGTAAGTTACAATTGTGACTTATTCTAATATGATTTTCTGTAATTTTACTGCACTTTGATGAATTTCGTTATAGATTTTCGATATCAGCCTAGGATCTAATTGTTTTTTATGTTACTAGACCATTTTTTAAGAGATAACTTTAGTTAACACTTTTAAACTTATTTTAAAAGGCAAGCCATGAAAGTAGCTAAATATAAATGGTCATAGTAAGGTTATATACAAATCAATATGAATAAATTAAAAAGAAAAAATTTATCTTTCTTTTTTAATTTTTATGAGCAAAAAGACATAAACAATAAGTGTGTAAATTGATTAATTTCAGAGATAAGTTTTTAATAGAAGAAGAAGAATAAGGAGAAAATTTTATTTATAGCGAAACTACCGCTTACAAGTAAGTCTGTACAGTTGTGTAACATATAAATAATTTAGTATAAAAAAATAGGTTTTGATAGATTTTTTGAAATAAGCACAATCTCTGTTAAAGCATTCCGGTTATTAATAGAGAAGAATAAGAAGAAAATTTTATTGATAAAACAAAACAATTAATAGAAATAATTACAAGAAAATATAAAAATTTTAAAAGAGAAAAAGTCAAAGGGACAATAGCAGTCCATCGAGATGGCTAACCTCCACATGGTATAACAAATTTTATGAGAACTTGTAATTTCTAAATTCCTTCATGATTTATGGACAGGCAAGAGAGAGAGTGGATAAATGAGTAAAAAACATAAAACTAATTTAGTTTCAAAGCACTGTTTAAAAACAAATGGTCATTGACGTTACTTGATTTCGAAGATCTCCTTGCTGATACTACGTGACCAGCAAAACTAAAATTGAGCTCACTTGTTGCGCTAGTTGCCATAATTGGTAGAATATTTCTAGCAATTTGTGAAAGATCTGGAAATGTGGAGCAATTCTCTTTCCCCCAATTTAAAACAGAAATAAAAATTTTCAACTTATATTGCTGATATTGTTTTAATTCGTTGGATTGAATCTCTTCAATTGTATTCAAAATATGACCTTTTTGTAGAATGAAATGAAGTTTTGGAGGAAGCTTGAATTGTTTACCACCCCATTCGTGAAGAAAGGTTGCAGAGTTATTTGGAAACATATTTTAAAACAAGTTGCTGATCGGAAAGTACTCGCATTGTTTTTTGTTTTGGATTGAAAAAAACTGCAAGTTTATGAAGCACACTTGGAGCAAACTTTTCTTTCAATGTTTTTAAACATTTGGTCTTCAAAGAGAGTACAGCTTCAGTATCACTTTCTTGAACGTGGCAATGATTTTGCAATTTAGAAATCCATGGGATAACCAAGTGCTAATTTGGCTAACTTTTATCTCCTTCTAAACTTAATGTGGCATTGTAGAAAGGTTCTAAAAAATTAACTAATTCTTTAAGTAAATCAAATCAAACCTATACGCTTTATCTTTTCTGGAATATGTTCAATAAAAACACGTTGAATATCATGAATACTATCTAAAACCGATTTCAGCATTAAATAGACAGAATTCCATCGAGTTTCACAAGATTGTTTTACATTTTTTTGAAGCAAGTTCTGAGTTGAGGATTTCTTGATGTATCTTACAAGTGATTTACAACTTGTAATAACATATGTAATTTTCTCTGGACATGATTTTTCGTCAAAAGTATGACGCAAAACAATGTTCAAAACATGAGCTATACAATCAAGACGTTCATCACGAATTGCCGCAATCATATTGCTACCTCTATTTGTTGTAAATATAAAAGGGCAAAGTTGTGGTTGCTCTATCATAAAATTTAGATAAAGAAGAGAGTATAGCGTCTCTAATGTTGACGCCGGTTTTCTTCAGTTCAGCGTCAAACTCCTCAGTTGTAACAACGCGGCTCACAAGAGTCCAATCACAGCTTATGTAATGGACCGTAATTGTCAAATAGGATCTTTTCTTATATGAGTCAGTCCACATGTCTGAAGTAAAAGCTAGTCGGGTTAAAGAGACCATTTCTTTCAAGGTTTCAGCTAACGTAGTCCTTTCTAATTTAATCCTTTCTCTGTTCTGTCATACTCCATTCTTCTCTAACTCTGAAATCATTTGATCCATCACACAAATGCTTTTTCTGTTTCGCAATTTTTGACATCGCACTTAGCTCTCTATTTCTTTCACATCATACTAATGTTCTTGCTTCACAAATTCTCACTAACCCGCCTTATTGATAAGGACAACCCGCATCCGCCCCACACAAAATTTTCTTCAAATGACCCACATCCGCCCCGCCCCACAAAAAATAAAATGTGGACAACCCACATCCGCCCCGCGTGTGCGGGTCCAGCATTACCCGTGTGGGTTATCCGCCCCGCGCAGGGCTCTATATCTAACAATAAATTCATCATCCTATATTATATTCCTATCTCTAAAAATTCAGTGCAAAATGCCTATATACACCTTAAACTTCATCTCCCTATACTTGCTATGAAATGAAATTCATAATTCAAAAAACCGCGCCTGATCCATCATATCTTAAATTAAATTGAATGTTTACATTGTATAAATCAATTTGTAATGAATGCATAAAAATACTTATAAATATATAACCTAACCGTTATTCCTTCAATTTTCAGGAGTATTACGACTATGAAATGGAATAAAACTTAAAAGAATATTAGCTTATGTTATATTTCTCGGAATTCGCCCACCAGTTGAGAAAAGCTGTATATGTGTATCTCTTCATTTAGTGCTTCAATCTATTTGAATGTATAATGTGTAATTTTTTGCTTTATTGTTAGATACTCATTTTTGGTTGCCTCGCGAAGAAAGCAAATACTCACAATGTTTTCCAAAAATCCGTAACTCTAATCTAAGAGGATCCACTCTTAACGCTAACACAAACCATCGAATGGACATTCACGATGCTAACGACATCTTTTATCACAAATTTCAACCTATCTCTTCTTCCTGTTATAAAACTCTTTGTGCAAACAGATGGGAGAAGAAAATTTAGCATAAAATTTTTGCTTTCATAGTTACTGCAGTACTTCACCCAAAAGATACATTCTATTCTACCTCTTGACACAATCATATTATATTAATTGTGAACATACTCTTTGAAAATTTACGCCTTTTACAACTCATAAACAGATTCATTGCTTATTTTGCATTAATATAACTTCAGGTCAATTTTTATTTAATAAAATTTAAATATTTTTATTGCCTGCAAACAATTAGTGCTTCATTTTGTGCTGCTATGCTTTATTAGTATAATCTAGATATTAGTATTATCATTTTGTGCTGCTATGCTCGTCCCATTCAATTTTTATTTCCATCTTGGTCATATTACTTATACTACAAGTTAATTATTCACCTATGAAAATGATCTAAAATTTTTAACTCTAATTTTTATCTTTCAAAAATTTTACGATAATTTTATAATTGAAGGTTACTTCTTAATCTAATCTATCTTCTGGCGAAATCTTTAGAGAGCTTTTGAAATACTGCTCTAGAAAAGGGTTTCTCAACACCGAACAAATCACCTACTTTTGGGCAAAAATAAAAAAAATAGGTAGGCAAAAATAAAAAAAATAGGTGGGCAAAAATATACTGGTACATTAATGAAGAAAGGAAATCTATAAGTATTACATCTAATATGTTAGACCTCGTTTATCCAACCCCCGATTATCCGACAACGGCACTAACTTACACAATTTTGACTGCAACTAAGCTTTTTATTTCCCATTATTGTGACATTTACACTCCAACAAATGCTCTCACGCCTGCACGTATAATTTGGTAATCGTGTGATTTTTTATAACACCGATTTAACAAATAGTGGACGCAAATTGAAACACTTATAATAGCAGGAGATTACGCAAATATCAACACAGCTATCAAAGGATGAAAAAATATGACAAGAAATATTCTTGCTGAAAGCACCATCTACAACAAAAGTAGTGATATTACGGAGAGTGATGATAATGAAACGACACCTCCCACCAATTCAACAATAGCGAAGACAGCTAGATAAGGACTTCACACCGCTCTGCATTTCCTAAAGCTTAATTAATGATAATTAATAGGTCCTTGATTTGTCATTTATAGGCAAACTGGCAACAAGTATATATTTTACAATGTATTATATTGTGTATTTTCATAGCATCTTATTTTCACTGTATTTGATATCTAAAAAATAATTTATCCTAAACTTAAAATTCTATGCACGGTGTTGAATTTATTATTTATAATCTGGCAAAAATCTGTCAAACCAAGAATGTCGGTAAGGAGGTCTGCCTGTATATATATAACTATATTTTATATATGAAGAAATGGATTGAATATAACGTCAAAAAAATATCAGAATTTATCTTGTTATATAAAACTATAATGAAATTTGGGAGAAACATTAACTTTAAGGATCACATTGATTTATTTGTGTATACTTATTTTCTTTAGATTTTTATTGAGTTGAGTTTGTAAAAATATTTCTTAATGGGGCAAGATGCATTTATAAAAACAATTAAATAAACCGAAAATAAGATTCATCTGTATTTAAAAATTAGGATATAGATTTAAGTTTCAAGTACTTTAGTTTTTGAAAAATTATATTAATATGTCCTAATTAAACTTCAAAAAAAATTATTGAAATAAAAAACAAAGTTCAAACCATTTATTGAAGCAAAAATATCGATATTTTCTTTTTTCTAATGAATCTTCAGTAAAGTATTCTTCCATTCAAAGTTTATTGTTTAACTCTTCTTTATGCGACGAATAATTCTTTATGAGTTAGATGCAAAACAATAAAAAAAATTTGGGAAAACAAACTACAAAAGCATTGTAATAACATTTCCAACGCGATATGAAAGCGATACTTTGATTGACAACTTTTTGCAAAATAATGAAATTGTTAATTACAAAGCTTTCAATTCTACGTCTTCTTTTCGGATCACATACCACTTCTCTTACCTGTAAATTTAAAAATAAATGGAAAAAGGAAAAAAATATTATGCGAAATATTTGATAGTAGGATGTTTTCTTCATTATCTGCAAAAGTAGACTTGCAGAGTTATGTTTCAATGATCCTTGCGAAATATTTAATCAATTAACTCTTAAAATATCAGATATGGTTAAAAGATGTACCTCGCTAGTAGAATTTAGAAAATATAAATTTAAGTTTAACCCTATCAGTTACCCCCCTCAACTAAAATTTCTCTTGTACAAATTGACTACATCTTTTGCTACCATACTTCGTGACATTTCCTAAAATTGATAGCTGCATCTTTTGATAACATTTTCATTGCATTTGAATGACCTTTTCATGCCTAAATCTGTCAACAAAATCAAAAGTTAAACTTTTTCAGCAAAATTCTGACAGTATCTCTAGTTAAGCTTATAACTTTGGTTCTATATTATATACTCGTTTGAAAATTTATAAATATATACAGTTTGAACACATAACACTTTATAGTTTAAATTTTTTGAAAATCATAGTTACTTTTTGGGAAATGTCAATCAAAATTTTGATTGATGAGAAATATATCTAATAAAATATACCTGCAAATTTTACATAAAATATATTTTTTATATCAAATCGGGCATGCTGATTTCATTTTTGGACTTATTTTTGGAATTTAGAAATTAAAAATACCTATAAGTGTAACAAACCTGCGGTTTAATTCTAAAATCTGTCTCTGAAAACATTCATTCAAATTTTACATAGAATATACACATTATTATAACAAATCAACAATCGCAATTTCATTTATAAATTTTTTTGCATTTAGAATTTGAAAATACTTATAATTGTGAAACAAAGTTGCGGTTTATTTCTAAAATCTGTCTTCGAGAACACTCATTCAAATTTTACATGAAATATATACATTTTCATATCAAATCAACAATGCCAATTTCATTTATAGATTTATTGCATTTGGATTTCAAAATACTTATAAGTGTGGAACAAAGTTGCCATATATATCATAGATAGGTTTCGTTTTTGTTAACGTAGAATCCGCAAAAGGCCTAATCTATAGGACATGAGTCCTTTCACCTTCAGAACAGACTTATAAACCGATCTTCCACTTTCAGAACAGACTTATACAACGACCTTCCACCTTCAGAACAGACCTATACACGCGACCTTCCACCTTCAGAACAGACCTATACACGCGACCTTCCACCTTCAGAACAGACCTATACACCGACATTCCACCTTCAGAACAGATTTATACACCGACCTTCCACCTTCAGAACAGGCCTATACACCGACCTTCCACCTCATGATTTACAATATAAAAGTTCATTCTTTTTTAGTTCTTTTATAACTAAGTGTCCAAGGACCTTGGTCTTTTAACTTGACTTGGTTTTTTTGCACATTTTTTTGTTTTTGGAAGAAGCAATTGTTTATCTGTGGAAATCAATACCTTAGAAGGTAAATCAACATTTAAAACATATAACTCAGCTATCCTTGATACTTCTGGTTTTTCTTTGAATATTTTTTTTTGAAATTCAGCATAAAGATAAATATCACCCCTTAAATTTATGGCTTCATAAAGTAAGTGCTGGTCTCTCAAACATTCAATATGAAGCATTTTTATAATTTTAATTATTTTTTTTCTGTTTCCAATCAAACTTAAGTTTAATTATGTGGTTTTTGGATTCAGAGATATTATTTGTCCATAGAACCGGTATAACATCACTAAACTTGACTCTGGGCACGAATTCTTTTATTTAAAAAAAATTATGAATGTAAACACCTTGTTTGGGCTGAAATTCTCATAAAATATCGATGGAAACTTCTTCAAATAAGTGTATATCTGCCACAGAACAAATCCCAGTATTCGAAAGAATTTTGGTATTGAACATCCAATTCATTTTTTTATGAACATTTTATTGGAATTATACCTAATTAGATTATTTCTTAAATGTCTGTTGCAAAGAGTAATGGTTCAATTAGAAAAAGAGTGCTTGATTGCTTTTATAAGGGCCTTTTCCTCGTCACAACCAGCTATATGTCTATTACCAACTTTACAAGCTATATGAGACAAAAAGAGAAATAAATCTCAAATTCACCGTCCCAATGAAGACACATTGCGCCTGAATATATGGGAGAAGTATGAGTAGATTTGTTTTGAGTCTTTTTTCTATGAAAATGAAATTTGTTAAATAGCATGGTCCAGGATTAAATGTGCGATCAATACTCATAATATAATTGTTTTCAGTTGCATCTAAAAAATGTTGTAACTGATAATCACTATATAGAACAAAAGAAAGTGGTTTGCCTTGCGAAGAAAAAAAAGTCTTACAAATTTATGATTACTAGAA
>JAUIRK010000570.1:0-477500 GCA_030549495.1 Nectonema munidae
ATAATTTAGATATTTTTTTGGTTCTCAGAGAAATAATCAATAACCTACACAAAAATTGTATTAGAAGTATATACGAATGGTATTAGAAGTATATAAGAAGCCTATAGAAAGCCTTTGAAAGTCATTCTAAGCTATTAACAAAGATATACAAATAGTATTAGAAGTATATACGAAGGCTTTGAAAGTCATTCTAAGCTATTATGGAGATATACAGAATAATTTAAAAATTATGATCGGCTATAACTTTTGAATTACAAGTCCAAATTTATAATAATCAGTATCAAAATGTTCGTCTCGACGAGATCTTTTGAATGGTGGCAATTAAAAATTGATCCGACTTATTTTTTGGATTTTAAGACCCAAAGGTCTTTCTTTTATAACTACGTAATTATAAGAGATATTTAAAATCTTATTACAGATTCGTAATCTACGCATTAAATAGGTCTAGAATCCGCTTTAAAAAGTTTAATTTTAAAAATGAAAAGGAAGATTTTTTGGGATTTGTCAAACTCGACTTTCAAAACATCACTAGATATGACAATTCTATCAACGGATTCCGATACATCGTACTTTATTAAGTGAGAAAAGACCTATTATATGAAAAATTTGGTAAGTTTTATTTTTTTCGCCGTTTACAGGTACCGGTGTATCGCGAACGATATTAGATATGGAAAAATCATTGCACTGTTGGAATCAGCTTCAAAAGTTATGTTAAAATGACCAATTAAATTATATTTAGCTATGGGATAAATATGAAATTTTCGAAAAAAACACTCGTCCTCCAAATCCTTGAAAATAATAAGTTAAAAATAGGATATATTATACTGTGCAGAGCGACGGTTGTGCGAAATTGTAACTTTTTCATATATCCGTAACGTTAAATATTTTCGTCTATAAATGGAATATCTCAAAAAGTATAATATATATTATTTGCAGATTCTGAAACCTGTTTGAAGAAATAAAGTTTTTCACCTATTCCCAGTGTGTCAATATCATTATTTTTTAAAAATTTATATTAAACAGGAATTAAACATAATTTTCCAGTAATTTTGCCTTTATATCTTTTTTTATGAAAAACAAAATTTTATTCTGAAAAATTATGGTTTATTAAATTTAATTAATATAAGGGAAATAAATAATTAAGTACAAAAATGAAACAAATTTTAGGGTTAGAAAATTTATCCTAATCAATGTCATAACCCCAAATTTTCCCGAATTAATAACGAACTTTCAGTTGTTTTGGGGATATTACCCGTCAACCGCTAGGCCTATCGGGAAGGATGTGCATAGGATAAAGAGTGCTAACATTAACCATCAAATAAAATTAAAAATTTCAATTGACTTTCTGAGATATAGCCATTTGAAAACGCGATCGTGATTCTGGACTTTAGACATTTATAAGGCAAATATAATCAGAAGATTGATGTATATGTCATTCCCTGTCATACTATCTCAAAAAAATTTAAGACAATTTAGATATTTTTTTGGTTCTCAGAGAAATAATCAATAACCTACACAAAAATTGTATTAGAAGTATATACGAATGGTATTAGAAGTATATAAGAAGCCTATAGAAAGCCTTTGAAAGTCATTCTAAGCTATTAACAAAGATATACGAATAGTATTAGAAGTATATACGAAGGCTTTGAAAGTCATTCTAAGCTATTATGGAGATATACAGAATAATTTAAAAATTATGATCGGCTATAACTTTTGAATTACAAGTCCAAATTTATAATAATCAGTATCAAAATGTTCGTCTCGACGAGATCTTTTGAATGGTGGCAATTAAAAATTGATCCGACTTATTTTTTGGATTTTAAGATCCAAAGGTCTTTCTTTTATAACTACATAATTATAAGAGATATTTAAAATCTTATTACAGATTCGTAATCTACGCATTAAATAGGTCTAGAATCCGCTTTAAAAAGTTTAATTTTAAAAATGAAAAGGAAGATTTTTTGGGATTTGTCAAACTCGACTTTCAAAACATCACTAGATATGACAATTCTATCAACGGATTCCGATACATCGTACTTTATTAAGTGAGAAAAGACCTATTATAATAAAAATTTGGTAAGTTTTAATTTTTTCGCCGTTTACAGGTACCGGTGGATCGCGAACGATATTAGATATGGAAAAATCATTGCACTGTTGGAATCAGCTTCAAAAGTTATGTTAAAATGACCAATTAAATTATATTTAGGTATGGGATAAATATGAAATTTTCGAAAAAAACACTCGTCCTCCAAATCCTTGAAAATAATAAGTTAAAAATAGGATATATCATACTGTGCAAAGCGAAGGTTGTGCGAAATTGTAACTTTTTCATATATCCGTAACGTTAAATATTTTCGTCTATAAATGGAACATCTCAAAAAGTATAATATATATTATTTGCAGATTCTGAAACCTGTTTGAAGAAATAAAGTTTTTCACCTATTCCCAGTGTGTCAATATCATTATTTTTTAAAAATTTCTATTAAACGGGAATTAAAAATGATTTTCCTGTAATTTTGCCTTTATATCTTTTTTTATGAAAAACAAAATTTTATTCTGAAAAATTATGGTTTAATAAATTTAATTAATATAAGGGAAATAAATAATGAAGTATAAAAATGGAACGCATATTAGGGTTAGAGAATTTTTCTTAATCAATGTCATAACCCCAAATTTTCCCGAATTAATAACGAACTTTCAGGTGTTGTTGGGATATTACCCGTCAACCGCTGGGCCTATCGGGAAGGAAATGCATAGGATAAAGAGTGTTAACATTAACCATCAAATAAAATTAAAACTTTTCAATTGACTTTCTGAGATATAGCCATTTGAAAACGCGATCGTGATTTTGGACTTTAGACATTTATAATGCAAATATAATCAGGAGATTGATGTATATGTCATTCTCTGTCATACTATCTCAAAAAAAATATAAGATAATTTAGATATTTTTTTGGTTCTCAGAGAAATAATCAATAACCTACACAAAAATTGTATTAGAAGTATATACGAATGGTATTAGAAGTATATAAGAAGCCTATAGAAAGCCTTAGAAAGTCATTCTAAGCTATTAACAAAGATATACGAATAGTATTAGAAGTATACACGAAGGCTTTGAAGGTCATTCTAAGCTATTATGGAGATATACAGAATAATTTAAAAAATATGATCGGCTATAACTTTTGAAATACAAGTCCAAATTTAAAATAATCAGTATCAAAATGTTCGTCTCGACGAGATCTTTTGAATGATGGCAATTAAAAATTGATCTAACTTATTTTTTGGATTTAGAGATCCAAAGGTCTTTCTTTTATAACTTCGTAATTATAAGAGATATTTAAAATCTTATTACAGATTCGTAATCTACGCATTAAATAGGTCTAGAATCCGCTTTAAAAAGTTTAATTTTAAAAATGAAAAGGAAGATTTTTTGGAATTTGTCAAACTCGACTTTCAAAACATCACTAGATATGACAATTCTATCAACGGATTCCGATACATCGTACTTTATTAAGTCAGAAAAGACCTATTATATGAAAAATTTGGTAAGTTTTATTTTTTTCGCCGTTTACAGGTACCGGTGTATCGCGAACGATATTAGATATGGAAAAATCATTGCACTGTTGGAATCAGCTTCAAAAGTTATGTTAAAATGACCAATTAAATTATATTTAGCTATGGGATAAATATGAAATTTTCGAAAAAAACACTCGTCCTCCAAATCCTTGAAAATAATAAGTTAAAAATAGGATATATTATACTGTGCAGAGCGACGGTTGTGCGAAATTGTAACTTTTTCATATATCCGTAACGTTAAATATTTTCGTCTATAAATGGAATATCTCAAAAAGTATAATATATATTATTTGCAGATTCTGAAACCTGTTTGAAGAAATAAAGTTTTTCACCTATTCCCAGTGTGTCAATATCATTATTTTTTAAAAATTTATATTAAACAGGAATTAAACATAATTTTCCAGTAATTTTGCCTTTATATCTTTTTTTATGAAAAACAAAATTTTATTCTGAAAAATTATGGTTTATTAAATTTAATTAATATAAGGGAAATAAATAATTAAGTACAAAAATGAAACAAATTTTAGGGTTAGAAAATTTATCCTAATCAATGTCATAACCCCAAATTTTCCCGAATTAATAACGAACTTTCAGTTGTTTTGGGGATATTACCCGTCAACCGCTAGGCCTATCGGGAAGGATGTGCATAGGATAAAGAGTGCTAACATTAACCATCAAATAAAATTAAAAATTTCAATTGACTTTCTGAGATATAGCCATTTGAAAACGCGATCGTGATTCTGGACTTTAGACATTTATAATGCAAATATAATCAGGAGATTGATGTATATGTCATTCCCTGTCATACTATCTCAAAAAAAATATAAGATAATTTAGATATTTTTTTTGGTTCTCATAGAAATAATCAATAACCTACACAAAAATTGTATTAGAAGTATATACGAATGGTATTAGAAGTATATAAGAAGCCTATAGAAAGCCTTTGAAAGTCATTCTAAGCTATTAACAAAGATATACGAATAGTATTAGAAGTATATACGAAGGCTTTGAAAGTCATTCTAAGCTATTATGGAGATATACAGAATAATTTAAAAATTATGATCGGCTATAACTTTTGAATTACAAGTCCAAATTTATAATAATCAGTATCAAAATGTTCGTCTCGACGAGATCTTTTGAATGGTGGCAATTAAAAATTGATCCGACTTATTTTTTGGATTTTAAGATCCAAAGGTCTTTCTTTTATAACTACATAATTATAAGAGATATTTAAAATCTTATTACAGATTCGTAATCTACGCATTAAATAGGTCTAGAATCCGCTTTAAAAAGTTTAATTTTAAAAATGAAAAGGAAGATTTTTTGGGATTTGTCAAACTCGACTTTCAAAACATCACTAGATATGACAATTCTATCAACGGATTCCGATACATCGTACTTTATTAAGTGAGAAAAGACCTATTATAATAAAAATTTGGTAAGTTTTAATTTTTTCGCCGTTTACAGGTACCGGTGGATCGCGAACGATATTAGATATGGAAAAATCATTGCACTGTTGGAATCAGCTTCAAAAGTTATGTTAAAATGACCAATTAAATTATATTTAGCTATGGGATAAATATGAAATTTTCGAAAAAAACACTCGTCCTCCAAATCCTTGAAAATAATAAGTTAAAAATAGGATATATTATACTGTGCAAAGCGACGGTTGTGCGAAATTGTAACTTTTTCATATATCCGTAACGTTAAATATTTTCGTCTATAAATGGAATATCTCAAAAAGTATAATATATATTATTTGCAGATTCTGAAACCTGTTTGAAGAAATAAAGTTTTTCACCTATTCCCAGTGTGTCAATATCATTATTTTTTAAAAATTTCTATTAAACAGGAATTAAACATAATTTTCCAGTAATTTTGCCTTTATATCTTTTTTTATGAAAAACAAAATTTTATTCTTAAAAATTATGGTTTAATAAATTTAATTAATATAAGGGAAATAAATAATGAAGTATAAAAATGAAACGCATATTAGGGTTAGAGAATTTTTCCTAATCAATGTCATAACCCCAAATTTTCCCGAATTAATAACGAACTTTCAGGTGTTGTTGGGATATTACCCGTCAACCGCTGGGCCTATCGGGAAGGAAATGCATAGGATAAAGAGTGTTATCATTAACCATCAAATAAAATTAAAACTTTTCAATTGACTTTCTGAGATATAGCCATTTGAAAACGCGATCGTGATTTTGGACTTTAGACATTTATAATGCAAATATAATCAGGAGATTGATGTATATGTCATTCTCTGTCATACTATCTCAAAAAAAATATAAGATAATTTAGATATTTTTTTGGTTCTCAGAGAAATAATCAATAACCTACACAAAAATTGTATTAGAAGTATATACGAATGGTATTAGAAGTATATAAGAAGCCTATAGAAAGCCTTTGAAAGTCATTCTAAGCTATTAACAAAGATATACGAATAGTATTAGAAGTATATACGAAGGCTTTGAAAGTCATTCTAAGCTATTATGGAGATATACAGAATAATTTAAAAATTATGATCGGCTATAACTTTTGAATTACAAGTCCAAATTTATAATAATCAGTATCAAAATGTTCGTCTCGACGAGATCTTTTGAATGGTGGCAATTAAAAATTGATCCGACTTATTTTTTGGATTTTAAGATCCAAAGGTCTTTCTTTTATAACTACGTAATTATAAGAGATATTTAAAATCTTATTACAGATTCGTAATCTACGCATTAAATAGGTCTAGAATCCGCTTTAAAAAGTTTAATTTTAAAAATGAAAAGGAAGATTTTTTGGGATTTGTCAAACTCGACTTTCAAAACATCACTAGATATGACAATTCTATCAACGGATTCCGATACATCGTAATTTATTAAGTCAGAAAAGACCTATTATATGAAAAATTTGGTAAGTTTTAATTTTTTCGCCGTTTACAGGTACCGTGGATCGCGAACGATATTAGATATGGAAAAATCATTGCACTGTTGGAATCAGCTTCAAAAGTTATGTTAAAATGACCAATTAAATTATATTTAGCTATGGGATAAATATGAAATTTTCGAAAAAAACACTCGTCCTCCAAATCCTTGAAAATAATAAGTTAAAAATAGGATATATTATACTGTGCAGAGCGACGGTTGTGCGAAATTGTAACTTTTTCATATATCCGTAACGTTAAATATTTTCGTCTATAAATGGAATATCTCAAAAAGTATAATATATATTATTTGCAGATTCTGAAACCTGTTTGAAGAAATAAAGTTTTTCACCTATTCCCAGTGTGTCAATATCATTATTTTTTAAAAATTTATATTAAACAGGAATTAAACATAATTTTCCAGTAATTTTGCCTTTATATCTTTTTTTATGAAAAACAAAATTTTATTCTGAAAAATTATGGTTTATTAAATTTAATTAATATAAGGGAAATAAATAATTAAGTACAAAAATGAAACAAATTTTAGGGTTAGAAAATTTATCCTAATCAATGTCATAACCCCAAATTTTCCCGAATTAATAACGAACTTTCAGTTGTTTTGGGGATATTACCCGTCAACCGCTAGGCCTATCGGGAAGGATGTGCATAGGATAAAGAGTGCTAACATTAACCATCAAATAAAATTAAAAATTTCAATTGACTTTCTGAGATATAGCCATTTGAAAACGCGATCGTGATTCTGGACTTTAGACATTTATAAGGCAAATATAATCAGAAGATTGATGTATATGTCATTCCCTGTCATACTATCTCAAAAAAATTTAAGACAATTTAGATATTTTTTTGGTTCTCAGAGAAATAATCAATAACCTACACAAAAATTGTATTAGAAGTATATACGAATGGTATTAGAAGTATATAAGAAGCCTATAGAAAGCCTTTGAAAGTCATTCTAAGCTATTAACAAAGATATACGAATAGTATTAGAAGTATATACGAAGGCTTTGAAAGTCATTCTAAGCTATTATGGAGATATACAAAATAATTTAAAAATTATGATCGGCTATAACTTTTGAATTACAAGTCCAAATTTATAATAATCAGTATCAAAATGTTCGTCTCGACGAGATCTTTTGAATGGTGGCAATTAAAAATTGATCCGACTTATTTTTTGGATTTTAAGATCCAAAGGTCTTTCTTTTATAACTACATAATTATAAGAGATATTTAAAATCTTATTACAGATTCGTAATCTACGCATTAAATAGGTCTAGAATCCGCTTTAAAAAGTTTAATTTTAAAAATGAAAAGGAAGATTTTTTGGGATTTGTCAAACTCGACTTTCAAAACATCACTAGATATGACAATTCTATCAACGGATTCCGATACATCGTACTTTATTAAGTGAGAAAAGACCTATTATAATAAAAATTTGGTAAGTTTTAATTTTTTCGCCGTTTACAGGTACCGGTGGATCGCGAACGATATTAGATATGGAAAAATCATTGCACCGTTGGAATCAGCTTCAAAAGTTATGTTAAAATGACTTATTAAATTATATTTAGCTATGGGATAAATATGAAATTTTCGAAAAAAACACTCGTCCTCCAAATCCTTGAAAATAATAAGTTAAAAATAGGATATATTATACTGTGCAGAGCGACGGTTGTGCGAAATTGTAACTTTTTCATATATCCATAACGTTCGTCTATAAATGGAATATCTCAAAAAGTATAATATATATTATTTGCAGATTCTGAAATCTGTTTGAAGAAATAAAGTTTTTCACCTATTCCCAGTGTGTCAATGTCATTATTTTTTAAAAAATTCTATTAAACAAGAATTAAACATAATTTTCCAGTAATTTTGCCTTTATATCTTTTTTTATGAAAAACAAAATTTTATTCTTAAAAATTATGGTTTAATAAATTTAATTAATATAAGGGAAATAAATAATGAAGTATAAAAATGAAACGCATATTAGGGTTAGAGAATTTTTCCTAATCAATGTCATAACCCCAAATTTTACCGAATTAATAACGAACTTTCATGTGTTTTTGGGATATTACCCGTCAACCGCTAGGCCTATCGGGAAGGAAATGCATAGGATAAAGAGTGTTAACATTAACCATCAAATAAAATTAAAACTTTTCAATTGACTTTCTGAGATATAGCCATTTGAAAACGCGATCGTGATTCTGGACTTTAGACATTTATAATGCAAATATAATCAGGAGATTGATGTATATGTCATTCCCTGTCATACTATCTCAAAAAAAATATAAGATAATTTAGATATTTTTTTTGGTTCTCAGAGAAATAATCAATAACCTACACAAAAATTGTATTAGAAGTATATATGAATGGTATTAGAAGTATATAAGAAGCCTATAGAAAGCCTTTGAAAGTCATTCTAAGCTATTAACAAAGATATACAAATAGTATTAGAAGTATATACGAAGGCTTTGAAAGTCATTCTAAGATATTATGGAGATATACAAAATAATTTAAAAATTATGATCGGCTATAACTTTTGAATTACAAGTCCAAATTTATAATAATCAGTATCAAAATGTTCGTCTCGACGAGATCTTTTGAATGGTGGCAATTAAAAATTGATCCGACTTATTTTTTGGATTTTAAGATCCAAAGGTCTTTCTTTTATAACTACATAATTATAAGAGATATTTAAAATCTTATTACAGATTCGTAATCTACGCATTAAATAGGTCTAGAATCCGCTTTAAAAAGTTTAATTTTAAAAATGAAAAGGAAGATTTTTTGGGATTTGTCAAACTCGACTTTCAAAACATCACTAGATATGACAATTCTATCAACGGATTCCGATACATCGTACTTTATTAAGTGAGAAAAGACCTATTATAATAAAAATTTGGTAAGTTTTAATTTTTTCGCCGTTTACAGGTACCGGTGGATCGCGAACGATATTAGATATGGAAAAATCATTGCACTGTTGGAATCAGCTTCAAAAGTTATGTTAAAATGACCTATTAAATTATATTTAGCTATGGGATAAATATGAAATTTTCGAAAAAAACACTCGTCCTCCAAATCCTTGAAAATAATAAGTTAAAAATAGGATATATTATACTGTGCAAAGCGACGGTTGTGCGAAATTGTAACTTTTTCATATATCCGTAACGTTAAATATTTTCGTCTATAAATGGAATATCTCAAAAAGAAAAAATTTTCAACTAAAAAAATTTCCCGGGAATTTAAAAAAAAAAAACCTTTATATCTTTTTTTTATGAAAAACAAAATTTTATTCTTAAAAATTATGGTTTAATAGAAAATAATAGTAATAGTTACTAATTAAGTAGTAGGTTTAGGGACAGTAAACCTTACTAATTTATCTTAGTAGATTTTACTAATTAAATTAGTAGAAGAACTAACTATAATAGTAATTTTTTGGTCCCTAATCTTTTTACCATGTGGGGGGCTTTACTAAATTATTTAAGACTTTTTTTGTAGGATTTTATAATTTTTATTAAAAAAATTAAATATATTATTATATTTTTTTTCCTTCAACTTCTCCTTCCTTCCAAATGGAAATTATAATTAATTAGATTAAAAATCCTATTAAAATAATAAATAAAATATTAAAATTTAAATAAAAACACAAAAATATTTAAAAAAAAATTAGAAAATAAATAATATACTAAATATTCAATTTAATATATAAAAAAAAATAAAAATAGATGTAAAATATAATAAAATAAAAAATAAAAATATAAAAAATAAAAACATTTCGGGTTTTAATTTTATATAATACATTGAGAATTTTCCTATTCATAGTTTTATCTTTGAGGCCTAAAAACATATTCTGTATAAACAACATAGTATTATTTATAGCTTTTGGATAAAATAAATTGAATGCATACATACCAAATGATGATAATTACCAAATAAATTGAAAAATGAATTGGTCTCGCAAAACTAAAATAATGATCAATATAGTGAAGATGCATGCTCTTTTTTTACGAAAAAACCGTTATCTTGTATGACCATCAATATAGGTTTCATAATTTCCATTTCAATTTGGGATTTGAGATCCAAGAAAAAAGGATCCCTCAACTTGTCTTTCATGATAGTCGCCAAACCAAATATTGATAATAAAACTCTTAAGTCTAAAAAGAAGAAAAATTTTCAATTCAAAAAAATAATAAAAAATTAAATTACTTTTTTTACGATCAATGTTCATTTCAATCCGGTATTGGTAGAATATTTCGCTAAGTTGTTGAGAGACTTTTTTGTTTTCGATAATAGAAATTATTGCATCACTATGAATGAGTAACTGTTCTTTCAGAACATTTAAAATATCAACATTAGGAATATCTGGCGACAATCTCTGGAATTCAAGAATTATCTGAAATTAATGATAAATATTTAAATGTTGTATGATTATATTTCAAATGGATACCTGTTTCCCATCTTTAAGAAAAGGATATTTAGACAAAATCTCATCGAGACTTTTCTTTTCAATGACAATATCTTTTCTTCTTTCTGGAAATGTTAAATCCATCCTAATTTTTATTGCTGAGTTGTCTCTTATTACTTTGTTGTATTCTTTTTTCAACCATTCAATATGTTTTTCGATGCTCTCTTTGTCTTCAGATAGTGGTTGAGTAGATAAAAAAGCTCTTAAACAGTATTTATTACTGCTTGAGTCACATTCTTCACTTTTAAGTTTTTTAGCTTGAACTTCTGGAAGATAATTATCCCTCTACTTTCTTTCGTTGCCCCACTTGAATTTCAGTTTTTCTTTCCAATAAATCTGAATTTTGAATTTTTATCCAAAAGAAATTTAAAAAATAACGAATAATACTTTTGCTGAAGAGAGAGAAAGGCCTGATTCTGATGATATATGAGGAAATTCCTCAAAAATCAAGCACAGAATTTGTAGGTACATTTCGCTTGTGGGATATCTAATAAAAAAAATCAAAACTCAAGTAATAATTTAAAACTATTTATAAACAAAAACATCAAGTAGTTTACAGTAAACTCATTTTTGTTTAACTTCTCTTCATTATCAAGCTTTGCTAATAAACCCTTTTGAACATATTCTCTTGGAAAGCGTAATTTATGTGGCCAAAAACTGGAAAAAAATAAATAAATTTGAAAAAAAAAAATGCATTTTTATTTTTGATTTGAATAACTGGGACGACTTAATTGCGTAGACTCATGAGAAAGTGAATTAAAAATATTCAAAAAATATTTGAACCGAAAAAATACAAAAAAAAATAAATTAAAATTGATAATAATAATAATAATAATAATAATAAAAATAATATTTTTAATTCAAAAATAAGTAGGCATACGACATTTAAAGAGTGACTTGAACAAAAAGGAAATTAAAAAATAATTAGATTAAATATTTAGAATGTAAAATTCATTAGTTTTTTCATTGTTTCATCATAAAATGTGTTACTAATGTTTGGTTTTAACATAGATATATATTAATAATAATGTTGTAAAAATAGAGAAAAAATTTTTTGCAAGAATTTTCTCATTTACTAACACTTAAGTAAATTGAGTATTTACTATCTTAAAAAAAGAAATTACTAATCAAAATTAGTTAATATTATTAATTTGTGTGTGTGTGTGTCACTTAAACAGAGACAATCACAAACAGCTAACACTTAAACAATAGGCAGGCACAAACGGGGAGTACTTAAACAACAGGCCGATAGAAACATGGAGCACTTAAACAACTGGCACAGACAAACAGGGAGCACTCAATTACAGGCAGGCACAAACACATAGTAAACACAGGCAGGCACACACAGGGAGCACCAACAGGTAAGCACAAAAAACGAGCACTTAAACACATGCAGGCAGAAACAGGTAGGACTTAATCAACAGGCAGGCACGAACAGTAAGCACTCAAACACAGACAGGCATAAACAGGGAACACTCAAAGACAGGCAGACTCAAACATAGAGCTCTCAAACACAGGTAGACACAACAGTGAGCACTCAAACACAGGCAATCACAGATAGGTAGCAATCAAACAACAGGCATTTTCAAACAGGTAGGACTAAAACAACAGACATGCGCGAACAGTAAGCACTCAATAATAGGCAATCACAAATAGAAGGCACTCAATCACAAGCAGGCCCAAACACGGGGCACTCAAACACCAGGAGGCACCAACAACGAGCACTTAAAGAGAGATGGGCACAAACAGTGAGCACTCAAACACAGGGAGCACTTATATAAGGCAGGCAAAACAGGGAGGACTTAAAAATAGGCAGGCAAAACAGGGAGCACTTAAACACAGACAAGCACCAACATGGGGAACTTAAAGAGAGACAGGCACAAACAAGAAGCATTAAACAGAGAAGGCACAAACAGGTAGTAGCACTTAAACAACAGCCAGTCACCAACAGGGGGCACTTAAACACAGGCAGGCGCAAACAAGTAACACTCAAACACATGCAGGCACAAACAGGGAACACTTAAATACATGCAGGCACAAACAGGGTGCAATTAAACAGATTCATACACAAATTGGGAGCACTTAGAATCTTTGATGATCTTAGGTTTTTTTATGAGTATTGTGTATTTTATTATCAGGGGTTATGAAGAGTAAAATCAGCCTAAATATTTGTCAACCAATTCTAGTTCAAAAGTTTTTTTTCTTATGAAATCATTCGTGATCAATTACAAAAAGTTTTGCATCTAAAAGTCTCTCGCTTTCACGCAAAAGGAATGGACAAATTTAATTTAAATTTAAAATTATCTTGATGCTGACTAAATCTCCACATATTGGTATCTGAAACAGTTTTGATAATTTAGTAGACCCAGATTTCCTACACATCTTAGTGAAATGATAATTGTAATCTTATCTTTTAAAGGTTTTTCATTTTCAAAAGAGGAACTTCTTTTTCACGGTCAAAATCTTTTTTGAAACACCCAATATTAGATCATTACACGACTTCCTAATTCATTAGACCGTGGTAGATCTTCCATTTAGTCAAGATACATACTTCTTTTTTAAAATTATTTCTTTTGATCACACGTTCTCTTTAAATATACACATTTCATATCAAATCAACAATGCCGATTTCATTTATATTTTTTAGATTATTTTTGCATTTGGATTTCAAAATACTTATAAGTGTGAAACAAATTTACGGTTTATTTCTAAAATCTGTCTTCGAGAACATTCATTCAAATTTTACACGAAATAAACGCATTTTCATATCAAATTAACAATGTCAATTTAATTTATAGATTGTTTTTACATTTGGATTCAAAATTACCTATAAGTGTAAAATAAATTTGTGCTTCACTTCTAAAAATTGTTCCCAAAAACAAAATTTGCGGTTAACATCTAAAATCTGACTACGAGAACTTTAATTCAAATTTTACATGAAATACACACATTTTTATAACAAATCAACAATCCCAATTCCAATTATAGATTGTTTTTGGATTTAGAATTTGAAAATACTTCTAAGCGTGAATCAAATTTGCAAATCAGGTGTTTTACACATATGTACCCATTTTGAAGTAGGTTGAATCCAATAGTGATGTTTATTTTTAATAAAAATTAATCATACCTGCCAAAAAATAATTGACATGACACTTCAACTGAAATAAAGGACTTCATTATAAATAGTTATACGTAGCTATATATGTAATTTACTTTGTCACAGAACAAATAGAATTATAAGTAGGCAAAACCAAATTGCAAAAAAAGAAAATATAACTGAAAATGATATAGAACTAAAAACGGGATTTTATACCGAATTCAATGAGGTGATTTTTTTAATTAAATACAAAACAAGGACTCTGTAGAGGCAAATTTTGATGCGCATCATTTTATTTAAAGGAGAAAGACAGTTCGTTTATACCATTCACTCTACAATATCTCGAAACAAACTGAATCGGTCAATTTAAATAAGTTTCGTGTTTGGCCATTTTGAGAAAGTTTTATACGTATTATCAAACAATATACAAATGAACGAAGATGATAAATTTGAAACATAATTTATTTATAATTAAAATTTGATCGTTTTTTTATATCTAATCATTTGGTTGTCGTATCGTTTCTCTAAAATGAAAATTATTTTCACCTCAACATGAGTTTTCTGCATATAATTTACTATTTTATTTAATAATTGCTGGCAGTATTTAACAAAAGTGAATGATCTCCTTTATTAAAAACTATCAATATTATATGCAACATTATATACACAAAGTAGTAGTTATATTTCTAAGTGATGATGCCTCTTATAAGTGTATAAGTTCTATATAAATTTTCTCAATATATACATCGTAACCTTGGCAAAATTTGGATGGCATTTTCTGAAGAAGAAGGAGCCTACTTTATATATACAAATGTAAGAAAGTTTGAGAAGTGTAAAATGTAAGAAAGTTTCTTTCCTCCGAAATAGAAACTTACCAAATTTTGCATGCACATATAAATGGAATATTAAATGTTTGAAAAAATTCGAAAAAATTATACATACTATTTAAAAAACATGATGTAATCATGCAAACTCCAGTTGAAATATAATTCACAGCCTAATTTTCATTCTATAGTCTAAAAATGAAAAATAAAATTTTTGAACATAAATATATGAATCAATTTTATAGTATAATGATGAGTATCAAAATTAATATTCGTGCCTCATTGGAAATTTTGATACTGAAAATTTTTGTTTTATTATAGACTCCAAATAAAATCTAAACTTCAAAAAAAATGAATTCATCTGTGAAATGATTAAAAATTTGAATATCCTCTTTGGAAAATAGCATGAAAATAAATCGTTCAAAAATCAGTACAATATATCTGACCGCAAACATACCACGAAATTCAAAAAAAGTCACAAATTAATCAAAAATGTTAAAAAAAACTTTTTATAACCACTTAAATAAAGAGTTAATTTTTTCAGTTAGGCTATCATATGTCAATCAATTTTTTAACAAGGTTTGATTGATTTTTTTAAAAAATAAACGTGACCATTGTAGTCAGCATACATGAAAACGTGTGTATATAAATAGAAAACTTTGTATAACCATTTAAACTAAAAGGTTCTTTTTTAAGTTGAGCTGTCATATATCAATCATTTTTTTGATAGGTTTGAATGATTTTTTAAAAAAAATAACGTAATCATCATATTCAGCATACATGAAAATGGGTATATATGTGTAAATATCTTTGCATAAGCACTGAATCTAAAATTACCTTTTTTCAGTTCAGCTGTGATATATCCATCAATTTTTTTTACAGATTTGGTTGATTTTTTTAAAAATAAACGTGACCATCGTGTTCAGCACACTTGAAAATGGGTATATATGTGTAAAAAACTTTGTATACCCATTTAAACTAAAAGTTTCTTTTTTTAGTTGAGCTGTCATATATGAATAAATTTTTGACAAGGTTTGATTGATTTTTTTAAAAAATTAACGTGACCATCGTATTCAGCAACATGAAAACGAGTGTATATAAATAGAAAACTTTGTATAACCATTTAAACTAAAAGTTTTTTTTCAGTTGAGCTGTCATATATCAATCAATTTTTGACACGTAAATTGATTTTTTAAAAAATAAACATGGCCATCGTATTCAGCATACATGAAAAATATGTGTAAAAAATTTTGTATACCCATTTAAACTAAAAGTTTCTTTTTTAGTTGAGCTGTGAAATATCAATCAATTTATGACAAGTTTCATTGATTTTTATAAAAATAAATGTCACAATCAAATTCGCAATCAATCATTTAGTAGGTTCACGGCTAAATTTTGTAAAAATTTGCAATCATTCAAGAAAAACCCCTAAAATAGCCCCCCGTCACTGAGAAAATGAAAATAGGCCGTCACTAATAGGGTTAGGCAAAAAATGAGTCCAGAAATGAAACTAGCATGGTTAATTTTGTATAAAAACATATATTTCATGTAAAATTAGAGAGAATATTTTTGGAAAGATTGACACTGACAGATATTTAAAATCATGCGAAAACTGAGTCCAGACGTGAGACCAGCATGATCGATTAACTATAAAAGCATATATTTCATATAAAATTTGAATCAATTTTTTTGAGGACAATTTTTAGAAATAAACCACAAATTTAATTTACATTTATAGATAGTTTCAAATCTTAAATGCAATAACTGAGTCCATAAATGAAACTAGCATTGTTGATTTGATATAAAAATATATATATTTCATATAAAATTTGAGATGTTTTTGAAGTTTTCAGACGTAAACCACAAATTTTATTAACACTGTCACATATTTTCAAACCTTAAATCGAAAATCTGAGTCCAGAAATAAAACGAGTATGGTTGATTTGGTATAAAACATATATTTCATATAAGTTTTGAATAAATGTTCTTGGAGACAATTTTTAGAAATAAACTGCAATTTTGATGAACACTTATGCGTATTTTCAAATCCTAAATATAAAAAATCAGTCCAGAAATGAAACCAGCATAGCCGATTTAGTAAAACATATATTTTATTTAAAATTTGAAGGAATATTTTATTAGATATATTTTTGATCAATCAAAATTTTGATTGACATTTTCTAAAAAGTAGCCATGATTATTGAAAAAATTAAATATATAGTGTTATGCGTTCCAAACTGTATATAATATAGACCTAAGTTAATTACAAATAATGTCAAAATATTTCTGAAAATTTTTAATTTTTCATTGAGTTTTTGACATGAAAGGGTCATCAACTACCATGTCAATAGTATCAAAAGATGCAGTTAGTGATTTTAGGAATAGTTACGAAATTTGAAGGGATATAATTCAGCCAATTTTGTACAATTAATTTATTAGTGAAGTCTTACGCCCCCAGGACTAATAGGGTTAAAATTCAACTATGAATCTACAATTTTTAGAATTAATTTGATTTTTTTTGTGTTATTAGTTCATATGATGATTTGTAAAATTTTTATTTGTTACTTTTACTTCCTTGTGGATGATTCCTCTGGATCAATAATAAAATTAGTATGCATAGATAAATCAAAAATAGCCTGGATTGATAAACAAGAACAGATGTATAAAAACATTTCATAATTTATTTGAGGAAATTTATGTTTAAATATTTGCTTCATCCCATTCACTGTTATCTTCATTAGTGTCTTCATCATCACTTGACTCCATTGCTATTCTTCTAGCAAGGATCGAAGCTACATCAGTTCCTGGTTCATTCTTTGACACTTTGACATCAACACTTTCTATCTTCTTAAGTTGTATTCCTTTAAAAATCAGTAAGAATGGAATAAAAATAGATTGTTAAATTTTTCGAAAGAACTTGAAAATAAAATGAAAAAAATAATACAAAGATCATAAGTGTACTTAAGAATATAGTTTATGGAATTGAAACAATAGAAAAAATATTTTTTATCCAAATTCGAAATGCTCTGGGAATTTTTAGAATTAAAATAAATTTATATAATATAAGAAACTTTCAAAAAAACAACTAAAATAAAAAAAGATATTGTAATTTTACAATAATATAAAACTATTGTAAAAAATTTGACATTAAATAGATACTTAAAATAAGACTAGTTTTTATGATGAAATGTTTAAAACATAAAGAATCTTTTTCTTACTGCCACCTTTGCAATTAAAAGTATATCCGTATACTAGAGAACAAATTTTAATTTTAAAAAGAGAATTCAATAGTATTTGCAAAAAAACATTAGAAGACGCTTTATTAAATTAAATGAGAAATCAACATGTTCTTTCTAGATAGTAATTACTAAATATGTGCAAATCGTGGGAATGTTGAAACAAAGTGTTTTAATTTATTTCTAGATTTAATTCAGGCATAAAAAAGTATGGCAATTTAAGGGTTATTTTTTCAGGCATAAAAAAGTATGGCAATTTAAGGGTTACACATAATGATTTCATGGTTGCCACAATTTGTCATTGATAAAATTCCCTGATGTGTATTAAAAATTTTCCCTGATTTTCTCTAATATGTATTAAAAGTTTTCCCTAATTTTTAAACTATCTCTTTTTTTTTAATTTTCAAAAATTGCAAAAATTTTCTTTGATATTGTTTTTTTAGAAAAAATGTTTTGTTTTTCTGGTGTTATTTTGATAATTTATTATTTGAAAAATTTATTAGAAACAAGTAAAAATTAAAAAAAAAATAAAATTCATCATTGCAAATTTTTTCACAAGTTTCAATCATTATATTTAAAATATTCTAATCTTGAATTCAATTCTTGTTCTTTTCTAGTGTAGTCTTTTAAAAGTTCGTTCTTCTCTTTCATTAATTTCTTTTTTTCTTGATCAATCCCTCTTCTTTTTATTTCCAAATTTTCACTTGAATTTTTCCTCTTTTTCATATTTTCTAGGTAAATATCATATTTTTGTCGAGAAGCTTTCATTGCTTTTGATATTAGAATATTTTCTAATCCACCTGGAATATTGATTTCATCTTTTATTCTTCTTTGTGAGATTAAGGAAGTTTGAAGCTACTTGAGCATTGCCGTGAGAAGGTACAAGACATTTTTTGATAACTTTCCAAATATCATGATAATTTGCATCGGCAACTCTTCCCATGTTCCAAGTGATATAGACTTTTTACAAATCATACAAAATGCTACTTTATCATGGCTTTCTTTTTTTGGCAGCCAAGAAGCAAATTGAGGTTCTACTTTTGGATCAAGCCATAAGTTATTGAAAAATGTTTTCCAGACATTTAATTAAAAATAGAAATACAAGAGATCAAAAAAATTATTCTAAAAAAAATCATAAAAAATTATTTATAAATTCAATATAGTCATACAGAAAAATTTACTAAAAATTTACTAATTTGAAGTTTTCGAAAATTTTTCCAAACCAGTACAAAGTTCTATTTTGATATATTATATAAATGTTTAACATCATTTATAAATTTTATATCATATAATGTTATCTTTCTTTTCCACACAATTATCTCCGTCTTTTGTCTATATAACTATATTTCACACCTAAACATTTTTCATCACCTCTTATCATTTATATAATACAAAACGCATTATTATAAAGCATTACCACTTACACCGATTTGCTTTTTCTTTTGTTAAATGCATTCACATTGACACCCTTCTTTTTGTTTGACTTCCAACTAATTTATCACATTTTGCTTGATAAAGGTTCGTGATTGAACCGAAAATATTTGCCTTAATAAAGTTTACTTTGATCAAAAAAATCGTTTTATTTAAATTTTTCTATTTTATAAATTTGAAGTAGAAATATTTTAAAAAACTCAAAAAAAGTATTTATTCCAACCCATCATCCTTTTTTATTGCACAGTGCACAAACAAAGACACATCGGTTTTAAAACTATGATACGATTAATCAAAATACTATTGAACAAAAAGTTTTTGTTTTTAGCGATTAAAAAATAATGGTGGGTTTGTAATAAAAAACTTTTTGATAAATTCCCTGATTTATTTGAAAAAACATCAAAATCCCCTGATATTCCCTGACAGAAATATTTTTCCCTGATTTTAAAATTTTGTGGCAACCCTGGATTTGTTCAGTTTTGCCATCGTTATATTGAAAAAATATAATGAGCTGCAAAAAAAGTATTACATTTTTATTTGGAGCCTTTTACCAATAAATTGAGAGTCATTTTAAAGGGTTGATTTAATAAAATTTATTTACTGACAAAACCTTGATTGCTTATCTTTCTTTTCGTATAAATGGTGAACGGATTCAACAGCAGAAATTTTGGAACAAAAAAATATTCAACGATTGTATTTTTGCACGAGGAAGGCACTTTGCAAGCAACAATGATAAGTCGACGAAACTTCCAAAAAGAACAAAGGTCTTGAAGTGATTCCAAGCTTAATCTCCCGAGCATCAAATAAAAAAGCCATAACGTTTCCATGACAACGCTTGCACAAAAATGGATGTGTTCTCTTCTACAGTGGCGAGAACTGTGGTTAAGAAGCCTGGCATGACTAGCAATGTTCGACCACGCCTGACCTCTTAATAGTCAAGCAGTGATTCCATTAAAAATCGGGAATGGGACTCTCTTTAAGCGATGGCCGCCTTTCGCTAGTTATAGACGATATGTGTAACATTTTTTTATTGGATTTGAAAACAACGACAAAAACTCATCAAAAACAAATAGTTGAGATTTCTAAATTTCACTTCTAATGCGCCAATTTTGGGACTAATTATTATATTCAACTGGAATGAAAATTGAAAGGCATACTAACATTAGTAATAGCTTCAAATATGTGATAATCGGTTTTGTGTTGTACGTATCTAAAATTATTAGGTAATCAATATTCTTGCGCATTGGCTAACGAAAAAGCTTAGGGAAGATAATGTAACTAAGAGGAAAGCAATCAGCCCGGAGGGATGAGTAAAACTTCACTTTTCTGCAGGAAAAGTTCTTGTGTTGGTTTACGAAATTTATTTGTGAATGCTAAGATGAATCGCAGGAATTTTTGTGTAATTGATTACATACCACCCTTCCGACAACTAGGAATCCTGACTCTTTGATGATTTTTGATGGAAGGGGCATAGATCTTTATTGCATTGATGCTAGTTGAAGATCGACATAAGGGAGAATGGTAGTAGGAGAATCTCTGATTGTGGTGATTCACTGATTATTTCTTCATTCTTTGATCTAACCGCTAGCTTGCATTTATCTCTTCTCCATTAATGTGCAGTTCTTATTTTCCTCATCACTCTCTCTTACTCTATATACGCTTGTTATTCTTGCAGACTTTATAATAGGATTAGTGAGATAGCATCACTAAGACAGCTGTCAATCTTATTCTATTCTTGTATCTGTACAATACAATATCTTTGTTTTCATTTACTTTTCTTTGAGAAAATCAAATGTTTAGAGACGGTTACAAATACTTTAAAAAACAAGAATTTCAAACTACAGTACATTATTATTGTACTAAGTCTAAATGCCCAGGTAAAAACTTTTAATATAAATTTCAAATATTTTTATAATACAAATATCTTTTATAGGAAGAATCATATTATCAAAAAGTGATTCCTCAACATTAAAGTTCATTCCTCATAGTCATGACCCCATTACAGAAGCTGTTAATAAATTTACTACAAAAATCAAAGCAGATGCGCTAACAACAAGAAAATCCACAAGTGAAATATATCAGTATATTTTTATTTACATTTTATAATAACACTCCTAAAAGATAATACAAAATGTCTTACACCTAAATTTTAATGCAAATATATTTAATACTTCTTTATTATTGTAGAGAAAACTTATCAATTTTAAATTCTGAAGAACGAGAAAAAATTGGAAAGAAAAGAACGATTTTAAGAAGAATTAAATTCAACAAAAAAAGAATATGCCCTCCAAAAGATATTTTTTTCACAATACCCGAAAAATATATGTTCGCCAATCAAACTAATTTTCTTCAAGAAGATACCATTATTGAACACAAAAGACTTTTGGTATTTTATGGAAATGTCCTAAAACATATAAATCAAGTCAATCCTATAAATACTCTTTACATTGACGGTACATTAAAAAAATCTCCAAAGCACTTTTACCAAATAGTAACAGTGCATGCTTTTCACAACAATATTCAAATCTCCATACTCTATGCTCTTGCTTCTGATAAAAAAGAAGAAACATATAAGTAATCTTTTTTCTTTTTACTTCAAATCTTTAAAATGTATTTTTTTAAGTAATATCTTCCAAAGTCTGAAAAAAGTAATTCGGGAAGATCAAGTTACTAGTATTTGTGGTGATTTTGAAAAAGGAATCATTTCTTCAGGAAAAAAAGTACTTTTTTTTTATTTACTTTTAATTTAAATTTGTTTCTTTTAATACATTTATTTTAGTCTTTTGTTAATGCCACATACTCGGGATGTTATTTTCATTTCTGTCAATCGGTCTACAGAAAGCTAGCATCCTTAGGGTATGGGTTCAAATACTCAAAATCAACTAAATTCAGACATTGTATTAGGATGTTACTTGCAATTGCATTTTTGCCACCTTCAGAAGTACTTTATACGTTTACTTTAAACTTTTATTGACTCAAAAATTTTAGGTGAAATATATATTTAACAAAATGAAGACATTCTAAGAACCCCTTGAAATTGGTAGTTTTATTGAATATTTTGAAATTACTTGGATTCGCAATTGCAATATAAACATATGGAATGTACAAGGAAAAGCAATTAGAACAAACAATCATTGTGAAGGGTTTCACAACGCGTAAGTGAAAAAACACAGAAAAAAGCTTTGAGATATATATATAATACCAATTATATTTGCCATACCAATAATCTATTTCTGGAAAATAAAATCCTTAAAGTAAATGATTTGTTTCATTTCAAACTTGCTATGTATATATTTAAATTATTTAATGGGAAGTTACCAAAAATTTTTAACAATATTTTAGCCTTTTTCTCTTATGATTTCAGATATGACCTCGCAAAATTACACTTTATAATTTGTTTTTTTTATACATTTTTTCTTGAATAAATCTTTCTTTCTTAAGTGATAAGTTTACTTTTTACTTTTCCAATAAACCTTTTGCAACTTTTTAGAATGAAATCTCACCTTCCTTTTGAAAATACAACAGATTGGGAAGTTATGAATTTTTTTATAAGTTCAGAAGAAAAATTAATGAAAGATATGTGTGAGATAGAAGAAATAAATTCAAAGTATTGCTGGAATGGGGGCAACGAAGCCAAAAGAAAAGAGAGAGAAGAAAATATTGAAAGGATCCAAAACGATTATCATCGAAATAAAAATGTTTCCCTTTTTTTTCCAGACTTACCTCCGTTATTTGTCATGCTCATGATATCCAACTGTCAAATCAAACAGACGAAGCATATGAAGTGGATTTTTCAATATTAAATGGAAGAAGATTTGATGTTTCATCTATTTTATCTTGAAATAAAAATTTTCTTATATGTTTTTTTCAAACAATATCTAATTATTACATTGAAGACTGTTTTGGGTAAATTTAATTATGTTTGTATTGATTTAAAAATTAAAAAGTAATAGTAAATATAAAATAGAAATAAAATATAATATATTCTATTATTTTTTTATTTTCATATTAAGCAGTTTTAAATTTGACATTTTATGGTTATAGAGAGGTTGCTACCTATAGTTAGAAATAAATTTGTCTAAAATTATACATGTTGAAATAATAAATATTTAACAATAAGTTGAATAAAATTATGTAATTAAAATTAAATATCTATTCTTCAATATATGACAGTTATTTGATTTCGTTTTATGACACACACCCGTCAAACTCATACACTTCTTTCTCAGACGTTATCAATGCGCACATAGCGAGTGAGCATGTTAAAAGAATAACAAGCGTATATAGAGTAAGAGAGAGTGATGAGAAAAATAAGAAATGCACATTAGTGGAGAAGAGATAAATGCATGCTAGCGGTTAGATCAAAGAATGAAGAAATAATCAGTGAATCACCACAATCAGAGATTCTCCTAGAACCAAAAACTAGACTTCTTGAAAAACTGTACGTTACCTTGGATGAAGCAGAGATTTGGGCTTGACAATGCGTTGCTTATGAAGGACTACCTTGGCATCGCTAAAAACCAACAAAAGTCTTTTGTCCCAGGTTTCAGACTTTTCAATAACTTTTCGAGGAACCTACTTCAAAATAAGGAGCAATTTTTAAGCACACAGAAGAGTGTCGAAGATCTGGAATAGCGAAAGATACACAAAATCAAAAAGTCGAAGGTGGTCACAGATTCACTTCTCGGGTGAAAGCAATGATTGGTCAAAAGGACGACGATAATAAGTACATATACATATTTCATTCAAATTATATCCATGGAATACCATTATTTTAGTATTTTCAACCTATTTTTATAAATATAAAATAGCACTCGTTACTCGTTTTATTGTATACATATAAAAAATCAAATTTGGAGAAATAAAAATAGCTTAAAGCTACAAATGCTCTTTTTATTGTTATCAGGTCAATGAGAGTTTTTAATGTTTGTAAAATGATATTTTGTTTATGATTTTAATCAAAAAGCTATTTTATTCTATAAATCCATTATGCTTCATAAAAGCCTATTTATTATCGGAAAAACATTTCCCATAAAAATATTATATATAATAAATTTTAGGTTATGGTAGCTTTTTTCAAATTTTCAGATCGAGAAATAGATTTGAAAATAGCATTATCGAATTCAAATAAAAGTTTTAAAATAAATAAAAGTTTTATATGAAATATTTTATGCTTCCAGTTAACAAAATTACTTGGGTCAAAATTTTCATCTACGATCCACTCGTACCGTATTTTATCAGATTTTTTTCAACCAAAATATTATATAAGCAAATGGATGCATTACAAATTAATATTTTAAAAAATAACTTACAGCAAACACTCGTGTTTAATCCGCTAATGTGCATAATCCGCGTCCTAATTATATGCTATTATTTTCAGAAACATACGTAGTAAGTGTGGATAATCCAAACCGTAACTTGAGAAACATTGAGCTTCAAATATAGAATATTTATTATATAATAATAATATAAGTTTAGTATAATATATAATATTTATATAAGATGAATAGAAGAAACAAACATAAAAAAATAGTTTTCAAGGGCTGATGATATGCATTTTGCTTATTTTCGTTCACAGATAACCTGCATCCCCAATTAATTTTGAAAAAAAAAGTGCAGATTAAACGCGAGTATTTACGGTATTTTATGCTCGATACTTATTCTTTTAAACACAGCGGATGATAACATACATTTAAAAGTTTTGGCTCATTAGAAAACATACTATTTTAAAATTGGTATATGTTGAGAATGTAGAATCTTAGGGGATTATATGACAAAATTAATATGCTTCATTCAATCTCAAAAAATAGAAAGAAACGTGTATTACAAATTAAATTTTCTAAACTTGGAGAAATGGCGTAGTGTCTAGTTTTGCATCAAATTTCCCACATGTGCGCACATAATATGAATAAAAAGGTAATATAATATATTTGAAACCTGATTTAATAGAAGCAAAAATATCATTTTCCTTGTGGTTTGTTGTTGTAGTAATGTTGGTTGAGAAATTATCACTTATAGTTGTAATATTTTCACTAAAGATCATTTCTAAACAAAACATTAAAATTGTATAAATATACATACAGAGTGGTCCAAAAGTCTTGTTACATGTACATATTTTTTAACATTGTTTATTATTCATCTAAGCATTTTTATTTTAGAAATTTTATAATGATTATATTTTTTTAAATGACTGATACAAGCTGTTAATTTGAGGGTCAAAAATAAATTTATATAATCTCATTCATCTCATAGATTTATGGACTAAAAATTCCAATGAAAATTAATATAATGGGCTAAGGAAAAAGTAGGCATTGAAGAAGATATTGTGCAATTTGCATGAAGAAATAGTCTAAGTTGGCTAGGTCATGTTATAAGAAGCGACAATGAAGAGCGAATTACAAAAGCTTGGAATTTTGAAATTACTGGTAAAAGAAATAAAGGGCGATTCGATTTGCACTGCATGTGAGTTGAACAAGTGTTTTTATGCTACTTGCCATTGAAACCAAATCCCGAAACAGATTGGAAGTGAGTAATGATATGCGAGTTGTACTGACCAAAACAGAGGCAAACTTAGACAAACTGGTTAAGACGAAGCAGATACATCAATCCCATTGAAATTGATCCGAATATTCAGAAAATATTTGAATAAACAATTGTGTCTATTTTTATGTTGATTTATTTTTTTAAATGAGACCGCGAGCTATTAAAATATTATAAATAGACCGCCAGGGAGAAAATTTTTACTAAGTTTGTGAACCTCTCTTCAAGATCAACAAGAGAACAAAATCATTCATATATGGTAGATCACTACTCATCGGATATAATTAAGTCTTTATACCTCCTTATTGACATTTACCAGTTATTGAAACAGATGGTCACAGTCTATCGATAGGTATGCTATACTCTAACCGTGACTCCAAAAATGATCTCTTTTGTAAATATTCAAAGAACAGAATTTTTGGTTGAGCCGATTTTGTATTTCGTGTTCGAAGGGTAAAAATATTTTTGATTTCTAGAGGACTTATTAGTAATAGCCAGACCTCATTTATCCTACAGATGATTCGACAACCCCACTATCCGATGCAATATTAATTAGGAGCTAAAAGATATTTCTCAACCAATCATCTCACTAATTGAAACAAGCCAGGTTCATATCAAAAAATTGGTTAGGTGGATTGATTCTCTGTATTGAAATGCAGTGTTGTTCAAAATTCAATTAAAAATTTTTAGCAACGAAATGTTACCAAGCTAGAATAGTAACACAGAAAAACAAAGAATCGTCTTATATAATCTTCATATTATCCCTACACATATTCAGTCAGTAAAGTAAATTATTTGAAAATATGTTTAGGACATGGGTCGCCGTGAATTTAAATTTGGCTATTTTAAATAGAAATTGAAGGTTTGAAATTTTTGGAACAAAAATGGCTAAAAACCTTAAATTTATATGAATTAGCTATTCCATTCCCTAAGTTATACGCGATAAAATACATGAAAATGAAATTATTTCTACTAAATTTTCTTAACAAAAAAGCTTAAGAAAAGTGTGAAAACATTGCAAAATATTCAAAGCAAACATGATAAAAAAAACTAAAATATTAAATAAAATGATAATCTAAGTATAAAGATGCTATATATTTGATTGTTCAAATTATATTTAGTAAATATAATAAGGACATTTTTGCTAACTTGTGTATTCTATTACACTAATTCAGTTGCAGTAATTAATAGGGATAACAAAGTTAAGCTTTAATTTATGGAGAATGCTTTCTTATATAGTTATATGATATAAAGAATATTTTGCCGTTGAAAAGTGTATGGGATCTTGTTCAAATTACTGCTTCTGATCAATTATTATAGCTCAGATTTGCATTACATTTTGATTTTAAATATTCATTCTTGAGTATTGGTGGGGTGGTAAATGTCTTAGAAACATTGAAAAACCAGTCGCTTGAAAGAACGGAGCCTGTATAATGTATATGTATAAAAGCGTGTATTATATCTATATTTCAACTTAAAAAGCAAAATGAACGCACCTCGATATTTGTTATCAAATGCATCCAAAGTCAAACTTGGAGGAGGGTGAGGAAGACTTTCCAGGTTTGGCGAAGTCATTTTACTCTTGAATAAATCAAAATGCTCAGAAGCAACGACTCCACTACTCTCTTCTTTGTTTCTGTTACTGCCTTGTAGCATGACGTCGCAATCGAAAGACATAACGGGAAAAAGATTGGCGACAAGTAAGGAAGCGGGGAGAGGGGGAGGGATGGGGGGCAGTTGTGAGAAACATGATTGGTCACGGCTATCACGCTCATGATCAGTATACGTCTTTTCACTCAGGGCAGGAGTTGTTATGTTTTCGGAATACCGATTCTCACAACTTTGTGTGTAAAAAGGGAATTGATTAAAGAGGTGATTCTTTTGATTAGTTGGGAAACTATTGCTGTTATCATAGTTCTTGCTAGTATACAGACAAGGATTGCTAAATTTGGAGAGATAGAGAGAGGGCTCTTGTGTTGCTTCCTGCTTTGTCGAATTTAGGATGTAGATGTTGTTATTGTGATTTATATTCACATTTGTTGTGTTATTGATAGACAAGGAAGAGGCAGTATTATAGTTCAGAGATAAGTGCGCAAAGGAGTCATCACTTTTCACGTCATACATATTTTTTTGGTTGTTGCTTGTAGCCTTTAAGGTTGAATATAGGCAAGGTTGAGTCTAAATAAAGCATAGAAGAAAGATATATTATTGAAGGATGACATTTGATCAACTTAAGGCTATTACAAGATTATTTTATATTTTGGTTCAAGGATTATTTACACGGGGGTAAACAACGTTAGTTAAATAATTTATTTAAGTAAGTGTTATATTGTTGGTTACCAGGTGACGCTGCATGTACATTGTACAATCTGTTATTTTGTAGTTTCAATGACAAACCATATAATTATTGCATTTAAATGAAAAAGTAAAGGAATTAGTAGATCTGTTTAATTTCTCATACTTTTGCCTTCATAAATTCGAATCACTAAAATAGAACTTTTTTGGGATTCCTCTTTTTACTTTGGTCAAATAGCAAGCGGTTATTCTCACCTTCTAGTCTGCTATAAGTTTCAATTTATGACTATTTTTACATTTTAAATATGATAAAATTTAATATGCTATTTAAATATGCTGTTTTTATGTGTTTAGTCTTATAAATAAAACTGATGTTTAAATTGTTTGAAAGATTTACTTACAAACAAAAGAGATTCCCGTGTTTTCTTTTTTAATTTAGAAACATATTACACATATACTTGCTATTGAGTAGAAAAACATTTCTGCAATATACAAGCGAGAATAAAAATAACACAAAGCATTTATGAATAACCAACTATTGCAATGTCTCATTTTCTTTCTTTTCTAAGAAGGTAAAAAAATCAATTATAAAAACGCTATAATGGTCGAATTTTCAAATGTGTTTACTTATGTCACAAACTTTTTCGAATAGTCAAAATTTATTCAAGAAATGTTTAGGCATAATTGGTTCGATTATAGTGAAATTTTATTGGCTAAAGCAAAAAACTAGTCAAAACTTTTTATTCTATCAAATCAGAGAGTTAGTGTACCTTTTCCGGTGAATATAGATAGGACTAGTTACTAAAGTCAAATTTACTATTTTGCTCTGGAGATAATATTGCAGGTTATATATAAAGAAGAAAGGACCTTATTGTTTGATTTAATTCTTAGGATTTTTGGCGTATCTACCGCTTCGTCAATTTTCTTAATGCAGGATACAACCTCTTATATGACATGAAAAATTGTATTTCATGAAGGGCATTGCAAAAAAATAGCATGCAAGATTACTGTTGTCTCACAGTATAGAATGTGCTCCCATTTAAATGAGTGACAGTGGGATATAAATTTCAAAAGAGTGACCTCTCTCTTAGTTACACGAGAGAAATTACCTTAAAGCGAACATGAACAGCGATAATCAACTTACTCATCGGCTATACTTTTTACGTTTAAGTTCAACAGATGTAAACAACTATGAGGGGAAAGATTTCAATAATGAAAAAATAAGAATTTTAACTATACTTCGTGTCACGGCAATGTCACTCCATCTTTATGTCACAGGACACTTCTAAGCGATGTCACTCTTTCGAAACAGACCCTACGGTATAATATGCTTCTCACATCTATTCTAAAGCTAAAATTAGGTTGGGAAAAACTTATTCAAGGTGAGCATATCTTTCCCTCTAGAATGTAGAAAATTACTGTGATCAGTAGCGTACATAGGCTTAGTGCCGAATAGGGACATTTGGCCACGCCATCCACTCTCTATTTTCCTTGCCTTTTTAATAGAAATTTTAAAAATTAAATTTTCAAGTTATATTAAACACAAAATAAAGTCAACAGAATATTTAACAACTTCTATAAGTACTAAAAGTTAAACAATATATGTAAGATAAGATGTGAAAATACGCAGTGTTGGTGTTCATCAAAGATCAGTTTTATCGTCGCTTTTGTTAGCTATAGTAGTTGATGTTGTAAGTTCAACTATTGAATATGAAATGTTAGAAAGTACCTACATGAAGATGACTTAGTTATTTAGGCAAATACATTAGGAGAGTTGGAAAATTTTTTGAAGCTAAAAGTTGAACATCAATTTGAAGAAAACTAAAGTGTTTCAAGCAAGTGGTGAAAAGCAAGAAACTCAATTTTTAAGGAAAGATCTTTGTGGTATTTTCAAAAACGAGTGATCAGAAGCTCTATCAAGTGTGTTAAATGTTTTTAATAGATTCATGCCAGATGTGTACGGGTGAGAAAAGTAAATTGAAAAATGTCAAACAATTTTTCTTGTAAAAATTGTATGGAAGATGAAATCATTCTGGTGGATAAATGTAAAGCTACGATATCAGGTGTTGGTAAATCGTTTTTCTTACCTTGGAGATGAATTGAATAGTGAAGGATGATGCGAAATTGCAGTAACAAAAAGACGCAGATTAGGTTGGCTCAAATTCAATGAGCTATCTTCTGTTTTGTTTGGAAAGAATTTACCAGTGAAATTAAAAGACCAAATCTAGAGCTTGAATAAGAGGAGTAATAGTTTATGTCTCAGAAACCCGGATCATGGAAACTCTCGAAGAAAGCATCATTCAAAGAACAGAAAGAGCTATGCGAAGAAAGATTTATGGGCTAAAAATTCCAATGAAAATTAATATAATGGGCTAAGGAAAAAGTAGGCATAGAAGAAGATATTGTGCAATTTGCATGAAGAAATAGTCTGAGTTGGCTAGGTCATGTTATAAGAAGCGACAATGAAGAGCGAATTACAAAAGCTTGGAATTTTGAAATTACTGGTAAAAGAAATAAAGAGCGACCAAAACGCACTTGCAAGGAAAAGCTAATGAAAGAAATTCGAAGGATTTGAATGGGAGAAGCAGATGCGCTTGATAGGAAGATGTGTAGGCGAGTTTTGTCAAGTGGTGCTCCCCTTGCGAAAAAGAGAATTTAACTTCGTTAAATAAATGACGATAATGAGGAAAACCGTCGATCTAACACTATCCGGATGAGCAAAGCCAATTACTATAAATATTAAGTGAAATGTTTTTTAATTAGTCTCCTTTCAATCTTAATGCATTAATCCTACAAAAGAGCTGAGGTTCGGGCAACAGAATAAATAAAAAAATTTTAAAAAAATAAAAAGAAGAAATAGATACAGTGGAATATTGTTTAGGATTTTGTTGTGTTGTGATCTCTAAGCTCTTAGGGCGAGAGTACTTGAGGTTCGGAGTAAGGGTGGCTTTGCCTTTGTGATCCCTCTCTATCCGATACAAGAGATGATCGTCAGGATGGGAAGTGAGAAGAGTCGGAAATTCACGAATGTGTGGCAGAGATATGTCGGAAGTGGAAATAGAATTGTGAACGAGGGCATCGCGTTCACCATTCGGAGATAACGTGGTCTTTGATAGCAAAACATTCTTTTCTCGTTCACTCAAAACATTCTATAGCAAAATGGAAAAATAAGACAAGACTCTTTTTTAAATACCAAGTCCATATATAGTGGTTTTCGGCCTACTTCTAGCGACTAGAAGTCCATCCTAAGGAATTTAAAAAATGAGATCGCGAAAAATAAATAAAAGTTTACCCAGAGTATACCTGAAGGCAGATATCAAAAAAGTTTAAAAAAAATCATAGTACTTCTTTATTAAGGATTTACTAATTTTGAATTAATGCTTAATAAAAATTCAATACATAACAGAGATAAAAGAGTTTCATTATTATTATTATTATTATTATTATTATCAAGTTTTCCTTATTCTCAATTTGGGATACCCCGTAGAAGAAAATACTAGTTCTGAAACAGATATCATTTTTTTCTTTTTAAAACCACAAACCTTAAGCTATTTTTTACTTTCATTAATTTTAAATTAATTGAATTCATCTTTAAAAGAAGCTTCTTTTTATACTTGATTTATTTTCACAAGATTGATAATTTTTTATAATTTTATTACCACATAACCAATAAGTATAAATTTATAATGTGATAATACAAATAATGATTTGAGAAACACATTAGAGATAGGACTTATTGTTTTTAGAGAAAAATTGAAAAGACTGCTGTTGTCATGACAACATAAATATAGAAATTAGAAAATATTTAAATATATTAGAATTAAAGCAAAATATTTTTACGATTGACAGATTGGAAAAATACACTTGAAAAGTTGAATGATGAGAAAACAAAGATTAAGAAAGCATGGGGTAGAAAAAAATTATTCAATCAAATTCTCAAAAATATAAAATTATCAATTTTAAAAGAAAAATTCCTACATTTTATCTTAATAAGTTTTATTAAAAGGACATTACTAGCATACTATATTGCATTTTATAATGTTGGTTGTCACCAGGCTTGTGGAGTCGAACGTTTTGAGGAGTCGGGATCGCAATAATTATTCCGACTGCGATTTTAAATATGATTATGTTCATAATTGCTAAATTAAAAAAATCAATTCATACATACTCTCTTTAATGTCAAACATTGCAAAAACAAAACATAAAAATTGTTTATCATTTTAGTCTAACGTTGGATTTTTGCAACTCATAGAAAAATGGCAAAAAAATCAATAAAATTAAATAATGAACACCTTTTATTTAATAAAAAATACTTTGTAAAGAAACAAAGCTGTTTATGAGTAGAAAGTTTTGAAAAAAAATTTTAAATAGTATAGACCAGTGTTTCCCAAACTGTGTGTCGCGACACAGTAGTGTGTTGCAAAAACTTTCCAAGTGTGTCGCGAGATTTTTTAGAAATAATAAAAAGATACAGTTATCCCTCAATTAAAACGCGGTTCAATTATTAAATTTTGAAAACTTTCCGTTTTTAATTTGTTTTATTTTTTTCATTTTTTTAGAAAATTATCTTTTTCATTTCATTTTTCTGAGCATTTTACTCAAAAAAATTCCTATTTTTTGCTTCATTTTTAATTAATTTTTTTAGTGTGAAGGTTTAACCAGATTAAATTATTTTTTTTATTATTAGATTATCATAATTTTTTTATTGAATGTAATTCAATTTTTTTTTTAAGTTTGCGAGTTTGCCCGTCGTCTTTGGACCCTCGATGGAATTCAAATTTGTTCTCGAAAGCAAGTTCATTTGTCACGCTGAATAAAATTTTATTGTTTCTGTTGTTGCTTGTTCGCCCAGTTTCCTTCTGTTGCTACTTTAATCTAATGTTTAATGGATTACAAGGATACTGTTAATTATAATACTTCACTTAATTGTTTTTTTGAAATATTTGCTTGGTGGTGTGTCGCGAAATTTTTCTATGTAAAGAGTGTGTCGCGGCTCAAAAAAGTTAGGGAAACACTGGTATAGACAATAATTTGAAAATCATTTTGAAGGGAATGTAAGAAAGATAAACTACACATACAAACCAATAAAACATTTTAATAGATTATGTTGAAGAAAATAGGTCAAACTTTTTGCGTTGCAACATAAACTAGAAGCGTATAAGATTCAGGACATCTTTCAATGACTATCTAAAATCGACATTAACAAGCGACCTTGAAATATGGTACATGTCATCGCACTGTTTCTAAGGCAATTTGGCATAATTTGAAATTGAAGACATAATATTTGAAACGGAAAAATTGATGTTGCATAATTTAAGTTGGAAGCGGAGTTGAAAAATATTTTCCCAACTCCACAACCCTGGCTGTCACTCATACGAGCCTCATTTAATTTAAATCCGAAACTATACTAACAATTATATCCTCTTTTTAATTGGTGATAATTTCTAAATAAAGCTTATTCTTAAAATGTCAAAAAAGTAAGTAAATTTTAAACGGGCATATGTGAAGTGTGAAGTGCTGAGTTAAATTCTGTTTGCTCAAATTGCGATATCTGTGTTCATCTATTAGAAAATTCAAGGAAAAGCTATCTTGGAAAAATATATAAAAATTTCGTTATAGATTATCTTCACGGATGAGAGCATATCATCTCTGTACTTTATTTAATATGAAGTATAAAAAAATTGTTTTGATTCAAAGAATATAATTAAACAATGACACATTAAAAATGGAAAAGAAAAGTTAGACAGTATGCTTTGGTTTAGTAGCAAATTGTGATATTTTTTAACTACAATGAACATATCTAAATTTGATGGTTATAAGGGATGGTATGGTATATAGTCGCGGTGATAGAAATGTGGAAGGAGGTTTATTTCTGAGAGTGGGAATTTATGGAGCAACACGAATCAGACTACCGCATTTCTAGACGTGCAGTCCACCATACAATATAAAGTAATGACAAAGCTTACTTTTCTCTTAGTTTTGCCCACTTTTTGACTCTTCATCATATCCTCTTTCCAAAGATCAAAGAAGTAGCTAGGATTTGTGTAGAACTTAAGAGAGCTTTTATTATCATCCCTGAGGGAATATGAGTATAGAAAAAAAGAAGTGTAGCGAGATAGCAGGAAGATAAACCTAAAGGCATCCAACAAGTGTAATGGTGGAGCTCCATTGCAACTATTGACAAGATTTTGAAAAGGTACTGGCGCGGATTCAAGATTGAAGATTTGCTGATCAATGTGTACGCTTATAGGATTAGCTTCGTTACATAAAACTACGTTTATTCCTTCATCTTAAATAAAAAAGCAACGTACAGTAAAGGCCTAAACAAAAAAACAATTCCCCAACACTTTCATTGCAAGCACTTTAACCCTAAGGAAGATTGTGACACCAGCGTTCCAAGAAATGAAAATACTCTGCTTTAGATATATTAAATTCCATTAAAAAAGAAAGCAGGCGATTATTCCTCAAAATTGCGGTTCTCAAAGTGTTAATCACTGTAGTTATGCTTAGACCAGTGTTGTCAAAATTACGGCCTGCGGGCATTCTCAAATGCAGCAGAAGCCTCGTTTGAATGAGAGTAATATAAAGCACAATTATAGACTACTGTCACTCATGAATTCTACCCTACATTAGTAATTGAAAATATTCATCTTAACACATTTTTAACCTGTTTTGTTAAATGTGCTTGTTTTGTATCGGCATCGAAATCATTACTACACTTTTCAATTTCTTGAAATGAATAGTAGCTATGTTAGGTTGAATTAGCATGGTTGATCTGCATTTAAAATCTAAAACATTTCAAGTTTGAACTTTTCCTTAAAATTGTGTGTAACATATAAAATACAAATTTTTATTTTTAACTTAAAATTTTGTTCGAGAATAAAAAATTAGATGTTTTGAATTTTTAGAAATTTTTTTAAATTAATTTATGGTCATAGACATAAGCGAAAAATCTTAAACAAAATCTTTTAAATGTGTAAGCAAATTTTCAAAATCAGGAACACCAGAATCACCCTTTTCTGAAAATCTAAATCTTACAAAATTTTGGTATAGTGTCATCACTAATGGCGAGAAGGCAAAAATTTTCCACATCATTATTGACTGTGTTCATTCATATGTTATTGAGTAGAAATACATTTTCCTTATATCATCCATTTGATATTAAAATGAAATGAAACTTTTTTGACAAAAATATAGTGCAAGCAAATTGATCAAAAAATTTATAGGGAAGAAGCCAAAATTTTGTACGAGTTAATTTAACTTTGTTATTTAAGAATTATTATTCAACATTACACGTATACCCAATTATGAGCATGAACAATCAAAGAAAAATTGCTTAGCATGTTATTAAAATTAAGTCAAAAAAGGAGTTAAATTTGAAATAAACGTTGACAATTAAATTTAGATTGTGAAAAAAGAGTCCTATGCATTTCTAATAATAATAATAATAATAAAAATGGAGACTCGTAGAAGATAATCTTATCCTGGCTTCAATTTATCGAAATTCCCTATTAAGGCTTCATTTTTCGATGTAGATGAAAACATCGCATAGTACCTTTGAATATTCTACCATCATATTAATGTACATCTTTCCAAAGGGATTCCGTTTGCATATATTACAAGAAAGTTGTTTTTGACTCTGAACTCAAAATATAGGAAAAATTGATCCATGATTTCAAAACCTTACTTGCTTGCAGAGGCCTCATTTCATGAGGACTAGGGGACAGGGCCGTATTTAGATGGAGGGCACTTGCCCCGGGGCGCCATACCTGGGGGGGGGGGGGGGGGGGGGGGGGCATTTCATTGCCACTGACGTCAACGCGGCAGAGATTAAGATGGAAATTGAGGACATTCAAATGTTTTTGAACCTCGAAAAAAAAACTGGCAAACGCTACTTGGTTACCTGCCATCGCACTCAGGACTCTGTGCGAAACTACAAGTGGTTCTGAGGATCATGCTGACAATTGGAACTTCTATTCATCCTGTGAAAGGATGCAAGCTAAAATTTATTAAGTCCTACCTAAGGAGCAGTATGGGGCAAGCTCGCCTCTAAAGTTTGGCTCTTATGAGTATTGAGAAAAAAGTTCTCGATTGTGTTGATTTTGACGAAGTCATTAATATTTTGTTGCTGCTAAACACGAAAGTTGAACATCTAATAGAGACTGTCTTCGAATCAGTCAGTATATATCTAAATTATGTGGCTTAATAAAAAGCTGAGCATTTTTTTTCTAAATCACTTTTTAAGCCAGAATGGGGTGGCGATGAGTGAGAAAAGAAAGAGCAAGGGGTTCCATTCAGGATCTTTGCCCTGGAGCGCCACGATCCCTTGATACAGCACTGCTAGGGGATCATACTTTTCTTAACAGAATTCTAAACAGAAATTTTTAACAGTATATGACGACGAAAATGAAGATTGTGAAAAAACAGAAAGTTTGTTTCTTTCAGAAAGAACGATGAACTCTGAAATAAAAGTTTGATTTGGTAAAATTGAGAATGAAGATTTTTACATTGTAGCCACTTTTCTTGATCCAAGATTTAAAAGAATTTTTTTTACCGATTTTGAAGTAACAAATAAAGTTAAAAATTTTCTTTTAAATTTATATGATGAGGATAAACTCGATAACAATGACAATGAAAGTAAAGTGTCAAGCTGCAAAAAAATGAGGAAAAGTGCTGATGAAGTTTATACTTCTTTGAACGATGTGATGGATTCTATTTTAAATTCTAACAGTGAAGAAGAAAACGAGGAAAAAAATGAAGATAATGTGGTTTGTAATGAAGAAATAATGAGGTATCAAAAAGAAAAAAGAATCAATGGCACAACTATTCAAAGCTTGGATTGGTGGAAAAACAAAGAAGAACAATTTCCCTTTTTATCCAAAATTGCATGTCAATATCTCACTTGTCCTCCTAGCACTGTTCAAAGCGAACAGCTTTTTAGTACGGCTGGAAATATTTATAATGACAAAAGAAAAAGGCTATTGGGAGAAAATTTGAAAAACTTATTTATTAAGAAAAACTTACCCGTCTTAAACGGCTTCAGTTTTAAAACGCCCACTCACTTTTAATCTCTGACTTAGTAACAAACAAATCACTGAGCTTAATCCTCAAAATAAAAAAGGCCTGACTTTTATACATTGTCTTCTATATAGGATGCTTAATTTTAAAAAAGTATTCACATCAAATTAATTTTAATCAAAACTTCATAAAATTGTTTTGTCTTTTAGATAATTTTTTTCATAGCACTTTTCACAAATAAAATAGTTTGTTGCTTTCCACTTTTTAAAGATGATTATTTAGAGGAAATGATATGAGAAGCAAGACTGCTGTTACGCTCTCTATCAGGAGTGGCTATAATGCGTGAAGCGGACCAAAAAACAACAGAAAGTGCTTGAAAATTAGAATAGTCTCTGTTCCACCATATTAAATAATATCACTTCACGAATATTCGATTTATTTGAATGCAGATAGTGTTTCTAAAGACGCAACTGTCGCATGATACACATTACATAAATAAGTAATGTCTAAAGAACCCGCAAATTGCCCGAATTCTGAAAATTGAACTAGCAAATTACTCATACTTATAATCGAACTCCACTAGATCGGTAGTAAGTTTATAAAAATGACCCAATCAAGCAGTGCTGGCACTGGTCTTGTAAACTAGAAGGGGTTAACCAGATAAATACAGCATTTTTGTGTTAAAATTTACTTACTTACACCACCAGACAATTCAAAACAAGTATAAATTAGGAAGACATTTCACTTACGCATAACTTGTTGATACGAAACAAATGTTCTATAATGCTAGAAATGTCTAGCGCTTTACTACTTACACAAAAATTACTAAAATGAGCCCTTAAAAATATTCAATGCAAACATACAAATACTGATGCAAAAATAATAAGTCTTGAAAAACTTTTGAATACATATTGAAAGAAAACAAACGAAAACATTTACAAATTTAACTATTAATTTCAACAAAGTGATATGATAAATTCACAGTATTTAATTTATTGGCCGTATAGATATGCAAATAAGAAAGCCCAACTAACCCACTTGATAACAGAAAAAGCAGACAGCATCTAATAAATTGATTAAAAAAAACCACCATAAATTGTTTGCCATCTAAACATCACAGTGGGGTCACATCGGTTAAAAGGGAGATGATGCAAAGAGAGGGGTTATCATCCTACTTTCACAAACTCCTTACACATCCCTATAATAAAAATTAAAGAGATTAAAATAATTGGCAACCATAAACTTGTACAGTTGTTTTAAATCATCATCATCATCATCCAATAATTCGTTCGGATTTCGTCGTTCGCGAAGACATTTTCGCAACAACAAATAATAGTGAAGTGAATATAGTGTCGACAAATTTCATTAAAAAAAGTTACTTTTACAAAACGACTCGGATTGGAAGGTATTCAATGACACGGTTAGATCATCTATCCTTTCTTGCAAACTTGACATACGTGAATTATAAGTCAGCAGGATAGAGAAGATTTCAGAAAAAATGTCCTTTGCTTGCGCGCTCAAAACACTTAATTGGGAAATAACTTCAGAAAAGGAGTAACTGTTGTCCAAGTCGAAATCGTTAAACACCGGCAGTATTGAAGGACTCGTATTATTAGACTTTATGGTTCTCTGATTCAACGGCATCACTCTAAAAAAAGCAAATTTAAGTTACGTATTTTTTATCTAAGATATGCATGTATATATCTCACGATGAAAGTTATGCACTGAGAGATAGACAGATTATAGAGTGATAAGAAAAAATGATGCCGATTCAGTTGAATTATACTAACAATTTGGTTGTATTCTTACTTACTCTTAATATTTTAAAAGTTACTATATTATTGCATCCATTGGAGATTGAAATGCTTATGTAATACACTATAAATGTATTCTTTCATATTGATTAGTAGCCTGGCAAATTTAAGCAAACAAGCAGTTTTGCCACAATACTATATATACTATCTACAATTTGTGAGTTGTCCCCCTCTACCTTGATAAAGCCATGAGCGGGTTTGCGAATTATCATCATTGAGGGTTTGAATTCTGCATAAAAGAAACGATAACAAACGAATTCTTACAATGATTCCAATGTTGATATTAATGTTGGTCGCAGAAAATGTTGCTTCGTGTGGGTTTACACAATGAGAGGAGTAGAGCGGGGAAGGGGATCTGGACTAATTTTTTGCTGCATCGATGTGTGTCGTGTGTAGGGAAAAAGCAAAGCCTTCTAAAAATGCAACATAATTTAGTATCAACCTTATTTGGTATGGTCTTCAAAAATAGACTCTGGGTGATGAGCTGAATCATTGAGAATCAGCTTCATTGCGACACTTAAACTATATATTCACTTTCCTTAGACACGATTAATTTTATAAATAAAAAACAATCAAGAGAAACAAATTACGGACATTTCACACAGATAATTTGAAATCGCGGGTGAAATATATGCGTCGTTTTTGAAATATAAACAATTAGGCATATGTTCAATCCACTTTTGTTTTAGATTGTCTGTCTGCCTCAAAACTTCCAGAAATTATTTTATATAGGATTAGGACGTTATATTGGAAATTTCACGCGTGTTGATGAAATATAAACATCTCCTCTATATAACGAAGAAATTGTTTAATAGAAATTTTATAGGGTATATTTAAATATTTATTACCTTTGCGAAACCTTTTTAAGGTTGAACGGGAGATAACTAATATTTTAAAGGGATGATATTGCAATACGCGAAGCGACATTTTTAATTGAATAGGCTATTGTGCTTCTTAAGGAATTGAAATTGCTAAACAGGGAGACAGTGATAATAAACAAGACTTTCAGGTTATACAATTAGTTTCAACAAAATTAAAAAAATCTTTAGAGAAATGAATCTTAAAATAAAGGCTGGAAATGTAAATACTCAGAAAGTATGCAAATTTTTAATACTATTTTTTGTCTTAGAGGTTATAACTAGGGGTAACAAAATTTGACCTGTAAATGCTTCAAAAATTTACCTAGGTTAAACGCGACAACTTCCAACCCACGTATACTACGATGGTTTCTATTCCATATACAAATGACTAGAGAGACAATGTTCAACTTTATGTTCATATTTTGCTAGATATAAGATTTGATATACTTCATTCGGGAAGACAATGTTATAAAAGTTATACCTTTATTTTTGCAATTTGCACGATATTAAATAATATATTTGTCATGTTAATAATTTTCTTTTTATTATTTTGTCTTTCAATGTAGTTTCTCCTATCATATACTTCATCTTCAAATTCAATTTTTCTATATAAATCAAGCGCATCTTTCATTGTAAGATTGGAAAATGATGTCTTTCAATTATTTTATTTATGTGAGAGAATGGAGGAGTCAAAATTTTATCTATATTAAAAAGGATCTGTCAAATAATTATAAAAATGAAAAATATTTTTTAGATTGATTTGTGAACTCTTCTTTATATAAAAGCAATTCCAAAATTGTTAAATACTTCCTCTTTGTTTGTTAACTTGTTGAATTTTTACATCTAGATTACTTACAAAAATGGACAATTAAAAAAGTTGACCTATTAATAAAAAGTTTACTTTTGTTCGCCTAATAACGTGGGCTTCTTTTACACAAACTTTATAAAATAAGACAATTTACGTGTTTTAGAATAATTTCTCTTAGAAATCAAAAGTTGACATTATTGACTTTTCACTGCCATGGATACGCTTTAATTTGGTGTATTTCATGCTAAAAATGGTGAAGAAATACAAGTTAGAAGCATCATAGGAATTGACTTAAATATTGTATTTAAATACTTTAAACAAAAAGATAACTAAAAATGCGTACTAAAGGTGTGATGACTCTATAGAACATAAACGTAGATGCCTTCAGTTATGCGTATATATTATCTTTTTTCATAAATATGTATTATGGGTGTAAAATAATCAGTAAGGAACGATATATAGTAGTGAGCATAAAACATTACCAGGGTATGAAATGATCTGTGCACAGTCGACAAACAATAATTTATATACCGTAAAGACCTTGCTATATGATGATCATTCGTACATTAACGAAATAGAACGATTATTTTTCGTTAATAATTTGCAAAGTGGTATGATGAAATGAGTAAAAGCTGATGTACTCTGCAAAGTTATACGATGAAAATATTTAAAATCATAAAATGTCACGTGGTTCTAAAAAATTTTTTTTTGAAAAAAATAGTCAATCACCAGCGCCCTAACTAAAGCTCCATAAAGTTATTTTGAAAACTAGAAAAATAATACTTAGTTATGTTTAATATAAAAAATGGTATCTCTTAATATTAGGGTTATAACTTTTCATTTTTTTTCATGATAGTGATTTTCCTGACATATGTAGTTAGATGAACTTTTTATTAATAAGATAAAATTGTGCTTTATACGATTTGTCTCCAAAAAAAATGTCACGCATAGTTGTCTATAACTGATATAAAGTCGTTTTTTATAATTTTTAGTGTGTGCTTTTTTTTCATAAGTGAGTATAACTTTAGTTTTATTATAAAACCTATTGAATATACAAAAAATTTTTTTAAAAAATGAGCTTTTTTTCACAAGTAAGGATGGAATGAAATGGAACAATACCACAACTAAAAGTGTAACAAAAAGAACAAGTAAGAATGTATTCCATAAAAAAGGGGGTCCAACAAACTTCATTATCTTTCGATCTAATTGTTGTGAAGATGTATTCGAAGAGCTGTCTGGAATAAACAATTTAAAAAAGATACTGAGAAAAACTTTAGAAAAAGCCTCTGAGCAGAATACACAAATTTTTCAAGCTGAGCTAAGAGCTTTCATTGGATTTTGTATAAGTATACTGAGAGGAGTATGAAAGGAAGGAATGAATCATTATTCTCCTTCTGTGGGAAGAAATGTCTTTCAAGAAACTCTTCATAAGAAACAAATTCAAAAGCATATTGAAAAACATTAGTTTGATGAAATGAAGACTAGAAAGTCAAGAAAACAAGTGGGTAAATTTGCTCCAATACGTAAATTGTGGAGCTCAGTCATGATGAATTGCCAAAAATGCTTTGGCTCTGGATTGAATTTGACTATTGATGAACAACTGTTTTCTTGTAAAAACAAATGCTCATTCATCCAATATATGCCAACAAAACCGGGCAAATTCGGCATCAAATTTTGGTTTCTTTGTGACTCAAGCTTGTATTATATTTTATAAGCTTTTCCCTATGTTGGTAAAGAAGAACAGAGTTCTGGTTTAGCTGAGGATGTAGTTCTGAAACTAATGAAACCTTACATGAATCAAGGGCTGAACGTAACAATGGGCAATTTTTTAATAAGTTTAAGTCGAGCGAAAAAACTTTTGTTTAGCGAAACAACCATGATCGCGACGTTGAGATCGAACAAAAAAATTCCATTTGAAATAAAAATGGATAAGATAAACTCTATCTGAGTAAAAGTGCCGTTACTCAAGCGAAGAGATATCATTGTTATGTTACAAAAGTAAAAAAAACAAAGTGGTTTATTTATTATCCTCGATGCACGATAAAGTGAAAATAAGAGATGACGTAAAGAAAAAGCCCGATCAGATAATTTTTTATAACAAAATCAAAGGAGGTGTGGATACAGCCGATAAAATGCTGAAAATGTATTCCACAAAATCCGCGTCAAGGAGATGGCCACTTTCTGTTTTTTTCAACTTGATAGATATAGTTTGCTTGAATTCTTTTATGATATGTAAGTCTTTAGGAATAAGCAAAACAAGTCGGAGAGTTTCTGATTCAGCTAAAAGAATTGCGTGAAGAAAGCAGAGTTAGACGGAAAAAATTAAGACTATCAACTTGATTAGTGCTAAAACAGTCAGACGATGGGAAAACATGAAAAAACGGTGTGTAGAATTTATAAGAACAAAACAAGAATCACATGTTAGAATTGCTCAGATTAGATTTTTGGCACCTGTCCCATATACGTGTGTAAAAATTGTGTTCCAAATGTCAATAAATGAAAATTTATGTTTTATTCTCATTACATAAATAAAAAAAGCTTTTTTATAAACGCTATATGAGATTTTTTCAAAACAGGTCAAAGGTATAACATGATCAAAAAGACCAATTTTTTTACAAATAGATTTTTTTTTCACATGAGTTTCATTAATAAGAGAACTAAAAAATTGGACCTTCAAAAGCTTAGTTCCTAAAGAACAAAATTGAAAATGTTTTTACATAATTTTGTTATAAAAACAGTCAATTGCCGGCCTAGGCGTTCTAGGGTTAATATAATGAATAGTTTCACTTTTATCATTTATCCATTTTCATTTATTTATTTAATAAAACAAATTGAGCCATATTCACTTGCCTTTCAAAATAGTGTCTTGAAATGTAACGACATCTAGGGCGAGATTTTGTTTTTTGACTTTATTCGTTTAAAAAAATTTTGTTTTCAATATTAAAATAATTTTAGATAAAGGAAAAATTACATACTATTTTAGCCCTATGTATTTTTGTGATTTTTTTGAACTTGAGAATTGAAGTGGAGTAAGAAGCAATACTTCGTCCTTCGAAGATCAAAAGAATAAATCTTCTTTGTATATAACATGAAGAGTAATAGAAGTAATGATTAATTGGAAACCAGGCAATGCTCATTGCCGTTTAAGTATTTATTTGTCATAGTTGAGTTGTATTCAAAGAAGGTTCTAGGAAAAGATCGCCCTCAAAAAAATCCTCTATGAAAAATTACCAGTTAGAATATATCCTGAAATTTGCACAGATGAAAAATTAATTTCTGTCTATTAGGCTTTCCTTTTCATCGACTAAAGTTCTAGTAATTTCTATATTGAGTCAATAACATCAAAACACTTTTTAATTAAATTTATAAGACATAAAGGCGTAGTTGAGTGCAAACTAGGTGATTGGCAACATAGTTTTTAGGCTAATACAAAAAAATTTAAGCCTCCACCTGTTTGAAATTTTTAGTAATAGCACTAGAATAATAAGTCTATTAATAGACAGACAAAAAGTGGAAAATAATGGCGTTAATTATATAATATATCCTTATTTCTATTAAGAATAAATATATTTGATTAGAATCTCAAGACTAAATAATTAAAACGAAACAAAATGTTACTACATTTTCTTTCAGCTTTAAAACTTACTTCTAATAAAATAATTTGTAGAAAATATTTTTATAAGATATCACTAAAACTGAAAGAAAAATTGCAATAATCAATCTAGATTTCGAAATCTTAAAAATTATTAAATCTACCAGCAAAAAAATTTACTTCAATTGGATAAAGAAAGTATGAAAAAAAAAATAAAAAAATTATACCATAATTATATAATAATATAATAATAATAAATTTATTAATAAAAATTGGAAAAAAAGATAAACATTGAATAGTTATGATCAAAATTAGATGATAAATTCATTTCGAAAGAGATAAGGAAGATGGTCTTTCGGGATGACTCAACGAAGTTTAAAAAAAAGAGAAAAGAAAGGTAAAGGAAGAAAATGCATCGAGATCCAGAGAATTTGGAAGAAGAGTAAAGGAAAACAAACATGTACAAGAATATCATTCATAAGATATACACACAAATATAAAAGAAGTATTTATCTACCATTAGTCAAGATATACATAAGCATAAACACGTATTCTCATGTATACATAGATAAACATATAATACATACATAAACAAAATAATACACACATATATATATATATATAAACATAATGAATACAAACATTAATATATAAAAGAATAATAAAAAAAATATATATATATGTACATATATTAACAAAATATTGTCCATGAATAGAAATGACAGAAAGAACAATATTTGTGACAGATTTTTAAAACGATCATAGAAGAAAAGTCAAGGTAGTCGCAAAAACAATTAATATGCTTAGTAGTCTTTAGGATTAGAGACCTTAGTTGAGGGTGCAATTTAATGACTCATAATGAAGGGAATTACTAGTTCTGGTAAAATACGAGTGATAACTATTATTTAAGGGAAAAAATAGAGAAGTCAGAAAAATGGAAAAGAACGTTGTAAAAGAAAATAAATGTATAGAGTTGTCTGAAAAATATCCAGCTCAGTATCGAAGGTGAAAATAAAATTATGGTACCTAAAATCAATTTATTTAATTTGTTGAGTAAAATTATTTGAAGAACCCCAAATAATATTAGATATTTTAGATGCGGATAAATATGTGAATAATAGAGGTCCTCCTAACTGAAGGAGGGAGGAAATTTTATATTTGTAGAAAATAAAAAGATTATTAGAAATTCTTGATATGAGAAAGAGGATTTTCACGAAAAATAAAAAGTAATTGAATTGATAACCTTCGATGGATTTATCATTAATTCTAACATTAAGATTGGAAACCTTGTCCTAGTAAAATTAAATATTTGTTTGTAAAATTAAATGAATGTGATTATAATGAGACACTGAAAAATATTAGATAAACAAAGTTAACATTGTTAATATAGATATAGAAGAAGTTAAGGTTACACATCATCAGATAGATAACTGGAGAGCAGAAATAAGGCAAAATTTTCACAATATCATTTATAAATATAATAAATAAAAACCTAATATTGAACCCTGAGGTAAGATTTGATAAAATGTATTTAGAATTGATACTGTTATAGATAATAAAAATATCTGAGAGAGGTAAGATTTAAGAATCGTTGATATGTGATCTAAAGCCCATGGAAATAACTTATATAATAGAAGAGAGGAGATACTGTACAAAAGGTTAGAAAAATAAGGAAAGTAAATAGATGAATGAGAAATATTAGAAGAAATATCAAGAAAAAATCTAAGAAGGGCTAATTCAGTAGATGTTGGTGAAAGAAACTGTCGTTACTAATCAAGAAATATTTTTCAGGAAACTAATCATCTTGGTAAGTATGAGTTTCTCAAATATTTGGAAAAACTAGATATAATAGAAATAGGAGATAATCCTTTAAACAAGGTTTTATTAGATTTAAGTATAGGGACTACTTTAGTATCTTAAAATGTTAGGAAAAGTGAGAAAAAAGGAAGAGTTATAAAGAAATAGAAAACATCTTCAATTATAGGTAAAGATAAGACTAAGATATGATGTCAATGTCATCAAAACCACAGGTTTTTATTTTTAATGGAAGAAATTGCACAATTAAATCATCACGAGTGAATGAAGTAGAAAAAAGTTTTTTCATTCAGAGGAACAACTCTATCAATATATTTATAACTATCAGCGTCCACATTTGCTTCAGAACTCGAAAAAGTTGAGCAAAATCAGAAGAAGTGAAAGATGAGACTCAGATAAATCTATTATTAAACAATTTATTTAAGGTTTTCCAAACTTTATTCTTTTGGCCAGATGTAAGTTTAAGTGAAGTAGGGTTTAGCAAATGAATTTTGTTTTTATAAAATTTTAGAAAATTTTTATATTTAAGGTTGATATCAAAAGTGTATTTATTCTTCAACTTTTTATATAATTTATCTTTGATAGATTTTAGTTTACAAAGTTCAGTTGTGAACCGAGGATGTTTACTACTGAATTATAACTGAAATCACAACTATTTAGACAATTAACAAAACGTAACCTATTAAAATGAGAAAAGATTTCTGAATGTAGTGGGAGATAAATTTTGTCCAGAAGAGAAAAAATAAATATTATAATAGAATTATATAATGATTGATATATTGAATTAATGTTAAAGGTTTTAAAATTGAAGAAAATTAATAAAAATATAATCAATAGGGAACAAGAAGGGCGTGTACCTTAGTAATAGTCGGATAAAAGTAAATTGGAAGAGTAAAGAAATAAAGTCTAAAATAGAATTGAGGATGAATTAAAAATAAATTCAAATTGAAATCACCGCAAATTAACATATCATTTCTGATCTCCTTTCTACTTAAAAAATAAGAAAGAAAAGATATGAAGTCAGAAGTATCAGAGGATGGTGGTGATAAAGTGAAGAATACCAACTTTGATGTGAGATAGTAAAAAAGAAAAACATAATCACAAATATTGTCGCCAACAGTGGAGATTCAATTATTAACTATAAAGTGATTCTATAATAAATACCAATGCCACCACCTCTTTTTGCCTACAGTAATATGAAAAGGAATAAGGGAATATTGAAGTTAGAAAAACTATATATTGAAATTTCTGTCAATATGAGAATATCAAAGATAAACAGATAGACAAAAAAATCAAATGAGCAAACTTGGCATTGATGGATGAATATTAAGATGCAGTACCTTAAGGCTATTAGCACTAGAGAATTCTTTGTATAGTTTAATATCAGAATCATCAATTGTGCAAGTAGGAAAAATTGAATTCCCCTCAAAAATAGAAGCAAAGAATTCATTATCTAATATATCTTTAGAACTAGGACAATCAAGATTCATTCAAATTTTCATTCATAAGAAAATTTAAAAAGAATATATGAATTATATGAAGTTTTTCTCGATATCTCCAAGCTTGAAGAAAATAAACCATTAACTATAAAATAGTTTGATATCGCGGTATATTAAATTAAACTCAAAATCAACAAATAATATTTTGAATAGAAATTTTACTTTGAAGATGCATTTCCAATATTTTGCATATATCAATTTAAACAGTATTAATCAATTAAGTGATGCGAAAATTCTGTTTATTTTATTTAAACATAAGCATTAACTAAATTTAGATTTCTACCTGATCTTAATTTTTAAGTTTTTAAAAGGTTTTATAGTGCACTATAAAACATACCTTTGGTTAGTTGGTTGGTTGGTTGGAGATACCAAAGCACTTTCAGCCGTAAGGCTATATGCTCGCATTATGCTTAAGAGAGTGGTTAATCACAGTTTTTGTGAATTTGTTTTTAGAGTTGGGAGCCTTGGGGATCGAACCCCTGACCTTAAACTGTTAAGCTGAGAGGTACACCCTAACAACCATTGAGACTCAAACATACCTTTAAAAACAAAGATAGGAGGATATCATGCACATTGCATTAATAACGTATTTTCACTTTTTAATATTTTTGTCATATGTTTTATTTTTGGAATTTTGTATATTAGGCGTGCTGGTTGGTTGGTTGTAGATATCAAAGCACTTTCAGCCGTAAGGCTATATGCTTGCATTATGCTTAAATGGTTAACCACAATTTTTGTGAATATAAATACTACCTTATATCTATATGTATATTTATTTTATTCAATAATTTTCAGTTATCTTTTTTTTTTTTTTATAATATATAATAAAAAATAAAAAAAAGGGGGGGGGGCAGCCAGCGACTTTTATTAGCCTTCTGTACCAACTTGTTAGTTAACAAAATAAATTTATTTATTTCTTTCTTAGATATCAAATCTGAGATCATTAATTAAATGATCAATATTCAAAGAATTTTTATTATTTTGATAAAAAATAAAAAGTTAGAATTAGTAGATTTCTAACTGCCATCTAACAAAATTTTCGTAAAATTTTATAACATTTTAATTTAAAATTGGCAAATGTATCTAGGATTAGTTTCAGAGAATCATTTGAATATCAATAAGTCCATTTTTTATCTTTCTTTTTTTCAATTCGATTTCAGACACATCCCTTTTGTTCTATTTACAGAAATCTTTTTCCTTTATACATAATAAATAGAAAATAAAAGTGCGCTATATATTTTAAGAATACACTATTTTCATAAAGGTTAATATGCACTTACTCTAACATTTAACTTGCTGTTTTAACTTGCAAATATTCAGTTGCTATTTCTAATTTTGGATAAGAAAAAAAATTTATAACGTGTCAGAAATGTGGACGTAAACTGATTCATTAAGGGTATGTTTATGTGTTCCAGAAAGACCTTTAAAATCATTTACAATGGTTTGAATGTGAAATCAGAAGAAAATAACAATGTAAAGTAAAACTAAAAATTAGCATCCTAGATGACGTCGTGCGAAGACTAAATAACCACACACATCCACTGTACAAAATATGAATTGGGCGTTAAGTAAATTTTAAAGATCGGGCAGAAGCAAGAAGGATACCCCACAGCAAATATTGGAGGACACGCTGGTTAATGTCTCTTAAACAGGTGCGATAAATTTACCAAAAGATTGACAACCTTCGCAGAACCACTCACTCACAAAAGCAAAATGATGCATCTTAACTGCTCAACCCTAACGACAGAGCAGCTGTTCCTTACATAACTTTTCTTTACTATGAAAGTTTGAATGGTGAACAATTAAAACTTTATGAAAATGATATTGGTGGCATTGCAAGTTTATTGGTATTAGCTACAAACCAATCCGTTCACATGTTGGCTAATTCTGAAAAGTGATTTGTTAATGGTAGCTTTAAAGTTTGGCGTGAAATATTTTTCAACTGCACAGGATCCATGCAAAGGTATACCAACGTTTTATACCCTGCGTGTACAAGCTACTCCTCGATAAAATACAACATACCTACTTATGTTTCTTTCACTAGATATCAAGTATGCTGCATGCTATAGAAACCCACCAACAGCAATGCTTTTTGATTTCGAAGCTGTTGCAAATAAAGCATTTTCTTCGGTTTTTTCGTGGGACAGATAACAGTGGTTGTTTTTTTATTTCTTCTTGAATATTTTTAAACACAATCAACACTTTAGTCTTCAAGAAAGTTACAGCAACAACAATGAATTTTCTCTACATTAACTAAAAATTGCATCTGTATTATTTCTGTCTCCCAATGACTTTGCAATCTTCGAATAACTAAGCAACCGGATTAAAAATAGGTATATTAGATTACATAGATGAATAATAGATTGGGCGATATGAACGAAATGCCCCAGAGACATTTTTGTTAGCAAATAAGTTGTGGAATATGTACTGTATAACAGAACAAAAAATGTCACGTACCCAGAATCATAGGATAGTACCGCCTACTTCAATACTTGTATACCGGATGGCATCCAACATTTTGGAATTTCTTTGACACATTTAAGAAAGAGTAATCAGGAAATCGGAAAGGAGGTCATCCATCTCCACGACAAAAGGGTAAATATGTTGATTGCAATGTTAGAATTTTAACCAATGTGTCTTCTTCTTTTCTGATTACACCTTGTCAGTAAGTTGGGTGTCGGTGGCCTTGAAGCCCTATCTCCACCTTCCTCGATTTTGTGTGTCCATTTCAATGAGTTCCAATTTATCGTATCACTCTTTCAGGCCATCAGATTTTTAAACACAGTGAGAGTGTACGATTAATCAAATCGAGAACATGTGAAATTATGTTAATTTTTAGATTTGTTATTGTTTTATTAATAGAATGATCAATTATTATCAGAATGCTTTTTTCTTCCATTAAGGTGATGCACTTTCTGCCATCCCGATGAAAATAACATACCGTATCTTAACCTTTTGATTAATAACAATCAGTACCAATTTTGAGCAATGTTCCATTTTCGAACCCCAAAAACTCCAGAAAGCCATGGTGCTTTCTGTCATTTTCAGTGTTTAAGAATCGAAAGTTGGTTGGAGGTGGGTCAAAAGTGTTATTCTCTCTAGAATTATGAGGCTGAAAGGTGCTTTAACAAAAAAAGTTTTTTACTACCTAAATTGATCGCAGAAACTTTTCTTTCTCATAATTTTGGCTAAGCTAACAAAAGAATTAAGGCGGTTTAAATCCTAATAATTCGGTGTAAAAACTGCTAAAAATTTTAAAGGGGAGGAAGGGGTTTTAACCCTATTAGTGCTGGGCAAAATTTGTCCGCTCAAGTGCTGGGGGGCGTAAAGTGCCCCCCTATTTTTCTCAGATATTAATAAGTTTTTATAAATATTTTTAATGTTACATATATATATCAACTATGCTGAATTCAGTGGTGATGTCCATTTTTTATCAAAATCAATCAAACCTGTCAAAAATTGATTTATATTTGACAGCTAATCTCAAAAAGGAACTTTTTATTTAAATAATTATATAAAGTTTTTTACACATGCATACCCATGTTCAAATATGCTGAATTCAGTGGTGATATTCATTTTTTATGAAAATCAATCAAATCGGTCAAAAAATTGATCTAAATGTGACAGCTGATCTCTGTTAAAAAATTGATCTAAATGTGACAGCTCATCTCAAAAAGGAACTTTTTATCTAAATAATTATATAAAGTTTTTTACACATGTATTCCCATTTTCAAATATGCTAAATTCAGTGGTGATATTCATTTTTTATGAAAATCAATCAATCCTGTCAAAAAATTGATCTAATTGTAACAGCTCATCTCAAAAAGAAACTTTTTATCTAAATAATTAAATAAAGTTTTTTACACATGTATACCCATTTTCAAATATTCTGAATTCAGTGGTGTTATTTATTTTTTATGAAAATCAATAAAACGGTCAAAAAATTGATCTAAATGTGACAGCTCATCTCAAAAAGAAGCTTTTTATCTAAATAATTATATAATGTTTTTTACACATATATACCCATTTTCAATCATGCTGAATTCAGTGATGATATTCATTTTTTATGAAAATCATTCAAACCTGTCAAAAAAGTGATTTACATATGACAGCTCATCTCAAAAAAGAAACTTTTAATCTAAATAATTATATAATGTTTTTTACACATATATACCCATTTTTAAGCATGCGTATTTCAGTGGTGATATTCTCTCTGGTAATTATTTTCTTAATTTATTTAATAAACCAACTTTAGGTGTTTAATTCACTCAAAATATTTCATTCTACAGTAACTTATGTAACTCGATAGGACCTCCATTTTTTGGCTACAAATTCGTTATAGGCTCGTAGTCTCTACGTCATATTATAATTTACAGTATGTAATTTTGCTATTCATTCTATGATCTTTTCTTGGTAGCTCTTTTTTCATTAGAAATTTTTATTCTTCAATATGTGTTCAAAAATTTTTTTATAACGATAAAATTACTTTTTTCCTCTCTCAAAGCATTCTGATTAAAGAATCTTCTTGATGATCTTAGTCTTTTTTTTATCAGTATCGTGTATTTTATCATCAGGCCTGAATATTTATCAACCAATCTCAGTTCAAAGGTTTTTTTCTGATGAATCATTCGTGATGTTCATTTTTCAATTACAAAAAGTTGTTCAAGTTCTTCATCTAAAAGATTCTCTTTGACGCAAAACAAAAAAGATGGACAAATTCAATTTAAATTAAAAAATATCTTGATAGTGACTAAATTCTCACATATTGGCATCTGTGCCATTTTTGATAATTCTCACCTATTCTAAATTTTCAGATTTCCCACTCATCTTAGCTAAATGTTAATTGTAATCCTAGATGATAAGCTAGGATTTAAATATTTTTCATTTGTAAAAGAGGAACTTCTTTTTCACATTCAAAATCTTTTTTCAAGCATCTAATATTATATAATTAAACCACTTCCTAGTTCATTAGAACGTGGTAGATCTTCCATTTACTCAAGATACATATTTTTTTTTATTTATTTGTTTTGATCACATGTTCTCTTTTCAATTAATTTTCAACTTGGTTCCTTCTCTAATACAAATTTTCAAAGATTTTATAATGCGTTTTGTTTTTTTTTTAAAAAATATTTCATACTCAAGATGATTGTAGAAAGTATTATAAGCCAAAATATACAAAAAAAAAGTATATTTTTACTATATACCTAATATGCAGCCATTTTTTTTTAATTTTTTTACAGAACTGATTTTCAGGCATACATTACTAATTCAATTGCCACTTAGAGATATATTTTAACCGTATTATTCAAAATCCAGTACAGAAATAAAATAAGCATAGTCGATTTGTCATAAAAACAGATATTTTATTTAAATTTCAAAAATATTTCTGTAGACATTAGACGTAAATCGAACATTTGATTGACACTTTCAGAAACCTCTAAATGCAAAAAATGATTTCATTATCATGGTCAAATTGGTATAAAATATATATTTCATGTAAAATTAGAGAGAATATTTTGGGATATAGTTTTCAGGCATAAACCGCAAATTTGATTGACACTAGCAGTAAAATCTCTAAATGCGAAAACTGTGTTCAGAAATTAAATCATCATGATCTATTTGCTATAAAAGCATATATTTCATGTAAAATTTGAATCAATATTTTTGGAAACAAATTTTAGAACTAAACGCACATTTGATTGATACTTATAGGTATTTTCAAATTTAAACTGCAAAAATTGAGTCTATAAATTAAACTAGCATGGTTGATTTGGTATAAAAACATATATTTAATTGTAAAATTTGAATGAATGTTTTTGGAGACAATTTTTAGAAGTAAACCGCAAATTTGATTAACACTTATAAGTATTTTCACATCCTAAATATAAAAAATGAGTTCAGAAATGAAAAAGTATGATTGATTTGGTATAAAAACATATATTTCATCTAAAATTGAGAGAATATTTATGGAGATAGCTTTTAGAAGTAAACCGCAAATTTGATTGACATTGACAGAATTTTAAAACCTCTAAATGTGAAAAATGAGTTCAGAAATGAAAACAACATGATCGATTTGGTATAAAACATATATTGTATGTAAAATGTGAAGGAATGTTTTTGGAGAGAATTTTTAGAAGTAAACCGCAAATTTGATTAACACTATAGGTATTTTCACATCCTAAATGTAAAAAATGAGTTCAGAAATGAAAACAGAAAATTGATTTGGTATAAAAATATATATTTCATGTAAAATTGAGAGAATATTTTTGGAGATAGCTTTTAGATGTAAACCGCAAATTTGATTGACATTGACAGATATTTTAAAACCTCTAAATGTGAAAAATGAGTTCAGAAATGAAAACAACATGATCGATTTAGTATAAAACATATATTTTATGTTAAATGTGAAGGAATGTTTTTGGAAAAATTTTTTAGAAGTAAACCGCAAATTTGATTAATACTTATAGGTATTTTCAAATCCTAAATGTAAAAAATGAGTCCAGAAATGAAAACAGCATGACCGATTTAGTATAAAAACATATATTTTATGTAAAATTTGAAGGTATATTTTATTAGATATATTTTTGATCAATCAAAATTTTGATTGACATTTTTTAAAAAGTAGCCATGATTATTGAAAAAATTAAATATATAAAGTGTTATGCGTTCCAAACTGTATATAATTATAAATTTTCAGGATATTATATAATATAGATCCTAAGTTATAAGGTTAAGTACAGATAATGTCAAAATTTTGCTGAAAAAATTTAATTTTTGATTTTGATTGACAGTTTTGGACATGAAAGGGTCATTCAACTACCATGAAAATGGTTTCAAAAGATGCAGCTAGCGATTTTAGGAAAAGTCACAAAATTTGAAGGGATAAGATTCAGCCAATTTTCTACAATTAATTTTTTAGTGAAGGGGGGGGCGTTTTACGCCCCCAGCACTAATAGGGTTAAGATGAAGTGAGATGTTTCATGTGGGCTAATTTCAAAGATATATTCTCTCGGGTGATTTTTATTAGGGGATTTTTTTGAAAGCGATTTTTTCCTAAAACCTTCTTCGAATACTATCCGATGGAATACAACTCAACTATGACAAATAAATACTTAAACAACAATGAGCATTGTTTCGCTGACTTAATTTCTTGTTTGATCGAGGGCTGCTCTAAAATTAAGATCTTGGAAAACCTTATTTGTGTATAATTTATATATTGAACTATTTGGAAAGATTGAAGACAAGAAGAGAGCACATAGATATCCACTTCAGATTCTTCATACAGTAGGACTGATAAACATCCACTTTTCAATATAGCCTTCTACTGCAATGAATTTAAGTTAGTTGACATCTTCCGGCTTAGAATTCCTCCCAAAAAGTTGCTCATCGAAAAATTTTAAATTCCTGATCTCCAATGACCTTTTTAGTTTTCGCTGTTCATTAAAAAAGAGTCAGTATGTCTTCAGGCAGTGGCGTACTTGGATATTTTTATATGGAGGGAAATTTTTTTCAAGACAATAGTAATAATTTTAATCAATGTTTTGATTACTGTTTACCTGTCTTATATACAGAAATTAAAATATACTTCATAAGGACTAAATTTAGAAAATGTATCAATCAATTTTCTATGCTTTTATATAAACTAAGTCAATATTTCTTTTTTGGACAATATAACAAGCTAATTTTCTCTTATTACTACACTATGATTTAGTTTACCAAATAAAAATTAAAAGTGGCTCTTTGAAAATATACATTAAAAAATGTATCTCTAATTAAAAAGCAAATCTTTTATTATGTGTAAAAAAGAAATTAATAAATGAATCTAGCTTTGAAAATGGATTGTATAGAGAAATAGTACTTGTAATCTTAGAAGGACGGAGTTAAAAGATGGAGCCATTTTTTGACAAGTAAAATATTCAAACTTAAAAAAATAAATATGCTATTTAAATACTAAAAACTAATAAAAAAATTACCGCCATCTACATTGTTCATGGGCAGAGCTCGCACAACCTAATTTTGGGGCACAAGCCCCCAGCTAATTTTCAAGCTCCCCTAAAAAATTTTTCATTACGCTAAAAAAATATGTCAAACATCTAGCATTCATGATAATTTCTTTCATGAAAATGTAATCTGTATAGATATTGCTTGACAAATACATCATATGTATTCTTTTCGCCTTGAAATAGATTAATCTGATAGTTCAAAAATTAGGGCTCCAATGAAGCCCCCCCCCCCTTTAAAATTTTTGCTTAGCGTGGGCACTGTTCATGGGTGATTTTTCAAGAATCAAAATATAATAAATAACACATGAACTCAGTTTGTGAATTTATTTTCTGTTTTTAATTTTTTATGAAGAGCATGAAAGGTTATTCCTATCAGATTTTGTGCACTTTATGGTGTGAACTGCACTAAGTGGACCTAATTTCATTCAATCAGCTTTTATCCTTACTTTTAAATAAGATTCAGATGGAGAAAATGCCACCTAGTAGCGGGAATGGTAAATTAAAAATATATTTGAATAAAATAAATTACTTTTGTTTACTATTCATTAATATACTCCGATGTTTTTTGCACTAATATTTCTTTACTTGAAAAGTAGCACGACAATATTGCTGATAGTCAAACTTTAAACTAGAATAAAACTAATCTGGTTTGATAGCTTATTATTGTTTTGATTGCATTATTAGACATATGGTTATGCCATTTCTTCAGAAAACATTGATAAAGCAATTGTTCTGCCGATTTTCAGCGTAAACATCTGAGAAGCAATATTCCGGTTTATGAGACAAAGGGAAGAGTTAAAAAATGTCTTCTCATTGCTAGAAAAAAATTTTGTTTAAAATTTTCAACATGTGAATGCTTTCCACTACTTAAAACAAATTAATTCTGCGCTCAAAAATAATGCAATATAGCGAGATTTTAACCACGTTTAGGAAAACAAGGCCAGTGAATACTGTATTGTGGCTGAAAGCACACCATTTGTTTATGGAAACTTTTTATTCCATCCACTCCATCTTTCGATCCCTCCTTAGAAATTAGTTCAGATGTTTTTCGCTAAGTGAGGTGAAGGCATGAGTTCAAAAAACAGCGATGAAGAAATTAATAACAAAAAGAGATATTCCCGTAAATCACAAGATTGAACAGAATTTTTGGGTAAGCAGAAATGCTCAGGGCAGAAGATCTACAATAAACCAAAATAATGCCAAAAATGTGAAAGATGCAATAAAATACTTTAGTCTTTTCTTCACCAATAATATGGTTAGCAGATTTATCAATTCAACAGATACAGGTAATATTCAACTTCATTTCTACATTCAATCGAGATCTGCTGGCTTTATTTCCTTGTCTTTTATATATCAGCAATTAAAGACAAACAGATTGACGTCAAATATCTTTTAAGAAAAATATGCAAATCCATTTTTGAAACATGCAGTAAGTAGAGATTCAAAGAAAGAAAGAGATCATTGTTAGCTTGGTAGCGGTAAGATGCATTGAGAACAAATTTCTGGAAAATTGTCATCAATATTAGCCTTATTTCAAAAATTGATACATTTGGATAAAAAAACAGTCGTAAAAAATCTTAGACTATGCTTCGAAATTTTAGCGGTTATATATAATGCATTGAAATGATGGTCAATAAAGATTTTTAAAAAAATTTTCCTACATTGCTGCTAATAACAGTTGGGTAATTATGAAAGCTAATCGAAGGGCCTACCCATCTATTTAATAATGGGAAGGAATAGCTTATAAAGCATTTAGCTTGGCTCTAGCTGAGAGGTCTATGAAAATCAGAAGCGAGATTCCTTTACTCCCATATCTACTCGAAATCTGCGTTCTTTTTGCTGTTTCACAAAAACTAGTGAACCAACTGCAACACCCACCGTTAGAGGTTACTATTCTTCGACCAATCGTAAGCGTGTGGCAAATTTATTTGCAAGGATCGCCTTTGAAGCCAAGACTAAAAGGATTATATATTAAAACAAGACCTTTTTGTTGTTAAATTGTATGTTTTATTTTGCTTTATTACAAGAAAAATTTGTTATGATCATTTTAGTCAATTTCTCGAGTACAGGTTAATTTTATATTGAAAGTATAAATATGCGTTGCAAATTGTATATTGCAATGTATAAAATTATTTTTATTGTAGGACCGAATCTTTTTTGTTTTGCTTTATTAACGGGAGAGTAAAACTGTAACAGATAACATACTGTACTTGACAAATGTAAATTGCAAGCAAGTGAACTTGTATATTTTGTAACTTCTAGGGCTCTAGGCTATATTTTATACCTTATAATATTATTGTTATGTACATTGTACATGTGTTATTATCACTCGTGCTGTTATTTTTCTCATAAGATGAGCATCACCGAACAAGCGATGTAGGCGTTTGATCTAATGTAGCCTTTTTGGTTTTTTCAATTGATTTTCTCAGCACAAGTCACAGCATTTCTATAATATAGAATATTCTGTACATCTCATATTTTAAGCAGTCTTCTTACTATTCATTGACTGCGGTCTTTTTTGCATAAGCCTTATCTTATGCCTTTTTATATAGATGGGAGGAGGGGACAACAAATTTTTTAGGGAGAAAGGGAGTTTAGAGTTCCAAAGCCTGTAAAATAACCAACTAATCTTCCAGCCAAAATACTAAAATAGTAGTTTTTCTTAAGTTTGAGTATCTCTTGTTAGCATAACCTTCTGTAGCAGAGGCGTAGCTAAGCTAGGGCCTGAGGGGCCGTGCCCCCTCATGAACCTTGGTGTGCCCCCATGTACCTTGAAAATAAAAATTTTACTTTTTATACTTGAATTTCATGGTTAGGGTTAGAATTAGCGTAATAATTTTACCATTATAATTTCTTTGGCAATTATGTTTTCGATTTTTTAAACTTTTCCATCATATTTTAGTTTTTCCATTATATTTTTTCGATATATTTTCCTAATTTTTTTAACACAACAAAAGATTGAAATAAATTGCTGAATTGATTGCGTTTCCTGACCTTTAATTAACCTTTTAATAGTTATTAACTCATTTTATTTTTTTACATTCCCTTTTCATTTTGTTATATTTTTTGTTTCATTGTGTTAGTAAACTACCTTTGCTTTAATTTTATTTGTATCGTAGATTGTCCAACTGCTAAACGTGCTAAGCCGAATGATGCTATTTATAATAGTGATTTGGTTACAGCCTTAAAAAATATAGAGGGTCATTATTTAAACAAAGTAGGGGAAGTTAATATGGCGAGTATTGTTAAGGTTATCTTATTAGATGTGAATGATGTTTTCATAGACAAAATGTCTTTATTATTATCGAATTATAAAGCACTGGAAAAACCAGATAAATGTGTCAAAACTGATTCCAATATAATTAGTAAAAGAGAGGGACGGGCTGAAAGTGTTGATCATATAGTTAATTCTATTAATATCAAAACTAACATTGTCAAGCCTAACAAAGCAAAAATTATCGAGTTGAATAAAGACATTGTTTCTAAGATTAATCCCAAAGAAAACAATCTACAAGTATTAGATATAAAAGTAAAGAATGATGGAACAGCTTCCATTAAAGTTGATAATAATAATAATAATAATAATAAGGAACAAAATACTATCAATGCTATTAAAAATAGTTTTGATATTGTTCCCAAGAAAACATTAAAACCTAGGTTTTTTATCAAAGGTATTTCAAAAGATTGGGTAAGACATTTCTTTCGGACAATTTTTAATATATGTAGATAATTTTGCATTTTATCTTGAATGAGGTTCTATATTTGAAAATTATACAATTTATCTGTATTTGAAGCAGCGTATTAAATCTTTCACAACTTCCCAAGTAATTTTCTAAATAATATAATTCTAAATTAAATATGAATTTTTCCATTTTTTAAATTTTAAATTATTTAAATATTATTTTTAAAATTGAAATTCAATAATGTATTTATATAATAGTTATGGGTTATATAATTATATATACTTAATACTTATTGACCTTTATTTAAATTTTATAGAGTTCGCAACCCTATATAAAGAAAAAATGCCTAGTTGTAACAAAAGTATTAAAAAGGCTGGATTTTCCAAAGGTCAATCAAAATTAAAGTTCACAAAAAAAATGAAAGTCAGACAATTAGTCTATTAGGAAAAAACGATAACCAAATCGAAAGACAATCTCTAGATGAAAATGCCACTTCGTCGCAATCATTTGAAAACACATTTGAAGAAGTTTATGCGAAAAATTTTATATATAAATTTATATATACATATACATATATATCATTTAAAAATCTATTGTTTGATACTGCATTTGGCATACTTTGACCTAAATTTGATTCATTTTGGTACCCATGTAAGACCATTGTTCCATTTTGTTTTGCAGAAGAATTAAGGGAGACGATCTGCTAGTGAGTTTATCTTAGTTGTTTGTTTCTTTTTTGAAGCGCATTTTGTCTGAACAAAGATCATCAATGCTCCATGAACGAAAGCGAAATCTTATAATTTTATCATATTTGAGAAATTATACAAGGAACATTAATCTTGATGACCTTATGAAGGTGTTGCTGAAAATTCTCGCAGAATTCAATTGTTTTCAATCTATAAATGAAATTGGCATTGTTGATTTGATATGAAAACGTGTATATTTCTTGTAAAATTTTAATGAATCTTATCTAAGACAGATTTTAGAAATAAACTGTAACTTTGTTTCACACTTATAAATATTTTCAAATTCTAAATGCAAAAACAATCCATAAATGAAATAGGAATTGTTGATTTTTTATAAAAGCGTGTATATTTCATGTAAAATTTTAATTAATGTTTTCGGAGACAGATTTTAAAAATAAACCGCAAATTTGTTTTACATTGATTCGCATTTTCAAATTTTAAATACAAAAAGAATTTATAAATGAAATTGCGATTGTTGATTTGTTATAATAATGTGTATATTCCATGTAAAATTTAAATGATTGTTTTCAGAGACAGATTTTAGAAGTAAACCGCAAGTTTGTTACACACTTATATGTATTTTCAATTTCTAAATTCCAAAAATGTAATCAGTATGCCCGATTTGATATAAAAAAATATCTTTCATGTAAAATTTGAGGGTATATTTTATTAGATATATTTCTCATCAATCAAAATTTTGATTGACATTTCCCAAAAAGTAACCATGATTTTGAAAAAATTTAAACTATAAAGTGTTATGTGTTTAAAACTGTATATATTTATAAATTTTCAAACGAGTATATAATATAGAACCAAGGTTATACGCTTAACTAAAGATACTGTCAGAATTTTGCTGAAAAAGTTTAACTTTTGATTTTGATTGACAGATTTAGACATGAAAAGATCATTCAACTGAGATGAAAATTGTATCAAAAGATGCAGCTATCAATTTTAGGATATGTCACGAAGTATGGTAGCAAAAAGATGTAGCCAATTTGGTACAAGAGAAATTTTAGTTAGCCCCCCCCCCCCGTCACTGATAGGGTTAAAAACTTGATCAGGGTGATTCAGATTTTTCAATATAAGCCTATTTTTGTGCCCCTCTTGTGCCCCCCCCCATGTACTTCGCTCTGGCTACGCCACTGTTCTGTAGACAAATTTGGCAAAAATTGTTTTCTGCTCAATTTATAATCATTTTTACACATTAAAAAGAAAGCGTTGTGCCAAGAAATATCTATAATGTTGTTCAACGTGGGCTATCTTGTTGTCTTTCTTTTTGTAGTAAATTCTTCAAGTATTCCATCCATCCATCCATCAAATCCTCCTTTATATTTTTTGTAGTTTAAAATAATACTTGATTTTTTATCACTATACGATTAGAGATGTCAATACTAAAGTGTGAAAAACTTAAAAGAAGTGCGTTTCTATTTTTTTTAGGTACATATAAGTGAAATAGAGTTTTCATGATTATAAATAGAAGTCGTTGAAAATGTAGACGCTTTTCTTTTACAAATATCAGGTATTTTTTTCGTGTAGATTTAATAGTTTCTAATAAAGTTAAATTTTCTCTAAGTAGTTGCACAGCAAGTTTATACGAGGTGAAATAACGATCAGTTATTATATCTCGCCCAGTTTTGAAGAAAGTTCCACTAATTTTAAAACAATATTCGAAGAAAAATCTTTTTTATCAATTGCATCAAAAGGATTGTTTCCACAATAAATATGTCCTTTCAAAGCATAAGCACTTGAAGACTCACACGCCCAAAAAATTTTGATTCCATATTTTCTAGGTTTACAGGGCATATAAGTTTTACATAGAATTTTTCCTCTATAACCTAGAAGTTGTAGCTTTCTGGAAGATAGAAGCAACATAAATTAAATTGAAAAATTGTCTATAACTCTTTTATTGCTGCTAATTTGTCTAACGCTATTCTTTAATTTCTAAATCTAAAATTATCGAATCTCAAACAAAGAAGAAAAAATCTGAATAAAATTAAGCTCATAGTCCCACAGTAAAAAGGACGTTGATCTTTAAAAGCCCAAAGATCTGGCAAATTACTCATATTGTCTCAATCGACACCAGCTCTGATTATAATCGCAAAGCATGCTTCTATTTCTTATTGATTAAAACTTGACATGTATAAAGAAGGAAACTTTTTACTATTTGATTCTTTCATGAACTGATATAGAATATCATTTACTTTACGATTTGAGTAACACAAAATATGGAGAAACATTTCATCGTTGTAAAATAACTTAAAAGTATCTTTCTCAGTAGGTGTTAAACACAAAGCTTTTGAAGGTTGTGTAAGTATGTTTTTCAAAAGAGAAGCTGGTGGTATTGGATTCGATCTCCACCTTATAATTTCATTTAAATTCTTTCCTCTTGATTCTAATTCGTGATTGAAAGGACTGTTCTCAGAGTCATCAAAATCTTTTTGTTATGTCTGTAATCCGAAGGTTAATACTTATTACTATCAATAGATTGAACAAACTGACAGACAGACAGATAACAAGTTTTATTCATTCATACACACAAATCATACAAAAAATATATACGCATATTTTATACTAGCCAGTACGCGGTTGTTTATTACTACGCTCGAAACATAGGATAATTGATAAAGTTACATTGTTAAAGAGAAATAATGAAAATTAAAATGTGGTAAATCAAGATCGAAACGACGATAGAACAGGATAGTATAGAAGATTAGAATTAAGTATTATCGTTAGGTACACATAAAAACAAAATATAGTATTTGACTGTTATGATAAATTAAATGTTAAATGACAGAAGAAAAAGCAATGTGATACGAATTATCCTCACGTGTGTCTGTCTCACTGTTGGTAGAATCATTCGGATTGGTTTTATTTATATCTCCATATAAAATAATACAATTTAGCATACTTAAAAAGAGGTATTATGTGTAAAATTCTAAATATTTGTAAAATTGGAGAATTTGAGAAAAATCACGATTTTTAAATACCTTTTTGACAGGTTTTGATTGACTTTCAAACAAAATAAATATCACCATAATTGAGCCAGCAAATTTTGCCCAGTACTAATAGGGTTAAAACTTAATGGTATATGATTTGTCTTCATTTGAATATCGTGTGAGTTGTGATTTTTAGGGTTATGTTAACCTAAAACATAACATGATTAATATTCAAAACAAATCACAATTGAATTAAACATACTTGAAAATGGGTATATATATGAGATCACTGGTCTGCGACATTTTTGCTGTCTAAGTTATTTTAGCTCTTTCTTATGTTTTCGAGTACGCTGAATTCAATTCTGGCATTTATTTTTTTCAATCAGGTCAAATTTTTTTTCAATCTCATTTTTTAAAATGTCTATACTCTCTCTATTTACAATATACTAAATCAATCATATTTTCTATTTATAATTTATATTTTAATTGTATCTCTATTTACAATATACCAAATTTAAATACTATCGATTTAAATGTTTTATTATTTGTTTAAGATATAAAAATGAATAGAAAATGTAGAAATGATCCTAATAAATTTTGTTATATTTGTGGACAAGTTACACTACCTGGCCAGTTTTCTAATATAACATCCTTTGTAAAAAAAAGTTACCATGCCTACTTCGGCATTAAATTAGGTGATCAGGACAAAAAATTTGCTCCTCATTTTTGTTGCAAAACATGTATCGAAAACCTTAGAAGATGGACTAAAGGCTTGACAAAATCTTTATCTTTTGGTATACCAATGCAGTGGAGAGAAAGCAAAGATCATTTTGAAGATTGTTATTTTTGTCTCACAGATTTAACTGGTAAGAGTTTCATTCATCTTTTCAATGTAAATATTAGAATCATTACCATTTGATTTCAGGAGTTAATAAAAAAACAAGAAGCACGTTATTTACCCAGATCTTCCTTCAGCTAGAAGGCCAATAGCTCATAGTACAACTATACCCATACGAGAAGCCCCAGTGATTCTTTTTGAAGAAAATACTGATGAAGATGAAGATGAAGAAATAGACACTTCTGCATCATATATGATTAAAAATTCTAAGCCGAGACAGCCAAAACCTCTATCACAAGTTCAATTAAACGACCTGACCCGAGATTTGGGTCTATCGAAAGAATCTTCTCAACTACTTGCTTCAAGATTAGATGAAAATAATTTACTCTTGCCAGGAACGACGTATTACTGCTATCGTAGCAGAGATGAAGAATTTAGAAAGTTTTTCTCTATCCACGAAGAAAGTTTTATGGTTTACTGTAACAATGTTCAAGGATTAATTGAAACTCTTGGCTTACAATATAAGTCACAAGAATGGAGACTTTTTATAGACTCATCCACTAAAAGTTTGAAAGCTGTTCTTCTGCATATTGGCAATCGGGTATCGTCTGTTCCAATTGCTCATTCCATCCATTTATCTGAGAACTATCAAACTATGAAAACTTTATTGGATACTTTGAAGTACAATCTTCATAAATGGAAGATTTGCGGAGATCTTAAGGTATAAATTAAGTGTGAATGTATGCATTCCTTGTTCTAAAAATATTTACTTATATTTCAGATTGTGTCTCTAATACTAGGAATGCAAGGAGGATATACCAAATATCCATGTTTTCTTTGTCTATGGAATAGTAGAGCTGATGAGCAACATTATGAAAGGAAAGAGTGGCCTTCACGTCTCTCTTTTGATCCTGGATCTCACAACGTCTTACATGAACCTTTAGTCAATCCAAACAATATTTTATTTCCCCCACTTCATATAAAGTTAGGATTAATGAGAAGCTTTGTGAAGGCATTAAAAAAAGAGAGCCAAGCACTTTTATTTATTGCCAAAAAATTTCCAAAAGTGAGAAATGCAAAGTTAGCAGCAGGGATCTTTGATGGTCCTCAAATAAGAGCTCTTATGAAGGACACTAACTTTACAGAAGTAATGGATGAAGCAGAAAAGGAGGCTTGGATATTTTTAAAAAACTTTGTTATAATTTCCTGGGAAACTTCAGAATATGATGTCATTGTGCAAGATTTAATAAAGAATTTTAAAGTATTGGGAGTGAGAATGTCTATAAAACTTCACTTTCTAAGATCGCATCTTGACTACTTTCCAGAAAACTGTGGCGATTATAGTGAAGAACAAGGAGAGAGGTTTCATCAAGATCTCAAATGCATGGAAGAAAGATATCAAGGGAGATGGGATATAAACTTTTTGGCTGACTTATGCTGGTGTTTAAAAAGAGATCAAAGAACGAAAGTCATAAAAGAAAATCTCTTAAAACATCGTTTTTAAAATAAATAAATATCATGATCCTCACCTTTTAGTATTTTTCATTATAAAAATATCAGCATAAATATACTATTGAATATTAAAGGGTACTTTTTTTTTTTGATTTATTCAAAAAATAAGCTTAAATCTGTGGAGATATTTTCTGATAAGAAAAATAAAAAAACATTTTTTTGCAAAAAAGTTCAACCTGATTGAGAAAAAATAAACCCAGATTTGTACTCAGGAGGCTAAAATACTATATATTCAGTTAAAAAACTTTCGGCATCAAATTTTTTTTTTCAAAACGCAGGGCTGTGTTATATTTGGTAATGTTGCACTATCCGTGCATTGATGAAAAGCAATTTTAATTGGAAAGAAGTTGTTCAATGATATAATGCTTTCATATGTCAATCTTTTCTTGAATGCGATTATAGTTTGAGTATCGCACTATACGTGCATTGTAGCAAATACACTCTATGCCTGCCTCCATAATACGAGTATATCTACATGATACATGATACACATATAGTGCGATGTGTGTTTCTCTCTCTTCACTACTATACACATACACACACATACAAATTGAAGACCAGTATTATGGACGGTAAACGGAGAAGGATTGGCGAAGGAGAAGCGTTGGCGATTTTTCTTTCTTTTGATGTTGCCGCAAACTTGTTCATGTGCACGGTTTACGGAATAAAAGGGCAGATATTACATCATACCATCTTGCAGCAAAAGAGAGATGCAATTAGATAGAATAGCATGACGTACATTTCATTTAACATTGCTTTCATTGCTATTGTGACTATGCAGTCTTTACAATGTGTGGCATTTGTTCTCTTGCATTGCGTAATAATATGTAAAATTGAAAACATAAATTGTGAACTTATATAATTTTTGTTATAAAACTGTTATTTGAAAATATTAATAAAAAAGGGAGAGGGTACAATAAATTTTTATAATTTTTTTGAATTATGAAAAAAAGGTTCTCTCCTACAAAATATAAAATATTGTAAAAATTAAAAATGCATTTATTTCAACTAATAATAGTAGCAATGCTGAACAACATAGCATCGCTACTAATCTTCGTAAAATTTATATTTTCACTTTGATGATCTTCTATGTCCATGTTTTTGCATTTTGAGATTAACTGTGAAACTTTGTTTAAATAAGAAAGAACATCTTTGTCTTCTCTAAAGTTATTCTTCAACTCTGTCAAAAATATTTCATCTTTTTTCCATTTTGATTTACTAATGTTTTTTCCATTCTCCATTTGATTGATGTCAATTCTGATTTTCATTTCTTCCTTTTGAAAAAACTCTAAAACTTCCCAAATATTGGGCTTTTCAGCTGGTAACGAACTTCTAAGACTAAAATCAACATTTCAATCACTAATTTTATGCTATAAAAATCAAGATACCCATTATGCCAACCTTCACAGTGATTATTCGTTCTTATTTTTCTATCATAAACATTCCATATGCTAGGATGGAAAAAATGAAGCCAAGTTTTTTCAAAATAAAAATAAAAACTTTCCATATCAAATATAATTTTTTGTCAAGGCTTTTATCCTTTTATATACCTTTTCAACCTAAAAACCATAATAAAATAAATTCAAAATATTATACTTATACGAGGGTACTTCATTTAAAGGGAGAAAAGCTAATGAAAGAATCAATCTTATAGTTATTCGAAAAGTGAGGTTTTTTGAATACTTCACTTTAAACCCTTGGTTTACTAAATTTTTGTAAACAGAAGATGTAAAATGGAAATAACATCCTCTGTATTCACTATCAGGATACACCTATTATAAAAATAAAAAGTAAATTTAACTTAGTTTGTAACTATACTTTTTTGGCCGCATTTATAATTGCAACTTCAAAATCACCGTTGATATACTTAGGATTGATTGATAAATCTTTCAAGTGATTAAATATTATTCTAAAAAATAAAAAAGTTTAATGAGAAAAAAATTTATGTACTTAAAAATGAGCAAATAAAGTTACTCATAAGATTTTTCTCTTTTATCAGGTAGTAAACAATATAAAATAGGAATTTGATATGTTTGAAAAAAAACATGAATTGTAAAAATTTATGCAAAATTCGGGGGACATTTTTTAAATGTTTCATCTACAAATATTTCTTCAAGGCTCATCATCAATATCTAAAAAAACTTGAATTAGGAAAATTATTTAAAAAATTGTTAAAAAAAACCTCAAAACAAAAGCTGAAAAGCACAGCAGTCTTTTATTGCAATCTAACATCAAGTCCAACTTCAAAAACACTTCCCCTGTACTCAGAGTTTTCATGTCCATAGGAATTTCAAAATCTAAGTTGGCTGGTTGTTTTTAATACATCATGCTGACTGTATGCCTCTCTTTCTCTGCAAGATGGTATGATGTAGTATTCTCCCTTTCATTCCACTTGCCCTTTTATTCCTAGAACCCATGTGCACTGCCACTATCACACAATTCTTTTTTTCCTCATCACTTTTCTTGCTCGCTCTCTCGATAAAACACTTTGCTTGCGCATATGGTTATCATTCATCGTTTTTCTCTCATACTATTATTTATAATAATAATTATTTTAATAACAAAATGTTTATGAAAATAGTTTTGAATAAACAAAAATCTTTTCAAATTGCATAGTTTTTCCATTTTTAATACTTTAAAATTTAATTGAAATAATTTAATTCTAATATTCAAAATTTTTCTATTTTTATTTTATAATATAAAATTTTGGACAATTTTAAGTAACGTAGGCTCGTTTAAGAAAAAATTTTCATAAAAATTCTAGAATTTAGTATAATAAGTTGGGTAAAAGCGTAAAAAGCATCATTTTTTAAACCTATAGTTGATTTTTTTAGACAAGATATAGAAGTTGAATTTTTTTTGTAGTAGACATTTTTGATTAAAAAGAAATTATCGTTTAGAATTTTTATATAGGGGTAAACGTTAAAAAAAACTTTTTTCAGTTTTGTGTAATATTTACTTCAAATTAATATTCAGTTTTTGTTATAGTTACAATTTTACATCTAAAATCCTGACTTAAATTTTTAATGAAAAGTTTTATTGTATAAATTATTATTAATATGATATCCTCTAATATAAACTTTTTTAAGCTGATATTTCGCAACAATTATTTTTGAAAGGTTTTTTAGTTGTTATTAGGTTATTGTTTTGCTTGTCAACATTGATAGACCAATAATGAAGATGTGATAATTAAAAAAATGTATAAACATTTGCAATTAATGTCTATTACTAGCTGTATTGCTTTCAAAAAAAGTGAAGATAAAAATAGAGAAAATATGTGATATGGCAGTGGTCATGTGCAGCAGTAACAGTTAGTATGTGCTACAAAGTGATAGGGAAAAAAAGATAAGGAGATGGTGGCTAATGTAGTGAGAAGCAAGGCGGCAACATCATATTGCAAAATCGCCAACGCTTCTCCTTCGCCAATGCTTCTCCTAGAACCTTATGGGCAATACAGGCATAGTGCAACATGGACGAGATATCTTTTTCAAGTGTGTATGATTTGTGTAAAATGATTTGTGTTGGTAACCCATATATTAAAAAAGAGCCCCCTTCTCTCAAAACCCCCCCCCCCTTCCCCCCAACATTAATAAAAAAAAGTTACCTCCCCCTATATTTTATACAGTCAAACTTGTATAAACCGAAGTTCAAGTAAACACAAGATTATTTTCGGTTTAGACAACATTTCGGTTTATAGAAGTCTTCGTAAAAACTAAGTGAAACATCCCAAATTACACATTCATTTTTTAAAGTACCCATGATATATAGAATTGTAAATTTCAATATATATTGATAAAAAGCTCATCATAAACATTATTCAAATTTATTTTTTAATAAAAAAATAATCATAGTTTTTTGTTTACTTTTGAGTTTTTTTTCACTAACTCTAATTCAGCGTCTTGTAAAACTTTTGAGGCATTTTCGTACATCGATAACATTGAAGTATTTAAAGCAAAATTTTTTACAGTTTTCATCATTGAAATCACATCTTCAATCGTGATTGTATTTTTTAGAGCAGACTCTTGGCTACTTAAGCTTGATATTGAGCAATTTTCTCTTTCTAGATGATGATCTAAAATAATTCTCTCCCAGTCAGAAGAATCATTTTCAATGTGAGCATTTTTGTCAATATCAATATATTCTTGTAAATTTATATCACCTTCAACGATTTCAGAGACCATTAATGAAAGATCTTGTATATCTTTTTCTATTAAGAAGTTTTGTTCGGAAGAAGTTTCACTTGTGAATCCGCAAAGTTGAAAACAAGAGGTAATAGTTGAAGCTCTAACTGTTATCATATTGCACACTAGTAAATATATTCTTGTTCAACTTTTAGTGCAACAATCTGTGTTATCTCATAACTACATACAAATAGTAAAACAAAAGAGAAACAATTCTTATTACTTTTATAACTGTTATGTTATGATGATGCATGGATGATAATAAGTACTGTTATCATATTGCACACTAGTAAATATATTCTTGTTCAATTTTTAGTGCAACCATCTGTTTTATCTCATAACTACATACACATATTAAAACAAAAGAGAAACAATTCTTATTACCTTTTGCATAAGCTCAAGACTTAACAAACTCTTAAGCCTATTTCGATTTTCACAACATTTTTTACCATTACGAAACCTGTAATGTTTTTGATTTTTGTTTCGCTTTTCAGAATACGCAAGTTTCGGTTTTTAGAAGGCAATATATACATTTTATCAATGGAAGAAGTCGGTGCCACTCTTAAATTACGGTTTTAACAAGTTTTCGGTTTACTCAAGTTTCGGTTTGGACAAGTTTGACTGTATATAAATATCTATATCTATATGTGTATCATGTAGATATACTCGTATTCATAGACTGTATTTGCTACAATGCACGTATAGTGCGATACTCAAACTATAATCGCATTAAAGAAAAGATTGACATATGAAAGCATTATATCATTGAACTTCGCTCGAAACATAGGACTCTTGGTAGTGTGTGTGTATAATGTATATACAAAAAAAATACATACAAAACATATAAATAATTTCAACCAATGAGAATACTTCATATTTCATTGAAGTTACTTCACATATATAAATAATTTCAACCAATCAGAATGCTTCCAGCGACACAGAGACAGGCGCTAGGCTATTATAATATAGAGAAGACATGTTGAATGTATAAAAACGAAATTATTCATTCATCACATTTTAAATTGTTCACACTATTAAATTTACCACAAAGGAAAACGAAATGGCAAAGACAAATAAAAAATCAAAAGTAAAAAAACGTCTTCTTATGACTCTAAAAAGCAATGGCAAAACTATAGAAAATGTTTTTAATAAATTTACTAAATTTTTAAGAAACAAAAACAAGCGCGATAAAAAGGATGTAGTATCGGGTAGCAACCATGGAGTTGTTGAGGAAACTTTCATGACAGATATTATTGATTCATGCAGAAAACATGGGTTATCATCAGGACAAAGGAAAGAAGGACTGCAATTTTCACAAAGGGATGATGAATTTGATAAGTCAAACTATGAGGCTTTAAAAATGGAACTAAACCCAAAAATAAATGACATTAATCAAGATTATAGAAAACTGACTTACTTAGGCGAAGGTCTTTGTGGAATAGTTTTCCTTTGGGAACATATCAAAACAAAAGTTAAATATGCAATCAAAGAAATCTGTTACTGTGATTGTAAAGAAGAAGTAAGTAATATAATTGATGAAGCAAAAATCCTAAAGTTGGTTCACTCAGAATACTCGGTAAAACTAAAGGATCTGTATTTAAACAAAAACAAGTTTTTTATTGTACAAGAATATATACATGGCGAAATACTGGATAAAAAGTTAAATCAAACATTAAGTGTTGAAAGGGCAAGAATGTACAGTGCACAATTATTTATGGGGATTTGCTATCTCCACAAACACCACATTTCGCACAACGACCTTCACTCAAAAAATGTTATGGTGGATCAGAACGAGAGAATAAAGATTATAGATTACGGCTTCTCTATTCAAATGAAATTTATAAGTGAAAATGATTGGTTTAATTATTTAATTATTTTGAAAAGGATGAGGAATGTTTGTAGATTTATGCCATCTCAAGTAATATTTCAAAGTTTATTGTCAAGCTTCATTACTACTCTTAATCATAACATAGTCAAAGGGAGTTTTGTAATAAAAGATGCTCTCAAAAGACACGGATGGATCAGAGAGTACGTAGACATGGAAAATAGTGACATTGATATAGAAAATTCAAGTGTCGTTTTAGAGTAGAGTAGCCAAAAAAACGAGTTCAAAAATAGAAAATTAAAAAGCCAAGTAACAAATAATACAGATAATGAGGATAGAGAGGTAGAAAAAGAAAAAATTATTTAATGTGAGTTCATACAAAAGTATTACTTGATAGAATGTATGATCAGTTTAATCGTGTTATATGGTGTGGTGATGAGTTATTACTTTTTAGCATAGTTGTATTGGCGCGATGATGATTTATTGATTTTTACAATAGTTGTATCTTTTCAGTCTACAATTTTGCTGTTTGTATCTGTTAACCAATTCTAATATTGTGAATTCAATGGTGATGATATTTTTTTAATCAACCGTTTATCGCTTCGCTTGAAACAAACACTTTACCAATGATCCTATGTTTCGAGCGCTTCTAAAAAGTAATTCTAAAAAGAGGTTAGAAAACAGGCAAAAACATATGTGAGAATCGGAAAACAAAGTAATTAGATAAATAATTAGTAGTCGTAGCGAAACAGGCAACAATGAGTGTGAGATTTCTGGCTCACATGATACCCCCGCCTTTGAGCGGTTAATACCTCTATGGGGGGACCTGTATTCCAGATAGAGTATTTTAAAATGCATTTATACATAAGCATACCTGTAGGTAAGTGAGGAATAATAAACAAAAAATCACATTTTCTGAAATACACATGTAAAATGCAGGGAAAAAAGCGCCATGTTTAGCATATGCAGTTTACCGCAGCTTCATGACTGTTTTTAATTGATTTTCAAACAAAATATCTATAACAATTTTCTGGTGTTGATTTCGTTTGAAAATCATTCAAAATCTGTCAAAAAGTAGAATCGTTAATTCAATAGTGGTAATATTTTTTGATGAAAATCAATCAAATTTGTTAATAAAAAGAGATTTAAAATAGCTACTTACATCCAATTTTTTATCAACTATATTTATAACTAACTAGCTGGTCCCGTTGTCGTTTCGATCTTAATTTACCAACACTGAACCAATTATCCTGTTTCGAGAGCCGCGAGAAACAAAGACTCTACCAATGATTCTATGTGTCGAGAAACAAACACTTTACCAATGATCCTATGTTTCGAGAGCAATTTTGATATGATGATTGAATTTTGAGATAGCTATTTTATATCATTTTGTGGACAACTTTATTTGATTTTCATCTTTTATAAAAAATTTAATTTTAAAATGAGTAGAAATTTTAAAATACTTTTTTTTTATGAATTTGATTTTCATCAAAAAAATTTAATCAATAATAACCAATAAGATCAATCCATCGACAGATACACAGGCGATAGGTTATTTGGGGCATATATCATTTCACCTCATAACAAAGATATATATCTCTAACCTGTATACTACGATGATTCATCTCTAACCTGTATTCTACGATGGTTTCTATTCCATGTACAAATGACTAGGGAGACAATGTTCAACTTTCTGTTCATATTTTGCTAGATGTAATATTTGATATATCTCATTCGGGGAGACGATGCTACATAAGTTATTACCTATACCTGTATACTACGATGGTTCATCTCCAACCTGTAAGTTCATATTTTGCTAGATATAAGATTTGATATACATCATTCGGAGAGACGATGTTACATAAGTTATTACCTATATTTTTGCAATTTTTTCACGATATTAAATAATATATTTGTCAAATATCAAAATAAAATTCTGTAATCAAAGAATCGAAAAATATTCTTTAAAAAATCAAAAAATATGAAACTTTCTGTTCATATTTTGCTACCTCATACGATGTTACAAAAGTTATTACCTTTACTTTGTAATTTGCACGATTTTAAATATTATATTTGTCAAATAATCAAAGAATCGAAAAATGTTCAAATCAAAAAATATTTATTCTTTTTAAATATAACGTTGGCTCCTCTTACTTTTAGTTTCATATGTGCATAATTTGATAAAAATTATTAGAGACTAGGTTTATCTCTCTATTCTAAAAGTAACTGGAGCCTTTATTTTTTTTTTATATTTTACGATTTTTTATTTAAATGTGAAATAAGGTCTGGCAAGCTGTTTTCCCGGAGGTCTTGCCAGACCTTTGATATAATAATAAGTGATCTGGCAAGGCGACGGAACACCACAGAAGATATGATACAATACCTGATGATGAACCTACTTTATACTTGAATGTAAAAGAATTTGAGATTTTCTTCTAACCTAAGCAAACCTAGTTTTAATGAAAATCTGTAAATCTTTTGATAACATGATATATTCGTGTCATATAAAATTTGAAAGGAATTAAGCAAAAAATTTTAATTTTATGGTAAAACGTAATTTAAATTAGGAGAAGAATGTTAAATAGTAAAAAAAATTATTTAATTTTTGGCATAATCGAAAAAGATACTTAGTTTTAAAAAAAATTTTTGTATAAGGATATAATTTCGTCCTGATTTACCTAATCATTTTTTTACTTATTTCATTAATGAACACGCGATTTAACATCTAAATTTAATGTTGAGTACAATAGTGATCATTTTAATTTGAAATTGCGTCATTAACCCGAAGTTTTTTAACTCGTCATTAACCCGAAATATTTTTTCTGAAGTTTTGCTCCTTTTGAGTAAACAATTTTTTTTAAATGAAATATAATGACATATCTGTAATCAAAGAATCGAAAAATATTCTCTCGTCCAAATTAATCATTATTTTAGCTAACTTCTTTGATAAAGAATTATGAGATTCTGTATATTAAAAAGTTGTATTCTTTCAAATATTTTCACAATCTTTTACTTTATTTTAAACTTTATGACATCTATATTTATGAATATTTTCATATGTATATTACTAATATTATCTATAGTTTTTATAGAGCCGCAAACAAATAGGTCTATTTTTCAGCTACATGACGTAAAAGGTTACTAAATGTTATTATTAGGATATGTTTTTTAAACATGCTACAATGAGTGTGAGTTTCTGGCTCACAAGAAAACGCTGTCGTCGAAAGGACAATTCCTGTAAATATCTGTATAAAAGTAAATTCAGAATTTATAAGAGAGACTGTATTCCAGAATGTCTTCCTCTTTTTTAGCCATAAAACTAAGCCTAGTTTAATGTTTAAAACCAAATAGATCATACCACAAAAGTTTAATTTGTTCAAAAATGTATTTTTTTTACATTGAGAAAAAACATAATTGCAAAAATACGTTTAAACGCAAAATAGTGCGTATAATTTCAAAATGGTGTGCTTGAATTGAACATGGGGATGTTTGAATTGCCAAAGCTTGAGAAGGAATTTCAAAAGGGAGGGCCCGTAAGTGGAAATGATACATCATTTATCCAGTGTCCAAATTTTTACATAACCAATTTCAAACCAAACAACAATTGGTGCGGGTAATCTGGCTCAAATAAAATCCTTGCCACTGAGGGAATAATATCTATTTAGGGGGACTTGAAATCCACGTCTAAATTTCTTTAAAACATATTCAAATGAATACGATATTTAAGAGAAGCACGTACCGCAACAATAAGTGCTATTTGTTTCGCTTATTAGCCTCATATTCTTTGTCTTTGAGAAAAAGGGTAAGAAAATGTTTTCAAAAGCTTCTATTTAATAGAACATCTTATTTTCTTTAAAATCAATTAATAAAAAAACTTAAAATTTGAAAGAATTGAAGGTTGAAAAAGATTTAACCAAACAAGTATGTCTCTACTAGGTCCTATAATCCTTTCCCACATATATCCATTCATAGATAAGTGGATTTCCAAATAAGAAAATATTGGAATTGCATGTGTGTTCGCTGTATAACTTGTTCACAATTTGTAACAAGTAAGTTATGATGTAATTCAACAAGAAATAAATAAAAGTAAATTTGAATGAAATATTGCATAACTTGGCGATTGGAAACATTTTTCATGAGAAATTTAATTTTGGGAAGAAAAATTTTTGCAAAATAAAATTCCACCAATTTAATTTCTAGTTTCAAGTTTTTTTATATGAAATTTCTGTAACATTTTAACTTTCTCTTATATAAAATTAAAAATCACCATAATTTCAATTTAAGTGCTTTGCAATAAAAAAAAAGCTATATTTTTAAGCTAAATATCTAAAATTTTATAAAAATATATTCGCAAATTTATTTTTGAAGCATTCTAAAATTTTAGTTTTCGCGAAATTAATAAAATTTGGTATTTCATGTTCGATGTATAAGTTGCGTGTCTTTTTGAAGATAAAATCGACGCACTAAAAAGTAGACTTATACACAGGTAAATGCAAACAAAATTAATTTCAGACATTTTATACGAAAAAGTTTCTGTATAAAATCATTCGAAATATTTTTTGCCTAAATTGAACAATTTTAACTATTTTATTCTCATCTCAGCTTAAATTGAACTCAAATATATTATCGACAAATTAAAAATTTACATTTTGTTATAATTAACTTGAAAAAGTTAGGTTATCTATTAGGTAACTAACTTGGAGGCTGTTTCAAAATGTAAATAAATGGCTTCGCAAAAAAGTTAATGTATTTGATGATACTATATCAACGTATTTAATAAGAGAAAAAGGATGATTTATCTCAAAGTTTTTTGCATTTAGTACGCAAGTAGTTGTTGAAACTGAAAGATTTCCTTTTGTAACTATATCCACTTGTCACCTTAATTATTATTATTATTATTATTATCATCTATTCGACTGTGAAATGCGTTTTTCTATCGTACACAAAAAGGGATGATTGAGTTTATTTAAAGATATTTATTTCATTTCGGTGCACGACATTCGTCTATGCGATAAATCCTTAAATTTGTGTTAGGATTAATCTTAGCCTTAGTATTCATTTTAGGATAAGTTAGAGTAGAGTGATAAGTAATCTTCATATAGTGATAAGTCTTGTAAATTAAAAAACATCTTCAACGAATTGTCGCTTTCATCCAATAGTCCACCAATTTTTATAGACCCTTTTATTTTAGCCCAAAAAAGGCGACCAATTTTGATCAATGGGTACTGAGGCCAATTTGATTGATGAGATTACATTATAACTAATTACACTTCACCGCAAACAATATAAATACAAAAATAAATATCGATTATAATTTTTTGAGCAAGTCCTGTGTGAAGTGGTTGAAGATTTATGATAACCATATTGAAAAAGAGATTGGAGTTGAATTAAGCTTCCTTAGAATGACGTCAGTGATATTGAGGAAGGTGGTGGAATAATGACTTTTGTTCGTAATGTTCCAAAAATAGTGGAAATACACAACCATCAAAAAATGTTCAAATTACTTCTGGAATGATATAAGACTTATATTCCTCTTTAATACTTTATCATACAACTTTTATTTTCCTTTTTTACTTTGATGTCTTCAAAGACTAGATAGCACTTACTTTGCTTAATAGATTACGTTATGTCATTCTAAAAAATTACCCTTTAAAAGTCTGACTTCATTAATAATAACGACCTAGTGATGGTGATTATTTTTAAACCCCTCCCCCAATACAATAATTCACATAAATCTTTTAGTGAAATATATTTGTAAGCACATTTTTTGTTGATGAGAAAACGCATGAAGCTAACTAGCAGAGAAAAGATTCATAATAAAACATACAAGCTGTTGATTAACAACATTACATACTATAACTTGCATACATTAGGAATCATATAAAATTGAAGTTTGGTTATGTATGTGCAATATTTATATCGATACTTTACCATATCGAATATGTTGAAATGTAAACATTTTATCAATAAAGCCACATGTTTTTATATGCGCCGCAGTTTCATGCTGACTGTTTTATATGTGATGGCACATGTGCTAACTAAACAATTTGTATTGATGCTAGCAGAATATCATCGTTGCGTTGAAGTGAGTGAAATTGTTATCTGTATAATCTTGAAAATCCTTGATTGAAAATTGGTTTCTAATACGTTATTTTGCTATTGAATAAATTTCATTGCGTTTTTGCTAATCTCGCGACGTATTTTCCACTCATATGTCTTCAAATAGCTCCTCTTTGAACACGGTATCCAGTAGTGATTTTTCTGATTACTGTAACACGGAAGACTACTCAAATAGCAGTTCAAGTTCTTTCGAAGACATTGATCTTCCGTCTTATGATGGTCTTTCTGCTCCAGATGGTACTATTTACCGATGGAATCCTTTTTCTAGCGTTGGAAGACCTATTTCGCAAAATATAAGAAATGTATATTCTGCAAAATATTTAATCTATTTTTCACTCAAGAGTTATTACTGCATATTTTTTCCTGCACAAAACTAAAAATGGATCACTTTTATCGGTAAGTTTTTTATTATTTTCAACAGATTTATACTTATTTGACAAACATTATAGTTTAGTAGTTTTTGTATTTTATGTAAAAGTCAAAAAAATTGAATGTCTAATTGCAAATTTTTTACTACATTTTGTCCTTTATAGTAGTAAAAATTCCCCTTAAAAATTTGTATTATTTTGAACAAATACTCTCAAATTAAAAAATAACTATTTTTTAATTTTGGTTTCCTTCAATATCCGCAAACATAAGTTAGAAATAAGTATAAATTTGTTGAAGTTTTTGATTAAATATTTTTAACAACAAATATTTTTAGAAATAAAAGTAGTTCGTCAGAAACCTTGTACTACTGCTATCAAGAATTTTCAATGAGTGACTTTCTCGCATACATCGCATCTTTGTTTCATATTGGTCAGGCTAGATATCAACATTTAGATATAAAATACCTATTCTCCCATAAGAATGGAGAGCCTTTTCTCAAAGCAGTTTTGAATAGAGATATGTTTTTATTAATTCATTTGCTTTGACGACAAAACCCAAAGAAATTCATCAGATAAACTTTCTGCAATTCGATGTTTACATGATCACTTTTCTCACATTTTTAGTAAGTATTATACTCCTCAAGATTAGGTAACCATTGACGAGCAAGTTGTAAAGTTCAGAGGAAGAACTTCTTTGAAAATATATGATCAATCTAAGCCTGACCGCTATGGTATAAAATGTTACCACTGTAATGATGCTCGAAGCTATTATGTTTTTAAACCTGAAATCTATATACCTGGTTTACCTGACAAATACTACTTTTCTTCTGAAGAAATAGTTAAACGACTAGTTTTGGGATATAATATGCCAAAAGGATGTGGTATTTACATGGATCGTTTTTTTACATCCCATAATTTATGTAAATGGGCAAATAATAATGGTTATACTCTTTGTGGAACTGTCAGAGCTACACGAAGATTTATGCCCCACATAATCAGACCTAGTTATTTGAAAGACTTGAAACTTGCTGAGTATGAAAGTAAATTTTTATACAGCGAACATGCATCGCTTACTGCATATATACCTCACAAACACGCAAGAAAAAACTTCCAAGTAGTGTATATCCTTTCATCACAGCACCTTGGTAAAATAGAGGTGGTAGGAGAACGAAGTAAGCCAGAAACTATTTTAGAATACAATAAGTTAAATCTAGAGTTGACATTGTAAACAAGATGCTTAGAGAGTTTACATGTTACAAGCCTTCAAGAAAATGGCCGTTTTTACTTTTTTGCAACTATCTAGACATTTTAGCTCACAATAGTTGGATAATTTTACGGCATAATTCTCCTCAACAATTTCCATCAACTCGTAAAAGTGGGAGAAAGTATTTTTGCGAGATCTATCTTTGAAGCTTAGCGAACTTTCCATGAAAGTGAGGCAAAACCATTCTTTTACGCATAGTGTGACAAGAGATTTGATTAGATTTTTTGGCATTGAAGAAAATTTTGTTGTCCCCACAACATCCACTCGCGGTTATTGTTATGTTTCCTCATGCAAGCCGAAAAAAGAGGAATTAGAAAATGTTATAGATGTAAAAAGCCCATATGTAAAATTCATACAAATTTTTTCTTTCATAATTGCTCATAGTTTAGAATTTTTGAAATTGTATATGCTTTAATTTTTATTCTTACTTTAGAAAGTAAAGTATTGCTTTATAATTTTTTTTTTAAATAATCATTTTTTTCAAGTTTTTTTTTAATTGGGCTTTTTTATTTAGTGAAAAAATAACATAAACAAGAATAGATGAAAACTATGAAAAAATCAATCTAAAATAAGGAAAGATAAAATATCATTGTTCAAACAAAATTGTCTTTATCCAAAAATCGAATATTTGTCATATCTAGATATTTGAAATATTTTTACCTAAATAAAATCTTTGTTATTCTAAATGTTAACAACCAGATCATAATTTATGTTTTAACTACTTCAAAAAAAATATGAGAATCATAGTTTTTTCAATTTTTTAAAGATTTTCTGGTGGCGTTAATTTTTTTGTTTTTTCCATGTATGGGCTAATTTGTTTTTTCAGTAAATAAAAAACAGCTAAATTTGTTATTTCACATTATTTTAATAATTTACATGTTAATTTTATATTAGGTTATATATTTAATAATCGATGAAATCAAGCTTTGAAAATTTGAGTTGACGTAAAACTCCCCTTACGTCTTGCGAGGGTTAAAAGTGATGAAGTTAATTTTTGAGCATCAATCCCAAATAGGCTAATAAAATTAATTTGATATTAGTTTACCATCACTTATAATTATTTTATTTATTCAACAATAATATAACTATAATAGGGTAAACTCATAAGAAGAAGTTTTTGTATCTAATTTAACGGCACCAACATGTTGCAAATCTAGGAGTGTTTGATAAAAAATTGAAGATAACAAGAAGGTATCCATTTTCGATGATTTGATTTTACTTCTTTCAGAAAACTCTTCAAAAAGTTTCTTCATTTCTGTTGAATCAAACTTGAGCGAACTTTTTTTAATAGCAAGGGAATAGAGCAAACACATATGCGATTGGCTATCTTCATGTAAGGAAGCAGAAACATAAGCATAAGAATCAAGAATGCGTTGCTTTGCGTGGTAAGCTTTATCATAGAAAAAGACTTCGTGAAAAATGGTATCTTCAGGAAAGAGAAGGATGTAATAAATATCTTCTAAAAATATATCTTCTACTTCTTTTAACTTCAATTCAAAATCTGTGCTGACACAAGTTAATAAGCACTCAAATCGACTGTATATTTCATTCACTGAATTGCTCGCTTTGTGAAAGGGCTCCAAAATTGTACAAACATTCACTACATATTCGTTCAGTTCTTGTTGACTTGTCAGCAATCTGATATATTCTCTAATATCATTAAATTCTATCTTCTTATATAACGAAAGAAGGTATATCTGATAAAAGGGTTTGCCTATAAAATGCTTCGAATGAGCGGATAATTCAACCAAAATATGAAAACATTTAAACAAAAGCATATTTTCAAATTGCCACTTACAAAGATTACTCAGGTTAAAAATTATCTGCTTTTTGCCGTATGAAAAATCTCTTAATAATTTTCTTCCTTCCTCTAGCATATCTGAAGAGGTTATATATTTTTGCAAGGAAGGAAGTTTATAAAAATGTTCAATCTTAGAACAGGGTATGATCTTTTCTAATAGAGCTTGGATTTGAGAGTCATTAAAAGTTGAATTCTTAGTTAGTTGCGAGATGATTTTGATGAAGCAGGGAGGATGTGTATATGAAAAGTCAAAAAGTAAGTATTGCACATTTTTAAAAAGATTAAACCAACAAGCTTGAGTATTGACAAAGTGAGAGAAAAGAAGAGACAACGTTTCATATTTCACGCGAAATGGGGATGCATTTGTGATGAAAAATTTGTAAACGAATGAATTGAAGCAGGAATCGATGTTGGGAAAGGAAACCACATTTTGAGAAGAAAAGTAATGGAGTGCTTGTGTTGGAAAAAAGTCGCAAGAGGAAAAGGTATGAAGGCCAAAAATAAGATTTATGTTCAAATAGGCGTGCTTTGATAAGCTGGCCAGAATGTGTAACAGTGCTTTGACAGGAACATCTTCTAGCGTTTCAAACATCAAAATGATAGAAAACTGATCCGAAACCTGGTGAGAAAGTCTGAATAGAAGGAAAATGATAGAATCAAAGATATGAAAAAAAAATATACGTAAAATAAAGACGAATTAATCCAATAAATCAGAAACTCTAACCGATTGACTCTAACTCTATTTCAACAATCACTAGATATTGAAGAAACTATCTGTTATTATTGAAAGCTAAATTTACTTTATCTTGTTTTCAGCAGGGTGAGGAGTCGGAGTCAGTATTTAATAAAACTTAGCAGTCAAATTTTAAATTTTTTCAAAAAATGGAAAAAAGACCCGTCGCCCTTGTTTGGTGGATGGCGAAAGTAAGAGTTGAGTTTAAATACTTAAAAATTTTAAGTATGGTGTTCGGAAAATAAATTCATTCGGCAAAATTATTCGTTACCCTACTTTTTTGTGAGCGGAAAAAGTTTATCCTATAAATTATTATTATTATTAGGAGTAAATGTAATATGTGAATTTTACTATATGTAAAATACAACTTATTAATGCGATAGAAAATTAAGAAAAAAAAGTCATTATAAGGAAATATAAAGCACTTGCTTATCCGAGCTAAGTCAAAATTTGTCGTAAATCGAGGTTCCACATATAACTTAGATAGAGTAGGATTTTTGTAATCTAAGTATGATGTAAACAAGTTAGATAATTTGCCCTGGATGCTGCAACGCTAGATTTTAGTATTACATTTTTTTATAAAAACAGCAAAAAAAATTTATTACATTATTTCAATTCAAATTTTTTTTCCAAACATAAATTAAAATAAGTTTTTTTTAGCGCTATAATATATTATAAGCTAGGATTTAGGTGTGGAATAAAAATTGTAAGATGCAAAGTTTTTAGAATTGTGATCCATGATATTCATGATAGAATACAAAAAATGATTATAGAATGATAGTTTTTGCTTGTAAGTAAAGGATTCATATAGGAAGTCTGGTGAGGATAAGGAATGCGTTTTGTAATATAATGTGTAGGAGTGTGTAAGAGTTTATATGTAATGAGTTGGTGCCAATTTATTGACCTTTTAAGAAATGTAGGTTGACCGTTTTTGTAGCGGCAACTCAGTATCTATGGTAGTGTATGATATATCTTTGTGTGTTATATATATATATGGTCTAGGTATATATAAAGCAATTTCACGCATTGGTTGATTGAATTAGAATCTGAGAGAGAATGACATGCTTACGGGAAAATTATTTTTGGTATGCAGAGATGCAAACAATTTTTATGTTTTTAAACTCGAAAAAAGTGCTGGCTTGTCAATCAAGACCTTTATTGGCATATTTTTTCGATTGGTGCAATTGTTGGTTTTTTGTATTTTTAAATATGATAGTGTTCGAGATTACTATGAAAAGGGGGACTCTACGGTTGTAGGAAGATTTACAGTTAGAACAATGGACTTTGCAAATACAATTTTTTGTTTAAGGTTGCGATTGAATTAGGATTCAAGGTAATTGTTTGGTTTAGGGATTAAAATTACGTTAGAATTTTTAAGAATCTTTATGAAGTAAAAAATTTAGCGAGCGTGCATTAAAATTGCCTTATGTGATTTATTTCGGTCTCTTCAACTTTTGTGCTGGATGATAAATGCTGTGAATGTGTAAATAGAAACTTACAAAAAGTGAGATAGCGATCTTCGCGGTATGTTTTGAGGCAAAAAGAGGTTTGTGTGTGCAGCTTTGTAAAATACCGTAGTCATAAATGATGTAGAACTACGTGTGATAGAAAAATTTCAAAAAAAAGTTTTATTTTTTTCTAATTAGATAGTGGAGTTTAGATATTTGTGAAGGAAAGTTAGGGCATCGTGAAATGTTAAATTTAGCATACTTGCATAGATAAAAGTTGTTTGTGCAATTTTTCAAAAGTATGAGGGCGCTAATCCATAAGAATGAAGGTGAATAGTGAGTGAACATAGAATCTCACCAAGAAATCATACGGAAAGAATCTTTGCTTTTTCAAATTTTTGAGATTTGTTAGATATAAGTTAATCTTGTTAGTGAAATTAGTGAGGACAAATAAGCACAAAAAGGTGAAAGGGAGAGTTTTAATAGGCCAACGCATTTGATTGGAGAAGAAGCAGATGCCTTCAAGTAAATATGCATAAATCAGCCTTAAAATGAAGAAACTTTGAAAATTTTAGAAGCCCATAATAAAGTTACGAATAGTGAGAGAAGTGTGAATGGAGGTGTTGATATTCTTTGATGGTCAATTTTTTAAAAAATAATAATTGTAAATATTTTTATTACATTTCTTTGAGCCGTGAAAAGGGGAGGTAAGAAGTGAATTCATTTTACTTATATACTCTTCGCATCCACTATTACAAAGCAAATACCTTTGTCATCTGTACAAATTGTTCTTTTTGTATGATTTTTCAGTTTGTTGAGGCTCGCCTCTGTTTTCTAGATAGATATGTTAGCTTTATAATGTCGATTTGAGAACAGTTTCATCGTCAAAAAGGGGTTTCCCTTCATCAGAAGTAGAGATAACAGGACAAACTTTTTTACCAAAATAACGTTGTGATTTGATTTTTATTTTTCAATTTTGCAAGAATTGTTTATCCAAATTATAATCAAAACAGACAGGACATTTGAAGCAAATGTTTTACTTTGGCATTCACAATTTGCCATATGTGCCAAATTTCTTCTCTATTTTTCATTTTTTTTTCTTGATTCTTAAAATCTTTATAAAAATGCATTAAAGAAAAATCAAGATGAGAAAGAAAGAAAAAGTTTGATACCAAAAACAGAAGGTAAATTAAAAAAATTATTTATTTAGTCACTGATTTTTTGAAGCATCTTATATTTTCATACTTGTAGAAAGTAATAATAAAGTTAAATTTTCAACCCGTGCCAGACCCGTTAATTAGGATTTGGGGTGCGCGAACAAACTGACCCATATTTGGCAGATCTCTCGCAGGTATGTGTCTAGTTCCTCCCTTGCTGCGCGCCCGAGTGTATCTATATATGTCTAATATGCAAATAAGATATTTTTAAATTTATTTCTCCATCATTTGATATAACAATCAATCCGAAGTTAAGCTATAGTTTATCAAAGGTAGTAATGTAGTCAGGAATTTGAGAAAGAGCCCATACATTTTTCAGCGGAGCAAATATTTTTATAGCTCACAACTATATAAGAAAGTTTTTTTTAAGTTTTCCTTCAAATTTTTTGCCAATAGAACTTATAAGTATGTAAATGATTGTAATTTTATTCATACACATCATTTGTGTTTTTAAAAGTGCCCTCTGTAATATTGTGGATAATGGTAAATGCTAGATTTGCCATTAAGTAGGACCGACTTTAACAAATTAGGCACCGTTGTACTCACTTGAATACAGTAAAAGTATCCGAGGCAAACTTAATTCTTGTCTGCTTTTATTGAATTTAAAGGTGTATACAGTTTATTTTGCACTCGTATTTCACATTTGTAATTTTTTAGGCTAAAAAGCTTCCAATTCAGTTGATCACAATGTTATTGCATAAATTTTATCGATATGGCATTAGGCATTCTCTTTTTGATTCGATTCCTACTTTTCTTCATTTTTGTCCTAATTATCTCTACTATCTCAGTTCTTCTCTCATTCAAAATGTCAATTTAGGTTTCACACAGGGATCAACACTCGGACATTATTTATTTGGCATTTTTATTAATGATATCATCAATTATAAATCTTCCTTCTTTCTTTTTATTATTTATTCTGATGATATCTTGATAACTCATCTTGTTGAAAATATTAAGTCTTTAAAAGTAAATTTTTAAATCGATTTGATTGGTCGCTTAATAATAGATCTACTTTACTTTAAAATGTAGTTACATCTTTTTTACTAATAAAAGTGTTGAAAATTTTTCCACCTGGGAATTAATGCCCAAGCTTTATATGACGAGTTGTATTTGATCATCATCATCCATTCGCTCTAATGAGCAGGTCTTTGTCCTCGCTAGCCAAGGTCGACCTTGAATTTGCAGGACGTCTCCATCTTCGTTTCATTTCAGCATCTTCAATCTTCAGGTTCCTTTTCTTCATGTCTTCTTTAACAGCATCTCCCATTATTTTTTCGGTCTACCTCTCCTCATTTGCAGTCTCTTCGTTAGTCTTTGTGGATCCATTCTCTCTAAGTGTCGTAGCCAACGGAGTCTATGCTCTTCCAAATACTGCTCTATATCTTCCACCCCTGTCATTCTTCTAATCACTTTGCTTCGCACTTTGTCCAGTAGAGTTTTGCCACACATCATTTATAACATCCTCATCTCAGCAGACTGTATGCGTCTCACTTCAACCTTCTTCATTGGCCAACACTCTTCTCCATAACACATAACACTCCTTGCACACGATTTGTATAGTCTTCCTTTTAACTTCAATGACAAAACCCTGCCGCACAGTACGCCAGCAATATCATTAAACTTTTTCCAACCAATATTACCGTTTTTTCAATTTCGCCATCTCTTGTTAGAACATCACCCACATAATAAAACTCCCTTACTACTTCGAATTCATCTTCACCTAGTTTAACGAAGACTTGATCTTCCACAATTTCATGATTTATCTTACAACTGCGACATATGAATTTTTTTCGCTCTGCTCAATGGAAGAGATAAGCTTGAACATCTCTTATGAACCCATAATTCGCATTTCACGCATTGAATAGCATTCCTAACTACTCTGCTTCCACACACACTACACGGATCGATAGCACTTACTGAGTCAAAACATTTTCTTGTGACGACTTTCATTGCTTTCGTTTTTGCAATATTCACCTTCAAAACTTTGCTTTCTGAGGCTTCTTTCCAACAACTGTACTTGTTTTCAACGTCTTCCCAACTGTTGCCAATCAATATCAAATCATCAGAAGAATTTCTCTCATGTTTTTGGATATCTTTTCTGCCAGTGCATCCATCACAATTGTGAAAAGAAGTGGACTGAGCACGGAGCCCTGGTGCACTCCAACTTTAACTTCGAACCACCCAGATTTTTCTCCTTCGATTTGTGCTACAGTTTCAGTCTGTCTATACATTTCCATCACAGCTTTAATTTCACATTCCAGTACGCCTTTCTTCCTTGATGCCACCAAATTACCTCTCTAGGAATACGATCAAAGGCTTTCTCAAGATCTAAGAACAGTATGAACAACTCCTTCTCCACGTTTATATGCTTTTCCATCTGCTGACGAACGCCAAAAATTATATTATTTTCATTGCCAAATCATATCCTTCTAGCATCAATCGTACTTTTGTCGGGCATGAAACCCATTTGAGTCTCGCTGATGTGGACTCTGCTTCTTATTCTTTTCTCAAAAACTCGTTCTATCACTTTCACTGAGTGTTCGATCAATTTGATGCTTCTGTAATTATGATACTCTTTGTGATCGCCTTTGCCCTTGTATATTGGTATCAAAAAGCTTTTTCTCCAACTTTCTGGCATCCTCTTTCCTTGTAGCATGTCATTACCTACTCTGGCCAGTTCATTTTCTCATTTGCACAGCTGTAGGGCTTCTATCGGTACACCACTAGGGCCATGTGCCTTATTCTTCATTTTCAACAAAGCTTGTTCAACTTCCTCGAAAGTAATTTTATAAACGGGTCCTTCATTTGACTTCATTGAATGGTTGTATTTGATGATCAACTTAAATGAAAAAGTCATGTATCACATATTATTACCAAATTGTCTCGTCTATACGGATTTTTGTTTAAGTATAGGAGTCAGGTTTTATGTTTTTATGATGTGATTTACCCTCATTTGTTCTATGCTCCAGTCACGATTTAAGAAATTTCTCAAATGTGTTAATTACTTCTTGTATTAAACTCTTTTTTTACGCTTGATCAAGTTGCAACATATTCCTTGCCTACTTTCGTTTTCAAAAATTATTTAAATGGATGCTTTATTTTTTTGTAATTTTCAAATACAGTTTTGAATACTAATTTTAAGATGCTATATTTAGTAAAGTTGTTGTTGACAGTATAAAAACCTTTAATTTTTATAAAATCATACAAATTTATTGACGAAGGCTATAAAAAATTTTAATGTTGTGTATGAAAAATACCAAAGCCCTCAACACAGAGGTTAATTAGACATTTTTATAATATGTTAATCGCTTTTTTTGCCATTCCTCAATGCATACTTCTCTTTCTTCATGATTATATTTTTTTCTATCGAGTCTAGCGATATCAATGACTTTTCTATTTTTTGGCACGTATTCACTTTTATAAGATTGCAGATTTGATTTTAGGATTTCTCTTAGGAAATCTAAAAGACTCATTTTTGAATTTATTATAAGCAATGATATTATATTAGATTTATGACTAAGACCATCTTTGAAGATTAGAGTATGGCTTAACAAAAGTATGATTAGTCAAAACATTCACGCACGAATTGTCCAAGCAGTTAACACAAAGAACACTTGTATTATAGCCTGCAAAAAGCCAGCAGTACCTTATGGTGGATTTTTGCGGGTTGGCTGAAATTACACTGGTTTATCGCTGCTGCTGCGAAAGTGTAACAAAATTCTACACTTTTCCCTGAGAGTATTTTCTTTTATGGAAATACTCTCTCAGTTTAAACAAAGCCTTGTTTTGAACTGATAGATTATACTCATATAAAGATAGTATAATCTAGGGGCTAACAACAACAACACTTGTACTATCGAAGCGGTAATCCAAACTTCCTCTCTCAAGCTTTTTCATTTCCTTGTCATTTTTAAATGGACACATTTCCATTCTATTGGCACGAACTTTTCCACTCGTTCTGAACTTTTCATTCCTTAGGTCTTAAACTAGAACAAACAAAACTCTAGTACCAAGAGAGGTTCTCTATCTTTTTTATTCGCTTTTCCTGTATAAACATTAAAATTGAAGCAATACCCAGAATCAATGGCTTTTTTGATAAGATCAACGCATAAGTCACTCGCATCAGACTAATATCAACAAACACAACATTTGTTGTATCGGCTAAGCAGAAGAACATCAAAAAAAAGGATTTGATATCATTTACACTTGTTTCAAAAGTTGGATCATTTTTGATTGCTTTAGCATAAGGATTTATCTCTCTTGTGAAAATTTCAAAAATCTTGGAATCGCACAGTTTTTCAAAAATTGATAAAGATGAATCACTTAAATGTGTACCATATTTTCTGACGAGACTTGTTCCAACATGCTTTTTATTTTTCATTTCTTCTTTTTCAACTGATCTAAAGTCATTGTCATCAAGAAAAAACCTCGATTGATCCAGGAACAATGAACAAATTTTCATTAGTTGATTCCTCTTCTACCTCATCTTCATCGGTTAAAAAGCTGTTTGTGGCGGAATAATAACTTCCGTGGAAACGTTTTCGTGTTTATTTTGACAACTGAAACGAACTCACAATGAATGTTCTTTCATTCATATTACTTTCTAAACATATTTATAAATCATTTGAATATGTATTTAAGTTTGAAAATAAAATTTGAAAATGATTATTCTCATTCATATTGTTTCCTAAAGATACTTAAAAATCAATAAAATACAATTTATAATCGATAAGTTATAATTTAAATATGAATTAAAATTTAATATAATTTCAAATTAGCTATATCTTTATGGTTTAAGTTACCGATGTCCTCATATAAGAAATATTTCAAGGCCTTTAATTTTTATTTTTTAAAAAAAATTTTAATCTACTAAACTTTATGATTATATAATTTATCTTGTTTGATTTGATATAAAATATATTTAAATAAAAAAGGTATTCTTACTTTTTTTATTTTGAAGAAAAATAATGACTACATCATGACCTCGATTTACGAGTGAGTTCCGTTCGTTGAAAACCGCTCGTAAATTGAAAACTCGTAAATAGAAGCACACTTTCTCATTGACTCATATTATAAAAACTTTAATACATTTCACCAACTCCCAAAATTGCTTCAAATCCTACTTGATGCGCAAGGTTCACGATATCATTTACGATTGGTTGAGTTTGAGGTAACCCACAAAAATCATTTACACACTCTAGCCATAATTTCCTCCATACCCTATTCATATTATACTCTATAACTTCTTTCCATGCTTCAGATACATTGTCAATTGCATCTTTGATGTTGAAACTTTTCCAGAAATCTACTAATTTCAGGCGTCTATCTCTATCTATTGCCCTAATCATTTGTCTGAAGGTATGTCGAAGATAGACTAAAGAGAGAAGATTTTAAATGTAGAAATTATACCCCGATCCATTGGCTGAATTAATGCTCTCGTGTTCTTAGGCAGAAACTCCACCTGAACATGATCATTAAGATCTGACAAGTTCATGGGATGACCTCGTGCATTGTCAAGCAGTAACAATGCTTTATGGGAGATGTTCTTACTGGAACAATATTTTTTAACTGCTGGGCAGAAATTTTTTTTGAACGAATCTTCAAAAACAGACCTAGTTGTCCAGGCCTTTTTATTTGATCGTCAAATTACTGGCAGATTCTCTTTAACAACTCCTTTAAGTTCTCTTGGGTTTTCTGATTGATTGATAAAGAGGGGGTTGAGCTTAAAATCACCTGCAGCATTTCCACCAAGAAGCAAGGAGACTCGGTCACTAGAGGCTTTATATTCTGGAGCCAACTTTTCTTCCCTCGAAACAACGCTTCTTTTAGGCATCTTCTTCCAATACAGAGCGCTTTCGTCTGCATTGAATACTTGCATGGCACTATATCCACCATCAGATACCATTTTTTTTAAAACAGGAAGGTAATCTACTGCTGCCGCTTTATCACCGCGCTTTTTCACACTATGCAAATTGTACCTTCTCTTGAATCTTTCAAGCCAGCCCCTTACTACTGTGAATTCTGGGATAAGGGTAGAATTACTAGGACCAGAGTTCTCTTTATGTTTTTGCTTGAGATCTTCAAATAAGGATAGGGCTTTTTCTTAAATTTACATACATTCTGTATCACACCCTGCACTGAATGAAGCAGTCGCTTTTTCCACTATAAGCACATCATGATAATTAATCATCATTAAAATCCATAATTTGGAACATCTTTCTTTGGCATAAATTTATGTACTACGATGTAGTAACTTATTTGAAGAGTAGATTACACGTAAGTTCGGGATTTTGCTCGCTAATAGATGCAACGTACAATATTAGTTTACTCGTATCTTCAAAAATTCGTTATTCGAAACCTCGTATAACGGGGTATGGGTGTAGTCTAGAAACATATAATAGAAAAAACAAATCACTCATAAAAAGTAAATATATTTCTTTAAAAAAAGGTAAAAATGTTTTTCTCTGTCTAACCTCAAATACTAATGATTATTTCCTGAAAAATAATATTCTTGAATTCAATAATTATTGTTACTAAATTATTATCTTCGATCAAAGACAGCATACTGTGTCTCCTCATATGAGGACATTGGGATAAAACCGGTTATTAAGTAGAGAAAAGAGATACCGTAAAAGCAATTCATTGATAGAATCATAAACCTTTCCTGTATTGTTAATACTTGTAGAAATTTCTTTAAGGATTTGATTCATTATCTTGTCTTTATTCAAACAGCATGCTGGATTTATGTAAATGCATATGCAATCTAAAAACTAAAAAAAAATTACCATCAATTAAAATCAGGGGTAGGCAAAGTGGTCGATATCGACACCTAGGGTCGATAAGATAGACAAACTTACCAAATTTTGCTAGACTTTTTTTACTTTATAGTAGTAATAAATCTCCTTTTTCTTTTAAAACATAACTTAGGGCATTGTATAGTATAGGATATATGAGACATTTTTGATTTGTATTTTTTCTCTTAATTGTTGGACATTGATTAATGTTTTTATGAAACATTTCTATGTGGGATGGGGGTCGATGTGACGACAAATGTTCTATGAAGGGGTCGATGGGTAAAAAGGTTTGCCGATCCCTGAATAAGCACAAATAATTTTAGCAGACAGTGAAGCAAAAATCTTTAAAAAGATTCAAATACTAGAAAGATTTCTTCAATATTTTTACAGAACAGCATTGCTTGTGTTTGAAATATCTTTTAAGAAAAATAACTACATTACTTTTATACATTTTATTTATTTATTTATTTATTAAAAGAAGAGGGTGGTCACTCTTTTTACATATCAGGAGAAAAAAGGAGCTATGGAAAAGAAAGTGAGTGGAAAAAGAAACGGAGGGAGACAACGAAAAAGATGGAGAGATGGGCCGAAGGAGCGACTACACGAGCTTGGACTCAGCGAAGACGCTGCAATGGACAGCGAGAAGTATAGACAGCGGATCTCAGCCACCGACCCCTATGGGGCAAAGAAGAAGGAGAAGACGGGAACCAAAGCCAACACATGTTCCGATTTGTACATATAGATTGTTTTAGTTCTAGATGTAAAATTTCCTTGACCCCGTGCTCATCAGCACAGGCTTCAGTAGCGTAGACAGAAAGGTGGAGGAAGGGGAGAGACGTGACGCCCCCCTTCAGAAAAATTTCAGGTCCTTTGAGAAAAAATATTTCATAGCCTTTAAAAAAATTTTCCTCCGCACTCCTGGTTCAAATTCTGGGATACGAAACTGCCTAATTGCAAGTATATGAGTAGTTGCCCAAACTTAACAGGGCGAACAAACTTAGGGAATAACGAGAGCCGGCCTTAAATGTTCAATACAGTGTATGCACAAAAAATAAGGACCTAACAATATTTAGTTAATATTGAACAAAAATTCAAAACTTATTTATAAACAAGTAGAGACATTAGCAACTTATAAATGTGTGTGATCATAGAAAGTTTATAGAGATTTGAAAAGTAGTATCTAGATTTATGTAAGGAATCATTGATATTTGCTTTTTATCGAAACGAGGAACTGTTTTCAAATATTCATCAGTAAACTTATTTAGAGTGCTGATTAGCTTGCTTTATTTTTGAAAATGTTTGCTCTCAGTTAAGCTCCTCCATACACTCATTCTTAAACTTTGAAAAGTCATCAAGGAGAGATCAAATTCAATAAGTTTTCATTCTTTAAAATAAGCATTCGCTTACAAATCAATATGATCGAACTTATTCAACTGAAACCTCTTTAGAGCTACAATCCAAGAGATTTGGAAGAAGGATTTCATTCTAATTTTTATCGCAATTATTTCAAGTTCTTGATTTATTTTCACCAAACTTTCGTGTAAGCGATTTCGAACTACGCTTCATAAATTCAAATTTATCACAACGAACTACACAAAACACGGAATATGTCATCGAAATAAAATTAAGGATTAAGTGGACACTTAAGAGCAGGGATGTCCAAACCACGGTCCGCGGGCCGCACTGCAGCCCGAACGCATTTTGGCTCTGGGCCAATTGAAAATTGTTAAAAAAATTTAAAATGTCTAAATAAATCTTATTTTCTTCTTTATTTCTAATTTTCAAAGAACTTTCAAAATTTCTTAAAAATTATTAAAAAACTTCAGGCTTGAATTTTTTTAAAATTTATTGTATCCTTTTTAACTCTAATTATCGTGCAAAAATGAAAACTTTTTGAAATTTTTTAGATTTTATTTAATAATCTAACTAGGTATGTACTTTTCAAAAGAATTTAAAATGTTTTTCATCATAAATATTTTGCAATGCATTTATTAAGTTAAATGGAAAGCAAAAAAAGGAAAATATCTATTGAAAATAGAAAATTCAATAAAGATTGGACTGAAAAATATTTTGTTCATGAAGTTAATGGAATTTTTTTTTTGTTTTATATTCAAAGAAAAAATGTATTCTTGTAAAGAATATAATATTAAACGGCATTATACTACTAAACATGAAAAAGATAGCTCAAAAACTTGCAAAAAAAGGAAAACCTATGGTTGATGGGGAACTAATAAAGGACTGTCTTTTAATTGCTTTTAAAGAGTACTGCCCACAAAAAAAAACTTAATAGATGAAATAAGTTTATCTCATCAAACTATTGCTCGGAGAATTGATGAACTATCTGACAACGTTGAAAAACAACTAAAAAATTTTTTTTGTCGAATTGCCGTTTTTATAGTTTAGCCTTGGATGAAAGTCTTGATCAGGGTGTTACTGCTCAGTTGGCAATTTTTATCAAAAGCGTTGTATTTTTAACTCGATAGAGGAGATGTTAGATTTATGCTCTATGAAAGGAACTACAACAGGAAGGGATATCTTTTATGAAGTTCATAATTCTTTCAAAAAGTTTGATCTCGATTTGAACAAAATTGTTCCAGTCACAACTGATGGTGCCCCATCTATGATTGGAATTAATAATGGTTTTGTCTCAAATTTCTTAATTATATCAGATCCCGTGGTTTGACTCATAGAGAGTTTAAAAATTATTTGAATGAAATTGAATGCGAGCACGAAGACATAGTTTATTTTACCAAAGTGAGATGGCTAAGCAGATCTTCAACTTTGAAGAGATTCACTTCATTAATTCCCGAAATTAAATCATTTATGGAATCTAAAAAGCAAAATGTATCGTTTTTGGAAAATGACGAATGGTTGAATGATTTGGCGTTTTTGACTGATATTACTGGGATGCTTTCTAATCTAAATCTTCACCTGAAAAATATTTTGAGATTGCAAAACACCAAGATTGAAGTTAATGTTGATGGTATTATAAAAAGCAAGCATATCCAGAAATCAAACTAACATATTTTTCAAAATTTGTGCATTTTTAAATAAATTTTCACACGAGGAATCTCGAAACAGAAACTTTAACGGATGAACTACCTTGCTGGCTTTGATTTGATTAAAAACCGGTCTTATAAAATTGTTAAAAGAAAAGATTTCTTAATTGGAATTATTAGTCGCAAACTCTTTTTAATCTTCTCTTGACTTTTAGATCCTATAAAACATATATAGCGAAAATTGAAGAAGGCATAAAGGTAAAGAAAAGAGAAATTTCAACTCATGATATCAAAGATTACTAACTTTTTGAAGAAGGTCGGAAAGGCGTTCGAAAAATGAGACGGGAGCATCGAATTGAGATGAGCCAATGATGAGAGTAGAATTAAGTCCCCGATTACCCAAACCTAAATAGATATATACAACTTATACAATACTAGGGAACAACTATCTTTCATACAGAACTAAATATGCTAAGTTAAAATCTAGGACCTAGGTGTTAACAAATAGCTATTTGGCGATTTATAGTCATGAGAGCAGTTGTTTAGAATCTGGCCTTGATGCTCGATGGAGCATTTCAACTTGACTACTCAGAGTATGATACAAGCTAAACAAATGGAGCGTTCTCAATTAAAAAGAACATCTACCTTTACTCCCAATAAAATTCAATATTTTACTGTAAACACTATACAATATCTATGAAAAATAGGGTCCTAACATTATGCACAAAAGATGTGGCATAAGTACAAGAGATCGTTAAGTTATCCAATTGCGCCCATTCTAATGGCTACATTTGGTGAAAAAATGAAACTTGAAAAATTTCCAAAAATTTAGCCAACGTTTAAAGGTCGCCCTCTGATTAATATTTTCATCAATTCCCAGTCATTAAATGGAGCATCATAGAAATCAAAGATGTCGTCCATGCCTTTGCATAGACCAACACAGAAAACAATGATAACTCTTCTATTCCTTGTTCTTCAACTTTTGTCATCTTGAATAAGGGGAAAACAAAAGTCCAAGGCCTTTTTTTGAAGTTTCAAGGCCTGTGCATTGCTCCTGCCGAACGGAAATTAATTCCTTTGAAAGGTAGACCTCGAAGAAAAATAATCGAAAGATCTAATAGTTCTTGATAATCTTCTCTCCAAAACTTTTTCTGGAGTTTCGAAAGCTCAAGTAGTTCTGATTTTAACTCATCTCTTTCTTTTTCAAATCAAATCAGTATCGGGTCGAAACATACTTTGATTATTAAAATTCCAGTTATCTTTAAAACGCTTGAACAAGAAAACTTCTTGGCTTGTAGACACTTAACCCAATGACTTTTCAAAGACAGCTTTTAATATGAGCTCTAGTATGTGCTGTCTGAAAGATAAATATATTAAGTTTTTTCTAAGCTTTTTTTGTAATAAAGAGTAAGAGTCGTTTTCTTTACCAGTGTTCTTAGCTGTTGTATCAAAGCTGACGGAATCGACTTTGTCTGAAAAGCTCTATTGGTTTAAACAATCCAAAACAGCATCAGCTTGTGTTTTTCGAGTTGAGCTATATATGTTAGGAATTCAAAGCAAGTGTTCAGCATCTAAAGCAGAAATAAGTACAGGTAAACGTTCAACATGTTTTGAAGATGTAAGATCTTCCATCATCTTATCATCCCAGTGAAGAACTATTAGTCCATTAATGCAAAAATCTTTTGCAATTTTTTGGTTTTGAGCTCTCCTTTTTATTCTTTGTCTATGGACAGACATATGATTGATATTATACTCGGATGGATCTACTCCAAAACTTCTAGAGGCTTCAGTAAGCATAAATGTTGCTTTTCTTAAAAAGTTTGTGCACGATCTAACTAAAGTAAGGCACATTTCTTTGTTTAGACTTTAGAACATTTCTAAATTATGGCTTTTTTTCTAATTTTTGAACCAAACTTTCAACATCTCTATTATCTTCAGTAGAACAAGTGAAAGATTCTGGTAAAACTTGGCTTGTCGATGCTTTAATCATCAAGTCCGCTTTTTCTTCTTCTTTCCTCAGCTGCAACTCTTTCAGCTTTTCTTTTTGATTTAAGGTAATAAATTTTATCAACACTCCCTATACAACCTGGACGATTTTTTTTGCTTTTGTAAATTGTAGAAGTTCAAATCTTAGCTATTTTTGATTAAATTTTCAACATCTCCATGAGCTATATCAAAGAGAGAATATAATTTATCTACACTTCAGATATACTTTCAGAATTTCTAGAAGAGTGTTTCTTTAAGTTTGTCCATTTTTTAAAAAATCTTCCAGATTTTTCACTGTACGATCTTCTTGTTGAATGGGAATACTAGCTTTATTGGAAAATAAGCGGAACAACACGCACAGATTGACGAAGGGAATCTTTTATCTTCACTTTTTCTTGGTAATGCAAATGTAAAAAAACGAAAAGCTTTTTCTAATGTCTTTTTTAAATAAGTTCATTGTAATACAAGAATTAGAGTGTCATATTGCTTTTCTTAAGGTCCTTTTCAGCATTAATAACACTGGAAGAGGGTCTTATCAAAAATAAAAATAGCATATATGAGTACTATTCATATATAGGAAAAATATTTAGTAGAATTATATTAGTAGTTAAAAATATATATATATTAAGGAACTTAAATGTGAAATTCTGACACATTCCCCTCTCCCCACAATCAAAATGCCTAAAAAAACCTTAAATTATCTTTTCTGCCATAAAATCTTTAAAAAAACTAAGAGAGCCGTTATGGCTTCACTAACAAAAACTAGACAGAAAACTTTTAAGGACAATAGTTCCTCTTTCCTCCTAGATCACCGGAAAAAGATTACTAAAACTAAAAGAAAAGAGATAAAGGGTATTTCTCATATAATCGGTCCCCTATTGGATCATCCTACAGACTCTAAATCTTGCAAAAGATCTCGCCAAAACATAAAGGCGCCATTCTAAACAGATTGGATGGCGTTAGTAAAAAAGTCTAGTTATCTTAATTATATACTAACTTTTGTAGAAAGTGATATCATTATCAGTGCTACGAAATCTTTTAAAATTCAACGAACAATTTTATTCTTTCTAGGAGTTGTTACCAAACTGAAAGACAGACAGCATTGCTTTCCCTCTCAAAATATCCTTATAATTAACAATCTCAACTACATTAGGTTTGAAAAGCCGTTGACTATAAAATCGACGCAAAAAAACTATGAATATTATATATCTAATTTATATAAAAAAATTATTAGCAATATGGGATCTTATTATTACAAAATACTAGCATGTAATTGAATTTTAGATAAGTTAAAGCATTTAAAAACGTTATTTTAACACTTCCACGAATTAATTTCTAAAAATTATTAAGCTATTATTATTATTCATTTTAAAACATAATTACTTAGCCAATGATTCAAAATATCCCGATTTCATTTCAGAAATATTTGTTGGCAAAGAGGCTCAAGTTTCGGGCGTTAGTTGTGCAAGTGCATTTATCAATTCCATCTCAACCTTTCCACTTTGAAAGATTATTCTTCATCCTTGATGAGATAATTAGGAAATAAAATAAAAGAATAAAAACTTTTATCGAAGTTCTTTTTTATTATAGGAAGAACTTTAGCAAAAACTTCATAATCAATTTCCTTCATGAATTCGTCAAACAAATTTTCATAATGCTTCTTCATATCCAGGTAATATTTTCTGGATTCAAGTTGCTTACCTATCAAAATAAAAGATTAGAATGGAATGGGAAAAAATTTTCCTCAACATTTGTTTTACAAATATATATTATATAAATTAGCCATAGCCTATAAAACGTTTCAATCAATTTTAAAATGTGCTATTATACCTAAATTTTAACTTGCACACATTGTCTTTTAAAAGGTGTGTAGTTTCGCTTGTTTTATAGAAAATAGTCCTACGCCACTTTAAATATATACGAGTCATTATTATGAAAGCGATAATAGCTAATTAGCGATGCTGAAAAGGCTACAACACTACTGCACGCATAAGATTGTAATTATTATTGATTTTCATCTCAAACATTGTTTCCATTATTCGATGACATTGCTCTCGCACATCAGCGTGCTTGAGGGTGCAGCTAAAGTTGCACATCCTTTTTCGGAGCTGTAAAACTGCAGAAAACGTTAACAAACGACTATAACAATTAATATTTGACTTAGAGATGTGTCGGATATCCGCATCCGCTCCCAAAATGTTTACATCCTTATCCGCGGATCTTTAAGTTTCAACATCCGCAATAACATCAGCATCCGGCATTTTTAAGATTTTTCTTTTTCCTATTATACCGCAAAGTTTTTTTCGGAATTTTTCAATTTATACTTTATCCAAAATTTTTATCATAAGTACGTTTTTGTAATAACATTATGCATAAGCAAATGTATCAAAATATCTCTCTAAATTGTTAAGAAGTATAAAACTTGTGTTTGCTTAGAATAACAATTATGATATCCGCATCCGCTAAAATAATAATTATGGCATCCGCTACGATATCAAATAACTTTTTCAACTTTGAAACTATGTGTAATTTTTTGATGAATAATATTGAAATAAACCGAAAACAATCAATTTTACATGGATTACTATAAAGCCTCGCGCGCCTCTATCAAAGTTAAAATATATATACATTGAATAAGACTATTAACTACTATATAGTTTTTAAGTGATTGATAGATAATTTTGATGAAATTATGTTGATGAAATTTTGAATTTGTTCATTTTATCAATTAAATTTGGAAAATTATTCAGAAAAGTTTATTTTTCAAAAAAAAAAGTGTCAAATTCCAGAAAAAAGGATGTTATGATTTGAGTGTTGTAAAGTTCCTTATCTTCAGAAGACAACCAAATTACATCTGCTTTAGTAATATCAAAAAGATTTATCAGCGACTTTTCAACACTTCCTTTTTCTATACTTCTCATAAAGATCAACAAGATGTTTGCTTTTGGAAATGATTTGCTGATGTGACACGATAGAAAAGTTTAGAAATTTCCATAAATGACAACTCTTCAGCAATTCTCTTTATTCTTGCTTGGCTGGTCTTTTCAAATTCATACAATGAAAGATAATGATTTTAGTTAGCATTTTTCATAAAAGTGACAAACTGATTGTGACGAATGGTAAACTTGGTCTTCTCTTCACACAGTTTGTCTTTGGTAAGTTTTTGATTTGAACATGTTCTTTTTGACTCATTTTTAAAAATAAAGCTGAACTGAGTTGAAGTGTCTGCAGTGAAATAAGCAAAAATAAAAAAATATAATCATTCAAATAAGCAAAAAATAAAAATAAATGTAAAAAATGAAATTATTGAAGAAGTTTTCATACTCTTTCGAAATTGATGAAAATTTTGACTAAGAAGGAGAATTTTCATGTCGTATATTTTTTCAAAAAGCGATGCGCCCAACTTTTTTTTTGCTATAAGCAACAAAGACTATATTTTTTAAATTCAAATGAAAAGTTTCATCGAATAAAACAACAAGCATTTTGATTTGATAAAAAAATTCAAAAAGTTATAACCCTAGTCCGATTCCATCTAAGTTATGGGCCCCACCATCTGAAAATATGTTAAAAGTATCTTTCCACAATATGATTATTTTAATAATATAAAGCAAAAAAATAAATGCTATAAAAAATAAAGAAAAATCATGAATATCATTGGTGATAACGACGAAATCCTCTAATTTTATTAAGATGGGTCTTCGAACCGTAATAAGAAACCTAATTTATAATAAAATTTTACCTGTACAGCGGGATATGAGAAACGAAATCAAGAATTATAGACCCAGAAATGTGAACGAAGAAATAGAGACAGATTTAGAAGTTCATATGCACAAGGCGTTCGTTACTTTAATTTCAGAAAAGGCGTTAAGGTAAAGATATACAGTAGTGCTTCATGAGGTCCTTTCAAATAAAAACTTGTGGCTACGTTACTGAAGGAGCCAAATGTCAGGTCCCAATGCATATTCTTAAAAGGCATAGGCCATCTTTACGAACTCATTCATTCCTGACTAAATTCGTAAAGTGAGGTATGTTATTTAAATTCAGAGTGGGTAACAAAAGTTTGCCTTTGGCTCCAAAGCACAAATTTTTCTCTTCCCGCTAAAGCTCCTTTAGAAGGAAATAATTGAAATGGATATGCGAATTTTTTGTTTTAACTAATTCTTCTCTTGAGCTCCGGCTCCCAAACCATGATTTAAATATCAAAAATTGTTTAATTATTAAAAACACCTCACTGTTATGTCATTACTTTGCTAGCTGTGACGAGATTAAAACTGAAGAACCTGAAATCGAGATATATACTGGAACTCCTTGTTAACCCAATTATAGCGGACCTTGAAAAAAGATTTAAATCGCTTCTGGAAGGTGAAAAATTCATAGCTACTGTATTTAACCCAGTCCAGATTGGTAAATTGAAGAATTTCCTGAAGGGCATAGTCGGAGAGGACATGAGAAGAGTTAGGATACGACAACAATGGAGGCAGAAACGACAAGGAGTAAGGGAGTAACTTCTTCGCCGTTGTTACCCAGTCAAAAAGACACATGAAGCACGACAAATTTTACTCAATGGCATGAATGTAAAGTAATGCGTTAAAATTATTGCTTCTTATTTTCACTTTCAATTGCTAAACATAAAAGCGGTGAAGTTATTAAGATATGTGCAATGCCTGAAAACCATTGCGCCATAACGATGCTATTCAAAAAGTGTTTAAGAGAAGATTTTTTTATTCGAGTATTATCGACTCTCAGTTTAACGTCAAAGAAGAAATACTTGTTCGTATTCCTCTTATCACTAGTAGTAAAGGTTCTGATGTTTTGAAGCATATAATTCCTTAGTAAGAAAAAGTGGTGACTTTCAGAAATGTTCTTCATTGTCACAAATGCTGGACTATGCGGATACTTAACAGGGGCCTTGTGGATTTATTTTTTTTGATAGGGTTTTCATGCAAGGGAAGTAGAAACTTCCATATCTGCACTGATGAACTTTTTATGATAAGTCTATGGCATCGGCGGGATTCGAACTCAAAGGCTTTGGATCCGTAGCGACGCCTCTACCTATCAGCCCACCAGCCCTTCAAGTAGCTTTTCCATTGTATCAGGAGTCGCTAGCTTGTCTATGTAATAGCTTACCTCATGTGATGCAGAAAGTCATGAAAATAAGCACTTTTATTAGAGGTTGTAATAAGATAGAGACGCCGTCTTTTTATTAATTTTTTGGAAGAACTGGATACAGAATATTCTGATACAAGGGCGTCAGCAGTAGGGGGCAAATGCTCCTCTCCTAGAATTTATAGAGAGTGAATAAATGCCACAAAAATACAAAAAGAAAGAAAATAAATGGAAAAAAAATATACATTTATCATCAGATTAATAGCGTAATTATATTATTAGCTGCGCTACTGTAATTGAATTCATCGAGGTTTTTGCCACATTTATCAATCATTTTGTTTTTTAATTTTGTAAACTGGCTATTTATTTTATTACAATGGACACAAGGCATACCGAGGCCGGAAAGAAGTACATCGCTCAAGAGTTAGTTTCTATGCATCAAGAAAATTGTTGCGGGCCTTTTCGTTTTTTTACGGCGGACGCCCCTGCTCTGATATATCCCTTCATTCTACTATTAGCTGGTTAAGTGATGAAAAAAGTTTACAACAATTCTTCAGTCTTCGAATAGAAAGCTTGAATTTTTATAAAAGAATTGATTTAAATAAGCTCAATTTGAAGTTGCAAGGAAGAAATCAAGCAATGGATTCCTGGATTCGTAGAGGGCTTCCGTAGAAAATTACTTTTGCTTAAAAGCACTTTCCAGAATAACAATTTGGAATTTTTCAAAAGCTGCACAACTATTTTGAAAGAAATAAGTGACCATAATTTGCATCATTTTATTAAGATTTAGGATGCACTGATTGTGAAGATTTCACCAAACGCTTTCATGATTTTCACAATTTTGAACAAAACTTGTGGCAGCATCACAAGTAGGTGAAGCTTTTCAACTTAAATTATCTGACATGCAAAGTGACCAATTTTTATTAACCCTATTATCGCTGGGGCTTTACGCTGGGCGTAAAGAGCCCTCCCCCCCCTCTTCCTCCCTCTTTTTCTCAGATATTAATAAGTTTTTATAAAAATTTTCAATGTTATTATATATATATATATATTTCAAGTATACTGAATTCAGTGATGATGTCCATTTTTTATCAAAATCAATCAAACCTGTCAAAAAATTGATTTATATTTGACAGCTCATCTCAAAAAGAAACTTTTTATTTAAATAATTATATAAAGTTTGTTAAACATATATACCCATTTTGAAGTATGTAGAATTTAGTGGTGATTCTATTTTACCGAAATCAATCAAACCTGTAAGAAAAATGATTTGAATATGACAGCCCATGTCAAAATTAAAATTTTAATTGAAATATTAATAAAAAAAATTTTCCTCAGGGATGCCCAATTTGGTGGTGATGCTGATTTTTATGAAAATATAATTAAAGGTGTCAAAATTATACGACATGCAAAGTGATAAATTTTATTAAACAAGACCACACTAACAAAAATTTGACTACAAAAATTGAAAAATTTTAGCCTCTTGCTACCGAAAAACACTACGCTAAATTACTTTGCTTTGGACTGCGCTTACTATCAATGTCTGGAAGCACCTAACTTTGTGAAGGAGCGTTTTGTGCCATGAAGTTAATAAAATCGAAGCAAAGTAGCCCTAATGAAGGTCCTCTTGATGCTCGCCTTCGTTTAGCCATCAACTAACATAGATACAAAAGAGTTTGCTTTCGAAATACAAGCATACTCATATTTCAATTACATTATAAATAAATTTTATCTTATTTTTTCTTTACTTCATATTTTTTTTAATTTATTTTTCTTTTATAGTTTTTGAACGCTTTAGGTGTTCCTAGTTATGCACCCCACCATCTTTATAGTAATTTTATCAAGATTATCAATTCCACCTTTAGTACTATTGTAAAATGTAATTATTTCAGGTTTTTTCTGAAAGCTTTTCGAAATAATGCGTTACGCAGGGGGGTTCAATATGGGAAAATACAGGCCCATCGGGTACTGGATTGAAAAAGTTTCAAAAGTTTGCAAGAGACCACCTACCCTTTATAACTGTATTGGTACTTAAAAAAACTGACACTTTTTTTGGATATACCACCCTTGTCACTCTATATTTATTTGTCGCTTTCATATTTAGCTTTGAGAAATTGAATATATGAATCTGTTTATTATGAAAAACATGTTATAAAGTCATTTTTTTATTTAAAATTTTATCTTTCATTTTTGTATCTACCACATATTGTGGAGGAACACTTTTTCCATGTAAACTTTTATAGTACTCTTCTAAGCACAATGTCCAAACAACACAGCTACACTTATTTTCAGGACATATTATAGGTTTATTGTATGTTAACTTTATGTTCATGCTTTTACTGTAGTTGGTACAATCTGACATGACAATTTTAAAAAAATTTTCTCTTCCCTTTTTTGAGCTGAATTCTACCTTTGTTGAACAATTTTCTGATTTGAGACCACAGAGTCCGCAAATAATTGTATCAAAGGTTTCTTTTCTTATATAATGCCCAGCAATATGCTCAATACGTTTTTTATCATTAACATTTTTCATACAAATTTTGCATTTTTTTTCATTTCCATTCTTTATTTCTTCCTCTGCAAAAAGAATTTCTTTATATTCTTTAGTAAAAAAAACTTGCTGCACCCAACAGGAGGGTCCAAGTCAATTGATGGGTGTACATTTTTGTAAGCACGATTTAAATTCCTCTTGGGAATTTTCAGTCCAATATATCTTTTCATTGACTATCTTAGTTTTCAGCTTTAATAAAAGTAAAGTAAAATTGCCTTTTTCTTTGTCGTATTCTACATAATTTAAAGGTTTTTTTTCAGAATCAAAAATTTGTTTAACTAAAAAAACATCACCTTTATCTTCGACTATAACACAGTCATTAATATAAAGGAGATTGTCCAAAATCTCTTCTGTGTTTGGATCCTTCAGTGTTTCTAAAGAGAGACCCCTGACTCTTTTCAACCTATCTTTGCTCAAAGGAGTTTTCCTGGTTAAATTTTTTAGACAAGTTGATTTATAAATTTTGGTTCCATCTATATATACTGTTGGTTCGTGCTTCTCTTTTATTACTTCTGACCGAGCTTCTACAGAAGTAAAATCTTTTTCATTCAGAGGAAATACCAGAGCACTATTTCGATTTTCTTCTAATAGAAAAGGATCTTCAGTTGAAAGTCTAACTCCAATTAAGCAGCCTTCTCGATATGGACACCTTAACGTAACTCTCTTATTGACCAAACTGTCAACATCAGCTTCAGATAGGTAGCAAGCTTCATAGTAGCCTTTCATCCAACAATCAATATTCTATAATACAATATACTTTCAAATTTTTTCGGAAATTTTTATCACGTCCAAATAAAAACTAGGATTGAAAATGTTCAAAGAGGTAATTTAAATTTATTAAATTTTGATAAAAAAATAATTTTTTTAAAATTTTTTAATTATTAAATTACTGCAATATTGAAATTGAAAAATGTTTTTTATTGTATTTTTTGTTGTATACTATTTATTAAAGGTAGGGTACTAAAAATTTTTTTCACATTCATGTATACCCACCCCCCCCCCCCCCCCCCCCCTGGGCTATTTTTTCCTAGCTTTAAACCCCCCTTGCGTTACTTCATGCATTGTTGAGAATAAACTTACTGTTCTGTTTTCTTTAGCACAGTATGAAACAATCATACAATTTTTTTGAAAACCAAAAGTGGAACTATACAAATCTTTCTTTTGATGTATGAAAGAGTTCAAGTATTTCATTCCGGTTTTTCTAAGTGTTCCAACTATTGTTAGTTTTTTTCCAAAAGTTTTGTCGCTAAATTTAAATTTGTAAAGCAAGTTGTCACAAATAATGTTACTTTCGAACCTTCCATTTCTTTCACCAAATCAAGAACAATTTTGTTCCTTTTATCAGTACAGTTTCAAATATAATTTTTCAAACATAGGAATTCGAAGAATCACAAAGTACCCAAAATTTCAATCCATACTTACCAGGTTTGGAAGGTAAATATTGCTTGAAAGAACATCTACATCGAAAGGTAACGAGTTGCTCATCAACTATAGTGAAATGTCCGAGCGTATAAACTTCTCTCCAATTTTCCTCCCATTCTTCAAAATAAGTTCAAATTAGAGCAAATTTAATACTATTTGAATTTCTTCTTCAATTTTCTGTGTTATCAAACATCAAGGAAGAAAGAATTTGTTAAAAATTATCTCTGCTCATATTGCAAAAGAGCCAAATAGAACAAGAAACAGTATACATTTTTATAAGATATAAAACATATTAAATACTGAAGAAGGGTTTTCAGAATAAATGTCAGGACGGTCGGCAGTAAATGCTCACTTTGGGAAAATTATAAAAGAATGCACGTATAAACACAAATAATAATAAGGTTATTATTCAGAATATCGCTTTAATTCATGAATATGCATGATAATTTGGCAAAAACTGGTTTATTGAGCAAACTTGAAAATTGTTATACGGCGATTTACTCATCTGCTCTCAATCTATTTCTTTGTTATATCAGGATATAACAAAACAAGCCATATTATTGGTGTAATTAAGGCTAAGAATAAAATATCTTTATTTTGCAGTTTTATTACTATTGATTTAAAGAGACAATGTGGAATGCACTTCCATCTGTGTTTTTACAGTCAGCATCCTTGCAGGCTTCTTACAATGATTTTAAGCTATATAGAATAAGGCACAAGATAGGCCTATGAGTAAGTTATAGAAATGTTAATAAAACCCAATAAGTGCATCCCTAATCTACTGTCATTTACCTTGTTTCCTGCAGAACACAATTCCTGCATATTTAGATCATTTCGCCAAAAAGCAGCTACAGAACCTCTTAATGAACTCACTAAATACACTTTTAATAATTGGATCGACAGTGATATATGGCTTATAATATGGTCCATGTTTGGCCACTTTAAAGCAATCGTGTTGAAAGAGAGCATTTTAAAATGGATTCAAATGGGGAAAAAGAAACAGCTATGCTTCTACATAATCATTGATATTTTATATGAAAAAGATACAGTGATTATCATATAACTTCGCTTAGTTTGGGAAAAAAATCTCAACCGATAAGTTAGCAAAAAAGATCATTAAAATTAGGATGTAATATTTACAATATGGAAAAGATACTCAACGGGAAACATACCTCCAAAAAATATTTTAAAAGCTTGCCTAAAATATGTCTACGAACCCGATGAAATCTAATTATATATAAATATCTAAAATATTGTAATTTATGTTTTTATCATATCAAACTTAGAAAATAGATAAGTTCTAATTTCTAAAAAGACTATTTGTCTACTTGTACTGTCTAATAATGAAGTATCTGATAAGCTGGTGACAAGAGGCTTTTTGACTGGTGCTGAGGAGAAAAAAGGCTTTTGGAAATTATTTTATATTATTATTTAATAAATATTTCACAACTCAATTCGTTTCTTTTAATTATTATTATATAAAAATAATAATCTTTGAATATTTTTTGTTTAATCTTGAATAAATGAAACAATTTAACTATCAAATAATAGCCTTCATCTAACATCAACAATAAAGTGGGATATTTTTCGTTCATAAAACTAAGTTTGAGAGTTTAGCAATAAAAATGATTACATTTGTAATTATTGTGAAGCATTTACCTGTATTTATTTAACAAAAATTGTATCAGTATTAAATTAAAGAGTAGCTAGATTCTTACTAACGTTAATTTTATGAATTAAAGGTCACAAAAATATTTCCATTTACAACTAATATTATCTAGATTTGCATTTAAAAGAATAGTATATAAATAGATTTTTTACCATGTTTAGAATATGTTTTATGTTCAGACATCAAAAAATTAGCAGGTTTTTTTTTTTAAATCAAATAAAGATAATATTTAAAAAAATATATCTATTTGAACTGAGTTAAAAATTATTATTTAAATTAAAAAAAACTTAAAAAGGTTTTTAAAATAATTATCATAACTAGGTGGTTATTATCAATAAAATTAGAATTTTAAAAAGCAATTCGTATTACATTGAATATCTAATATATTCTTATATAGTAAAACAACTATTTTATTACAACAAATGTCCATGTAAAGCATCAAATCTACAATTTGTTAGAGATAACACCATTTCATATAAAAAAGTAGAACAAAAATGCTAGATAGTTTAAGCGCACTCGATGTAGATTTTGATATTAATTGTGATTTTTATTCAATCGAAAAATTTATCAATAAACTAAATATTTTCAACTCTCCTTCATTTTCTAATAAGTTTTTTTACTTTTGCATCTAAATTGTAGGACCTTATTGAAAAATTTTCGTGAACTTAATTCTTTCATAACTGACATAGGACTGAAATTTGGAATCTGAGAGCAACATAGAAGGATTCAACCTTGTAACACAAAAACGACCAACAAAAGGAGGTGCTGTAGGAGCTTATTTGAAAAATACGTGAAATATGAAACTGTACTATTTAAAAACTTTTCTGTAACTTCATTTGAGTACATGCTACTAAGAGTTTTCTCTCTGTTGAAATAAAAGTTTTGATAGTTTACAGATCTCCTAGCACAAATTTATCTACGTTTCTCACAGAGTTTGAATCTTTACTTGAACAAATAATTGATACAAACTCTAAGATTTTTACCTCAGGTGATTTCAATATCAATTTAAGTAAACACAATAAAGACAATAGTTATAGAAACAGGTTTATGCACATATTGTTGGAAGCAAACTTTTATCCTAACATTTTAGGAATGACCAGAGTGAGTAAATCTAGCTGTACTCTAATAGACAATATTTTTACTATGTCATGTTTTTCAGGTAATATTACAGTGGACATATCCGATCAGTTACCAAACTTCATCTTCTATTATGATTTCTTCTCAAAGTATCTGGATGAAATAAAACCTATTCATCAGGAAGTACGTATCTACAACAGCAGTAGCATTTCAAAATTCTATGTTCTTTTATCCACACCAAATTAGTTCATTAATCACTCTCTTTGTGTGAACAGTTATTATGATGAATTAATTAAAAAAGTTTTAGACCGAATGCTGACTCGTGGGAAACAGCAAGCCTTTTAGGCAAAAGAATAAAGAAAAATGGTTTAATTCAGAACTCGAAAATATGAAAAAAGAAAAACATCGATTATTATATAAGTTTTTTTTGAAAAATAATAATCTACTAGCATGGAGTATATATACAAAGGCCAGAAATAAGTATAACAAGCTTGTGGTCAAAACAAGTGTAAGCTTCTATAATTCTAAGTTCGCAGTAATGAGAAGTGACCTGAATGGTACTTGGAAATTGATTAATGGCATTTTAGGAACTTCTAAAAATAGAAATACAAATCTTGATGGGGCAAACTGAACTCTTATTTTGCAAGTATCTCAGTAGCTTCTAGTTCAAACGAATTGGATAGTTTTCTCTCTTCTAGAATTAGCGAATCTTTTTCCTTTTATGAAATTTCAGTGAATGAAATCTTAATGGTAGCTGCCTCACTTAAACCAAAATGTTCATCTAGATGGGACGGAATTTCAAACAAAATAGGTCTTATTTTAGTAAAATTTTATTTCACAGAATCTATGTGTTTTGTTTAATAAAATGTTTGAAGAGGAATGATATTCCTCAACAGGATTAACAATGCATCATTTTTAAATCATGTGAAGAGGGTTACAAAACATAGGGGATATTTGTTTATTTTTTCAAAGCCTTCGACAGATTGAATCACAAAATCTTGTTTCAGAAACTATATAGCTACGGATTCAGGGGTAAATTTCTTAATTTACTTAAAAGTTTTCTTTCAGATAGGCAACAATATGTTTTTTTGAATAATAAATCTTCTGATATTATCACTTTGAAAGCAGGAGTGCCACAAGTTTCTATTCTGGGGCCTCTATTTTTTACGCTGTACATAAATGATATTTTTGAATTGGAGAATAATATGTTTAATATGTTTCTCTATGCCGATGATTGTGTAATTTTATACGAAAGTAAATATTCACATTTAGAATTTGATGTTATAAACGACATTCTATGTAAATTCTCTTATTGCTTTCATCAAATTTTCTCAATATTATTGTATCAAAATCCCATTATATATTTTTTTCTAAAAAAAGGAAACAATAGTACATGCCATCCTCTCAAGCTTGGAGAAAATTTCCTTGATAAGTTGGAGTTCCACAAACACCTTTAAGTAATAATTGACTCCAATCTCACGTTTAGTGAACATTTAATCATCTTTTTAAAACAATATCTTTTACAATAGGAAGGTTGTTTAAATTACAGGAATTGTTTAACACAAAAACAAAGCTTTTAATTTTTAATTCTTTGATACAATCGGGGCTGTCTTATTGTAATTTTATTTGGAGCAACAGTAGTAAGACACAATTTGCTATTAAATTGATTGAGAAAGGTGATCCTTTGGACATAAGGGAAAAATATAAAATTCTTGATTTGAAAGAAATAAGAGAATATCAGTTAGCTGACTTTGTCTATAAAAATATGCAAATGAAAAACGAATTTAGTCGCATCTTCTTAGAAAAACAGGATTCTCACTGCTATAATGCGCGTTTGGGTCAAAATATTAGGAAAATATGATGCAAATATAAAAAATATTTTATTAGCAAAACATAGACACTTTGAACAAAATTCCTCTTTATTTGAGACAGATTAATTGATAAAAAAAATTAAAAAAAATACAAAAATTTCTTCTAAATCTGTAATTTAAATTTCTTCTTTAACCCTTTCAGGCACAGAAAAAGTTACGCAGTGAAAATGATGTGAAACCTTTTTAAAAAATGTTCCTGTAATATAACTAAGACAAAACTGAAGCATTTTTGAAATTAATGTCATTGACCCAGGAAATTGATAAGGGACACCAGTGTCACACTGTGTACATAAGGAAAAAAATTTAAAATTTTCAAAAAAAATTTCATTTATTAGAAAATAGATTAAAAGTTTTAATGGTTGTTACTTTTAAACTTTTTTTGGTAATGTTGCACTATCCGTGCATGGATAAACGTCTTTCCTATGCAATTGGTTTTTATCGATGCATGGATAGATGCACGGTACTATCCGTGCATCGATAAAAAGCCAATTTCATAGGAAAGACGTTTATTGATTCATGGATAGTGCTAATTACCCTTTTTTTTTATCTAGGAGATATTTTTCACCAAGTTATCTTATTAAATAGCCCTACAAATTTTTTAGTCTTAGTATCAAATGAAATTTGGGCATTGTGTTTTACTTTTGATCTAATAAAAAAGTTAATAAGGAAAAAATAAAAAATACTTTATTGAAAAAACTTGTTTTTAGTTTATTAAATCATAATTCTAAATAAAAGTTCAAAAAACAGTTTCTATCTTTTTGTACACAGAGAAACTTTTCACAGGCACAAAAAATGAATGTTCTGCTTTCTCTTTTATTTTTACAATAAAATTGACATCTTTGTCTTCTCTCACTGAAATTAGGAAGATGAAGGAAATCTTTTTCTTTTGAGGTGGAAGAATAAGGGTACTTTCTGGATGTAAAGTTGTTTATCAATCGCGTAGCAATAACCTGTTTAAATTCTATAAACGATTGACTATGTTCACTATTTTATTTTTTGAAAACCAGATAAGAATTTATGAGAGATGTTGCAAACAAATCAAAAAAAATTCTTAGGTAATACTTATGTGTTGATCTATGATCATACTTGTAATAGCTTTTGTATTGATTGGACAAGTCTACTCCTCCCATATAACTATTGTAATTTGAGATCATAGTAGGTATTGCTTGAATAAAGCCATCTCTTTCTCTACGCTTTCTTTTTTTTCTGAGCTTCATACCTGTTGGCTTCATAAAGTTTGATAGCATTGTGATTCCACGAGTGTCGAACCATTTACAAACATTGATTTTACGATCAGTTGTTGGATAACAGTCAGTTTCGCCTTTTTTCATATCTTTATCATTTTTCAAATCGCCTGCGAGTAGTTTTCTATTTTCACGTATAATGCTAGTCGCCATAATACCTTTATCATGCAACATTTTCATAAGATTGAGAGTAGTAAAAAAACTGTCGAAATACAGATGACAACCAGTGTGGAAAACTTTTTGTGATAACTGCATTAGAACATTTCCGCCTAAAGAAAGCTCGATGCCTTTTTCTCTACCAACGTAGGGTTCTATTTGATAAACGAAACCTGTAATATCAGCTCTGACCCAACATTTGAAACTCCACTCAATAGGTTTTGCTTTAACATCCTGTTTCATACAACATTTGCCTTTAAATTTTATCATTCTTTCATCAATTGAATGATTTTTTTCTGGATAAAATATCTTTCCAAAAGCAGCATTATAATGTTTGAAAATCGGCCTCACTTTATGAGCCTCATCACCATCCATTTAATCATTCTTATTGAAATGAAAATATCGTTTGATTTCAGTAAATTTACTATATATCATGATATTTGAAATATAGTTTACATTTAAACTTTTGTTCTTAGGCCAATAGTTTCTTATGGTCGGAAGCCTATGAAAACCAAACACAAAATGCATCCCAATAAAAGCAGAAATTTCATGCTCATTGGTTGAAAAAACATGACATTTTTCTCAGCATATCTTTGAGTTTCTACTAAAATTATATCTTTTAATAATATATCAAAATTTGTTACTTTTTTGAACACAAAAATTCGTCATATATGAGAAGAATCTAATAGTTATGAAAATGAATCCAAAAATTTACCGTATTCATTAGGATTTCTACAGATGGATTGGAGCACGCGCATTTCGAATTATTGCAGTCAATTCAATTTCAGGATTCTTCTCTTCTTCTTCATCTTGGAGAAACGCTTCATTATTAGAAATTCTTACTGAGCTACATCCTGCTTCATCACCAGATATCAGAGCTTGAATATCATGATTGTCCAACTTTAAAAATTCATCTTCTGAGTTTTCAGCGTAGATAATTTCAGTTATATCTTTTTTACTTATTGCCAATTCTCTTCCATTATGGTATATTTTACTTTTCAGAGACATAAGAAAGGATAAAAAGTAAAACTTGGTGATGAAGTTAAAAAATATGAACAATTCAGTTTTATCTGCTCCCTTTTTTAGAGTTGTCAAAATTAGTCTACTATAAATGATAGATTCTCTTCTGCATTAACATCTGTGATGTGTGTTGCTAACAAGTCGTGCAGGTTCCACGGGATTCAATACAGAGGCATAAAAATTTGAAAACACATATATTAGCACATTTGACAGCTAAAAATTTTTAAACTGCTGATATCTACTCTCACACAGGAAAGAGAGAAAAAGATTAGGATAGCTGTCAAATTATTGAAATATGTATCTATTATTTTTTGTGTCTTTGGAAGTAATCTCTAAGTATAGTCATTCACATCTTATAAAAATTTGTTTTATGTATCTTATTATATGGACATTTATAATTGTTCCACAAAAGCATAATGGGACACTGAAGTCCCACACAAAAAAGTAAATTTAATGGTATCACTTAATAGTTCATATTTTTTTCCCCTTTGTAAACAATTTTGACAGAAAAATTTGAAAAAAAAATTTAAAATTTTGATATAATTAAATTGAAATAAAGGTTATATTACTAAAAAGTTGATTTAACGTGCAAGTAACTTGCTCATTTTTTTTCATTTTAATTTTTTTGTTTGGGACAGCAATGTCCCATTATGCCTGAAAGGGTTTGTAGAAAAATTGATTTTGAACTTTGCGCTACTACAGATGGAAATGCTTTTGAACCTAATAGGACGGAAGAAAAAGAAAGAATGCTTAGAGGTGATGGCGTGAAGGATGATGAACTGTCTGTAATCAAAGCAGCAGATTTTTCAAAAAGGACTGCTCTTGAAGACTCTTCCACCCAAATCTGCATCACTCTTTACATCCTTATCTCCATCCATATTCTTTAGCATATCAAGAGAATAACAGTTTGCTCTATTAGCACAGCACCAATTACATTCCTTCTTCATGGTTTTGGAGCCTTTACTAATCCTCTTTGCTTGTTTTCAACATATACGATTTCTACATCAATGGTGAAAGAAACGTTTTCCCCTTTACACTCTCACCTTTCCTATATACCTTGTCGTCTATCTCATCATTTCAATTCTTTATTTTTCATTTGCCCTGGAGTCTTATAGTGCTTTTAAACAAGTTTTCACTTATTGCAAGAACAGACAAACAACTTGAATTGTTTGGTGTTCTTAAATAAATTTATATTATTATTATATAAACTTGAAGGCAAACAAATATAAGAAGGAGAAGTTTATTGAAAATCAAAGATTCACAAAATATACAATAACACACTAGCACACATACGGCTAACAAAAGTCGCTTTCCATGTAAATTTTTAATCAATAAATGCTTAATATTCAAAAGTGTTTATAAATGTATTATAAACATCTTAATGAACATAATAAAGGAGTTAAAATTCAATAAAAAAATATGTTGCATAAAATCTGATATAGTAAATGTAAAATATATTATTACTAAAACATACATAGATAAAACATGCATACAAGATATAAACATACATGAAAAAAGAAAAATGCATATTACATAGAACACATATAACAATTACAGTAATTTTTGGACTATGGGACGCATTTTAAGTAACTTTATTTTTTTGTGAGAACAAGAATGCGCATTTTATATTAGAGCTTTTTTTAATTTAAAAAAAGATTTTGAATTTTATTAAGAAATGAAGATATAATCTTTAAAAATGAAATCTATATTAAAATCAGTTTTTAACCAAATCTCTTGTAAAGCTATAACATGAAAGGTAATTTAAGAAACGCACCGATTTTCATATTTCGCGTGAAGAGTTTGAGTGCTTATGAAAAGAATATTCACATCTGCCAAGTCATCACCAACATTTTCGAGACTATACCCCCTGCAGTTTATAATTATCAAATTGTTCAGTATTGCAAAATGGGTTAAGTTAAAAAAAAATCATTTCTGTTATTACTCATTTATAAAAAACTATAACTATCATATTCTCTCTTTTTTTATTATCAATTCTTTCATATTAGTAAACGATAAATAATCTTTATTAAAGAATTTTTTGTACATTTATTATTTTTAGATCTTAAACATTTGAAAGATTTCTTAGTATTACATTTAACAAAAGTGTGGAAATCTGAAAAACATGCATAACATTTAATTGATTTTTTACAATTCAAAGTTGAATCAATTAAGACAAATAAAAAGAATTTGGACAATTTAAAAAAAATAGAAGACCAAAAAATATTTTGTTCTTTTGACAAATTTTTTAATATACTTTCCTTTTTGAGTAATGATTAGATTAAAATAAGCATTTTATTTTGAGTAATTACTTTACCAAATGCATCTAGAGCAGGGGTTCCCAACCCCAAATGGGGTTGACGGGCATTTTTTGGGGTCGCCAAGACTTCAAAATAAAACATTTTCAACTCTTAATTCTAAGAGTATTTAATGATATACTTTCACATATTAGTTAAGAGATAGTTGAAATTTTTTTATTTATTTTTAACAAAGATAAATTAAGAAAGGTATGAAAAGAAACCTACAAAAATAAAAATCAATTTTAATTTTCATATCTTAAAGGAAGACATAGAGAGAGAAGAAAAAAGGTGTTAAATAACCATTGATTTATTTTCTTCATGCTTTTCTCCTACAATCAGTATATACGCTATTTTCCTTTTCTTCATTGTCATTTTTCGTAAGTTTTTTTAATATCTTTTACATAATTTGTCGATGTGTGTGTATATATGTGTATGAGTTTGCTATGCACACCCAGCCTCATGGATGGGAGTTTGGTGCGCAAAGGGGTGGGCTAGTAATTTAATTTATATTTCATTTCAAATTCTTTAGTCATGTCCAGAAAACGGGTGTACAAAGAAGAATTTTTTCACTCTATTATCGTGTCTCATCGATGATGGAACCGAAAAACCACAATGAGTTGTATGTTGGGAAGTGGTCAGTCACGAGTCGCTAAGAAAATAATCTCAAGCATCCAACTCTGGCAGAGGAAAACATCCAACTCTGGCAGAGAAAGGTCTTGAGTATTCTAAGGGGAAAGAAGAACTGAATAGTCAGCAGTTAGACAATTATATGCCCAATGGCGTGTATTCTATTCAACAACCAACACTTCCTGTCTTGTTGCAAAAAAATTGCTAGGTGTGTGCAGCCACATACAATTGGAGAAAAGTAGTAACGCCAGCAGCCCTTGACATCGTTTGTACCATCCTTGAAGATTTTAAAGGATACTATTAGATATTAAAAAAATTAATTCTAAAATATATTTAATAAGAACTTATAAACATTTTGAACAAATAAAGATCTTTTGTTTGTTTCTTAAAACTAAATCGTTCGATTAGCAATGTTGAAAGTAAGTTTCAAAAGGTAAGATATCAAAATGTGTCCCCTACTTTTTAGCGTCTATTACATAAAATAAGTTTTGATGTATTACTCTCCAAAAGGATATTTTTTCTTCATCAAATACCACTTGTTATATAAATGATCTTTCACTGAAGGTTGGTTGGTTGGAGATATCAAAGAACTTTCAGCCGTAAGATATGCTTACATTATGCTTGATGGTTAATCACAGTTTTTGGGAATTTATTTTTAAGAGTTGGGAACAACCATTGAGGCTATTCACTGAAGGTAAAAAAATATAAGAAAATTATAAAAATTAGCAAAAGAAGAAAAATACATTTAAAACTTTTTATGGCGAATTAATCGTAGGCACGTATGTTATGTTTTTCCAAATACTTTTTAAAAAAGTTTTATTGGGAGCATTTCTAGAAATGAATATTCCTTTATACAGTTTAAATCTTCCCTGCTGTTTGAAAGTTTAGGTATATCACTGCCTTTGTTATAAAATTAATGTATGAATTTTTTTATAGGTTTGGAAAAAGAAAATTTTAAATAATAAAAATTTTATCAAAAATACAAATATAAGGCAGAATATTAACAAATTTGTATGAATACCTTATGAGTCAGAAATTATTCATATCTAAAAAAATATAAATCCTGAAATAGTTACAATAATGCACTGAATAATCAATATGATGTAGAATGTTTTTTTTAGTTATCGGTATCGCATCCTAGGAAGAATGATCTTCCATGGCTAGATAGATTGTAAGGATAGTCACGATCACAATCAAAGCGAGACCATCTAAAATGAGACCATACAAGGATTCCAAGAAAATGAAAGTAAGTACTATTTTAAATTTATATGCGCGAATCCATTGTTTAGGATATTCTGAATTTAAAAATATAATCTTTGTTAAACTATACATATAATAAATGCCGAAATTTTGTATTCTCAATATTTTCTTAGTGATATTAACATTTTGCAAACATCATTTTTATTTTTTCTATTTACATGTAATTTTATTTATTTTTTTCATTACTTTTTAGTTAAATTTACCTTTTTTGAGTTGAATTTAATAGGATCCTTGAATTTAGTACGGATTTTTTTGATCTTAGGCATTGTAACATGATAAATTATCTTATTTTTAAAATTTTATTGAAAAATCTAAATTTTGCAATTTTATAGTTAAATCAAACTTTTTAAACACCAATCATTTCTTCCTAAATATCTTTTAAGTGACTTCAATAATGATACTATGACATTTCATTGATAGAAATTAGTTAACAGACGTCAATGATAAATGAAGTTAAGTTTCTTTAAAACAATTTTCCAACGTCATTTTATTGAATTGATTAACTACTAATTAATGACTATTTAACTAACTAATAAATTAACTAATCGTTATTAACTTTTAATAACTAATTTAATAATATTAAGAACTAAGTTTTAGTAGTGTAATTATAAAAACAACTATCTTTAAAACCCAGATAGTTTTCATAATAAATTGCTAAATTTTAAAACATACATTCTTGAAATATCCAATTCGATTTAACTATAAGTCAACCAAGATTAGAATTTATAGTTATATGGTTATGAAAATTGTAAGTAAATAAACTGTGGGGAGGATGAACTCATCCGATTGTAAGTATTAATTTGTAAAAAAATCAAAATCAGAAAAGAGAAGACTAAAAATGAAAAATCATTGAAAAGCTTTGGGGTTTTGGCAATTACAAGCTTAAATAGATAAATTAATGAATAAATATCATCTTATTTAAATAATAGGTTATGTTTGAATATGGTAAAAATTCATCATAGTAAATAATTGATTATATATCTTCAAATTATTAGGTCCGAATGAGAGTAAAAAAACTCACCATTAATCCTATGACGACCATAATTATATTAAAGGCTATACTTTTGCCTATATATTTATATTTATAATATAAAACAAATAATATTTATAATATAAAATAAATATGACAAAATTTAATCTAAATCTCAAATAAGATGGCTCTAAGCCTCAAGTGCTAGTGAAATCTCTTCCTATTTTTAACAAAGTACATTTTGTATTTATTAAAGCTCCGTAGCTTTTATATTTATAGTTACTCCTTTGAGCACCATAATACTTAAGGCTAATCCCCTCTGCTCTCCTTTTCAATGAAAATTGATACATTTAGGAGAAGATTTTTATTTCTCGTGAAACTGCTTGTGTGTCACGCGAATGCTAAGAGGGTTAAAGCTTAAGTATTTCATGCATTTTAACGTGTGGAAAAGTAAAATACTGCTTTTAAGGAAAGTTTAGTCCGATTTTCAAGCTATGACATAAAAGTTCAATGTTTATAATGCCTCAAAATTTTAAGTTACACAGTACATCTACAAATAAATTGTGTGGCTTGGATTAAATAATATGCCAAGGTTTATGTATTTTAACTAAAAAAATTAGCAATCAATGGAGTTTGAATGAAAATCGTGTATTTTTTAAGATGAAAGAAAATAGTTGAACCTTGTACTTTAAGATTATTGCTATTCGATGTTTATATTTTGCAAAAAAAATATAGATTTGTCATGCTTCTAAGCAAAAAAAAGAATGTGTGCTTAGGCGAAAAGCTTTTCAATATCAGACAATAGTAATGCATAAATATAAAGATATAACACTGAGACTTTTTATATCATTTTACAGGTAATGTTGCACTATCCGTACATCGATAAACGTCTTTCCTATGCAATTGGCTTTTTATCGATGCACGGTGCTATGCGTGTGTACCTATCCATTTGGTAAATACTATTTAGACGTAAAAATGAGCGCTGAGGTGCTGCTTTTCAGGTAAAGAAATAATAGTATAGAAAACATCAGAGTACGCAAATGAATAGCATCCCTTTAGCGTAATTTGTTTTATTCAAACATATTTTTGATTTGCCATTCCTACTACTAGGTGCCAGTCTCTATCTATATCTTATATGTAAAAATAAGGATAAAATCTGATTCATTGAAACGATGTGCCCTTAGTACGCTTCACGCCATTAACCCATTTAAGACCAAGCAAAGCAGACGGTATCTAAAAAAACGCAGACGATTTATATTCAAAGTCATTGAAAAAAGCAGACGAAGATGAAATTACTTATGTTCCAAAATAGGAACATTGGTCGTAAATGGGTTAAAAGAGCAAAAAAATCTGACAAAAGTGATCTTTCATGCTCTGCATAAAAAGCTATAAACAGAAAATAACTCCAACAACTGATTTCATGTTTTTGATTATATTTTGATTCTTTTAAAATATTGTTTCTTGCTTCTTTTGGTTAATTTATACAAAAGTACTTTTTTCGAACCTTGGGGTTTCTCTCCATCCGTGTAGCCTTTTTACAGAAAGTAAATTTTTCCTTTTTTTCTGGAATATTTATTGAAGTATGTGAAAATAAGAAATACTCAATATTGGAAAAAGTAAAATACTCTAGACTAGAGTATATGCTAGTTTATAGTGGGGCAATTCTTTCTACTAACATGAAGAAAACTATTCTATTAAAAACAAAATCGCCTGTGAACAATGTAGATGGAGTTCATTTGGGTTTTGCTTATTGGTTTTTGGTTTTTTTATAAGTTATTCATTTTTTTTATTTGTTTCATCCAATAATACACACAAAATACCAAAAATACACATATTACTCTTAAATGGGTTAGTTATATTTTATTTTGACTAAATTAAGTTTGAAAATTTTGCTTGTCACAAAAAGCCCTACTCCCTTCTTCTAAGGTTAAAATACTACTTCGCCCATCAATCCTTTTTTAAATCTTTAAGATTCATCTATTAATTTCTTTTTTTGCACATAATAAAAGATTTACTTTTTAATTTGTGATACATATTTTAAATGTATATTTTAAAAAAGTAACTTTTTATTTGGTAAACTAAATTATCGTATAACAAGAGAAAATCAGCTTGTTATATTGTCGAAAAAAGAATTATTGGCTTTGTTTATATAGAAGCATAAAAAGTAAAAAGGCACACTTTCAAAATTTAGTTTCAATGAAGTATATTTGAACTTTTGTATATAAAATAAATAAGCAGAAATTTTTTTTATTTATTTATTTACAAATGAAAGTTTACGCATGAGAAAAGTATGACAAAAACAACTGAACCAAATGATCGAAACAGTATGAAAATAATGTAGGTAATTTTGTGAAGATCCATAAAACATTAATTAAAGTTTTTGCTATTTTCTTGAAAAAAAAATTTGCCCCTAAAAAATATCATGGGTGTGCCACTCTGAATGTGCCAATTTTGATGAATTTTTACTAGTAAAAGTAAATACTTTTTATTTAAATTTTATTTTAGTAAGAAAAATAATGTGATGTTTTTAACACTTTTGGTTTTTTACGAGGACCCAAATGCCCTATGAATAAAAACTACATTCGGTGTCGACTCCCTTCTATTTACTTCAGTAGTTTCTGCACCAAGCTGTCGTCGGTATCAGGCTAGGATCATGCTTGCTTACCTATAACAATATGCTACAAGATTAAAATGTCCGCCCTTCGTTACTGCTATATAAGACGACCTATACTTTTGGGATGATTTTTAAGGATTAAGAGGTCGACCTACACTGAAATATACGGTATTTCCTTTTAAAAACTGACTGTCTACTTCGATGTCAGTTCAACGTTCTTTTTCGCGTTTAAAAAGTTTTCAACAAAGGATAGAAATTTTTAGCATCAAACATTTTATTTAATATTGTAATCCGGTAATAACGGGTCAAAGAGGAGTCCCCTCTGGCATTTATTTTTCCTTCTGGAACTCCCCCGAAATTAACTATAATATTTTTGCAAAATTTTTAGGAATATTTTATTGTGTTTATATGTCATTTTCTAGCGAATTAGATATTTTTAATATAACCCAATATTTCAGAGGCTCTCATAATTAGGTTAGGCCAAAATTTTTTTTCATAAAGTGAACTATTGAAAGAGATAGTCAAAACTTTTTATTTCTAGGTCAAAAAAATTTACCCTAATAAGCCACTTAATACAAATTTATGAATAATTTATTTAATATGCAGAGAAATTTTTATGCATTAAAAGTTTTTTTGTGACTTATATTATTTGGATCCCAATTCAAATCCAAAAATTGAAGGGGAACAAACTGAATTTAGTAAATAAAATAAATTTTTGAAAACAAAATTATTGCAATGAGCCTCAATGTTTGTTAGAGTGTACCTCTCAACAGTTGAAGATCAGGGGTTCGATCCACAAGGCTCCCTACTCTTAAAAACAAAATCACAAAACTGATCAACCGTCTTCAAGCATAATGCGAACATATAGTTTTATTACGACTGAAAGTGCTTTGATATCTTCAACCCACCATTTAAAAAAAATTTATATTAACAGAGGAGGGATTTTATAAACCAAAATAGCACTCAACTATTTTTACCTAAATCACAAAAAATGGTTTCTTCATAATAAAATTTTACATTGAGTACGAGGTAATATTTTTGATTTAAAAATAAATAAATCTAAGGCCAATGACCTTAGGCATATTCGTGATGCGCTACTTTAATTTATCACTGACAGCGTGAATTATCACGGCAGAAAAATACAAAGGAAAATATCTTCACATTCCGTGAATGAAATTTAGCACGAGAGATGCATTGCTCTCAGGGTTGCTTTCAAATAATTTAATTAAACTTTCAAATAGACTAATAATTTTGTCAATTACTTGCAATTATAATTACACTGATTTTTGCAAATGTGAAAAATTTACTTTGAAGAATGCAATTAAAAGTTCTTGAAGTACCCATACATGCCTATCAACATCATTGATATACAAGATTCAAGGCATTATGTAGTGAAATGTTCATTTAATTTTGAGTTCATCTCAATCATCATTAGATTTACAAAAACAGCTTTTTTCAAGCGGCATCTTTCAAAAGTCGCGTAGGTACTGTTAAATATCCTTGTGCTAACTTAGAAAGACAAAGAAACCTGTAAAGATTTTGACTCAAGTATATTAATGAGCTTTCAGGCATCTCTGTGCAATTTTCCCCTAGATAAGATATATATCTATCTCAGTGCCACACCCAAATACATTTTTTTTTCATTTTGGCGTTGAGAAGCAGGGGGTAAAAAACTGAAAAATTCTATTTTTCCTTCTTTGTGATACATTGAGTGACCAATGTCTTTAGTATGTAAGTTGCTTGTTTTCTGTCTTCTACCTTTTCTGCTTTGCATCCTCACATTTTAAATGTGAGATCCAATACGGCAGCAAGTTTACGAATGGTTACTAGAGGTCGATCTGTAATACATAATCATTTATGAAAGAATATCGTATACAAAGAAGACTTTCATATATTAAAAAGAGTGTATCACTTTTCTATCCGAAACGATTATTTTGGACAAGTTCAGGATAACAAATGTTGGTTAAATTAATTTTTTTGAGTTGTTCAAGAAAATCATGCGGGATTGACAACTTGATAGAACATAGTATGTTTCACAAACATTCAAAGTTACTCTTGACATTTATTTTTTCTTTGGTTTCCGGTGACAGCATGGAATGGTAAAGACCTATCTCATCACTATTATAAATTTGATTCAAACCAAAGGTGCACACGACCAAAATTTAAGAGGGGTGGGCGAAATTTTTTACTAATTTTAAACTGTTAAAAATCTTCAATCTGTCTATTCATTTTTTATATAAATTATGTAAAAAAGCGATCAATTAAAGAAAAAATATCATTTTATCCATTTTTTTATAATAAGTGAAAAAATTTAGCGCTGTAATGCATACACTAAATTCAGGTTCATTATAAATTACAGTTTTCTGAATAATGACGATCATTTAACAAAAAATAACCGAATACATGTTAAGATATTTTTGTTACCACACTAAGTATTCTTGAAAACGCGCAAATGGTAAAATAATTTTTTTTTACTTCGATCAAAAAAGTCTACCTACTTAAATAGTATTAAATTTTAATAATTCATTGGAAACCGGTTTTTAGCTACATTAAAGATAAAATAAAGCTATTTGAAAGATCATACAGCTAAAGATCAGATGCACTGATCCCATCAATAATGTCAACATTCTTTTCTAATTAAGCACAAAATGTGTTGAAAATATCGTGAATAAGTAAAGATGATGATGAGATGTTTATATGTATATATATAAAGAATAAACTACTAATCAATATCTGTAAATTGACCTAAAACTTTCATGAATTCAAAGATAAAATTATTGTTATATTGAAGGCGAAAATGAAATCAAACAATAAGAGCTAAAACTCGATGATAGGTAAAGGATGCCAGGTTTTTACATGATCAAATCTAAAATTTATAATCTTAATCTTATCTTACAAAAATATTTAATACGAAAAATACTTTAAAAGCAATCGGAGGAATTTTTATACTAAAAAAGAGAAACAATGACAGTAGGAGTGAAACATTTCTAAAGTCCTTTTTTAGACATAAAAGATTAATGAATAAAAATCCGGGATTCATATAATCCTCCGAGATTTCCATGTTAAGCGACGTCAAAATCGCAACACTCCTGGAAAGCCAGGACATCTATATGCCCACATTATTAGGGGGCGATAATAGATGGTGGTCGTTTGGGAATTGCGAACTTGATCCAATATGAAGCTTTTTGAGTGTATTGTTGTACACTATTTGGTTGGGGTGGTATCACTCTGAAATCATTTCTAATAATATAATCATTTCCACTCTATCTTCAACAATAACATTCTTATCATTCTCATAATCAGGGTTGCCGAGTCAAAGGCGGGTGTCGTTGAGCGGGAGATTTAAAAGAATTGGAGTCGGTAGTATTTCGCTCCATCAATAATAAATATGAATTTTTTCAATTTTTTATTATTAAAAAGACTTGTTTGGCTTGTGAAATAATAGACCTTCCATATAATTTTAGTCACAAAAAAGAATGAAGACGTGCGACAACCCCCTCATAAATATTAATCTCCTATAAATTATAGTTTGCATATAAAACATATTTACTCTCCATTTCATTTGAAATATATTAAATGGCAAACAACTTTATTGTTACTTTTTAATGTAAAATATTGTGCACCATATTTGATTTGATATAATAAAAATGGGGAAGAAACGGTGCAAAAATCATTGTATTTTGGAAGATGGGAAAAATCATTTTTATGATATCTATGACATAGCAGAATTATAAAGAAGTATTCGAGTTTTTAATGTTATGATATCAAGTTGGGCTAAAATTATTAATTGGCTAATTTCTATTTCACATAATAATCTAACACAATTAGTAAATCTGTACATTATTTATTGCATATCTGTTTTAGAGGAGACAAATTTATCAAAATTTAGTTAAAAATAAAGAATCTTAAAAATAGACCTACATTCATCTGTTAAAATTAACCATTGTTAGCTTTGCAAAAGTTCGTCATTTTTTTAGCGAATTTGTTATCAATGACTATGTCTTTTTGCAAAATATATTTTCAAAAATAGAAACTTATATTGAGCAAAAAATATCTTGAATAAATTCAAAATTAGAAAATAAAATTATTCTTTTTTTACTAAGCATGGATTATATACATTTTTCCTGATGAAATTTTAGCACAGCTCTTGATATCTCAAGAAACCTTAAAAAGTTTGATCAAAGGAAAAACCTTCACTTTTCATTTAAATTACCTATAATTTAACGCCATAAAAATGATATATTATTGTTAAACGAATGAAGTTTAGCACATCATGAGCTAAATGCAATGGCGGACTTATATTTTTGGTATACACAAAAGCTTGTACTTTGATACTTTACATAACAAGCAATATTCAGAGAACAGTGAAACTATTGCATCACACACACCAGCAAAAATTCGAAAAACTTCATTTTAATTTCTAGGATATGAATGCGTTAAGAATATCTCAACGGCCCTATAAAGCTGAGCAAAAGCGCATCTAGAAATTCTTAGACAGGCTTAAACAAAAAATGGTATACTATTTAACAGTACAGATTTTTCAAGAATTATGTATCAGAAACAATTTTTAAAATATCAAGTATAAAGAAAATAAATTAATTGAGCATCTTCTTTTATATAATTCCACAAAAATATTTACTACTTTTATTATAAAATGTAATGTCTAGCGCTAAATATGTTAGTATTTCTTATCTTAACCCTGTTTGTGACGAACTATTTTCATTTATATTGCCCCCCCCTTTTTTCTGGAAATATTGAAAATTTTTAAAAAATTCAGCACGAGAACCCACTAAATAATTGATTGAGAATTTGATGATGTTATTTATTTTTGTGTCAATCAATGCCAAATATATAAACTTCAAAATATATTATAAATTTCACATATTTTTGGCCTAATATTGTCTTAATTTATTTAAATAAACTAAATTTTGGTGATTAATTCGCAAAAATATTTCGCCTATCACTAAATTAGCATTCACAGGTCACTTAACGCCAAACACTTTCTTTCATTATTTTAAAATAAACTTATCCATACACAGAAAATCGGGCATGCTCAATTTGATTATCAAAATATTTTTGTCACTCTAGATTTACATTACAAGAATACATTTAGTTTAATAATTAATTAAAGAGACAGCTTTGAACTATATATCTCAATAGGACCTGTATTGTTTTACTTACAAATTCGCTATAAGCTTGTAGTCTGTACTTAATTTCTCCTATATACTTTATATGGAGCTCTTTATTCTAAACTGATCCTTGTTTGGTAGCTCTACTTTTATTAGAAATTCATTTAATGCAATCTATTTTCGAAAAAAATTTTCAGAGATTTATTTAGCTCAGAATTTAAGCGATTTCAAAACTTTTCTATTGAAGAGAATCTCTTTGTTGTCTTGTCTTTTTTTAACAATATTGTGTTGTAGAATCAGGTGTTATGAACAGATATTACTCCGCATGTTTGCTAACCAATCCTTTTTCAAAATTACTGTTATTGATGAAAACATTCATAACCCTCTTTTTTCAATTAGAAAAAGTTTCCCACCTTTATCATCTAAATTATAAAATACTCTCTCATTCACACCAAAGGAAAAAATTAGTCAAATTCGATTCACATTTATAAAAAAAAATTCGAGAATAGATTCATCTTTGCATATTGGTGTCTGTCATAGTTACAGTAACTCTAACTTTTTGAAAATTTCCAGATCACTTTTTTAGTGAATTGGTAATTGAAATTTAACTAATAAAGTAATAAGATAAATGTTTAAAGATTTCTGATTCACAACGGAGGAGCTTCTTCTTCACGGTGAAGATGTTTTTTGAAAATCTCAATACTAGGTTTTTACACCATCTCCTCGTTCATTGGAAAAAGGAGTATCTTCAGTTTAGACAAGTTACATGCTTGTTTCTTGAAACTATATAGCCCCCATCCCCCAAAGGTATATTGACAATATAGAAGCACTTTAATAAACGAGTTACTATTTCATTTTTCTTATTATCACGCGTTTTCATTTCAATGTAGTTTCGTACTCAAATATTTGTACTATACTAAATAACGATTGTAAGAAAAAATGATTTTTTGGAAAAGAACTGATTTTTACGGATTCGATTAACACTTACACCCCATTTTTACACTGATAATGTCCAAAAGGGAGTACAGAAATGAACAACAGGACGATATTGTTTTGAAAAATTATTTTAAATTTGAAGGATTTTTGGTGATAATTTTATCCTCAATCAAAATTTTAATTGTGATTTTCAATCAAAATTTTATTTGTAATTTTTAGAAAATCGAATTTTTTTCAGGATTTGATTTTTCGAAATATCAAACTTATTTGATAATTCCACACATTCTAAAACTAATGAAATGAACTCAGCATCGTAATAGAAAAAAATTTAAATATATATATTTAAAATATGAAAGCATGTTTATAAGATAATTTTCAAGCATACATCACTAATTCTATTTGCACCTTTAGACATTTATCACGGTAATGGTAAAAACTTAGAGCAAAAATGATATTAGGTGAATTTTTGAAAAAAATTGATTGATATTTTCACATCCTAATTTAGAAAAACGGAGTCCAAAAATGAAATCAGCATGGTGATCTATTATAAAAAAAATCATTTTATTGAGAATATAAATATTCTATAAGAAAAAATTTTTAGTCGACAACCACAAATATGATTGACATTTTCACGCTCTAATTACAAAAAATGAGTCAAGAAATAAAATCACCATGTTTGATATATTAAAAAATGTACATTTTTTATTTAAAATGTAGATATATATTTTGGACACATTTTCTTAGACGCAAGCAGCATATTTATTTCATAATTTTAGACATTTCAAAATCCTAATTGCTGAGTTGAGAAATGAAATCAGTATGATCCATTTGGTATAAAAAAATATACTTTGTTTAAAATTTAATTAATATTCTGTAAGAAAATTTCAGACATAAACCAAAAATCTATTGACACTTTCAGACATTTTGACAACCAATTTGCGAAAAATGACTTCGCAATTTAAATAGGCATGGTTCATTTAGAATAAAAAAAATACTTTTTTTAAATTTTGAATAATATTCTTAAGGGATTATCTAACAGTATCCAAAGTTTGATATTGATAGATTAAGTATTTGTATATAAAAAATTCATAAGAATAAGGTGAGTTTTGGCCCTCACAAATTTGTCCAAAAAAACTTTTAATGGAAATTTTGGCATATTTTGATAGGGAACAATCATCCCTATCGCTTTTGGTGGGTTTTAGATGGGGGGGCTAAAAATTAGGATGAGGCCAGAAGAAAGGACTATTTCTCGAAAAAAAGAGTCAAAAAGACATAAAATCAAAAAACAAAACATAGCCTTCGTTCTTGGCACTTTGGGATTATTGATACTGGGCTTTTAGTTTGTGGAATTTGGATTTATTTCAAAAGTTAAAAATTTCGCAAAATCATCTTGGAAAATGGCTGTAACTTTGAAACTACAATACTTATGAAGTTGGAGTTTTCGGGGTTGGATTTAGGGAGGTCTATTTAGTTAGAAGAGTTATTTTGGAAGATTTTGAAAAATTCCAATGTTTGGGTATTTTCGGATGCCCGTATCTCGGGACATATAAGAGATATGAAAAACGGAATACACCATTCGAATCAGCGTCAAAAGTTGTCCCAGAAAACAATATTCTCTTATAGATTGCTTTCAAAAAATCTTTGAGTATTCGAGGAAAAAAATCTTAAACGTGCTCTCTAATCGTCTTGATAATAGTGCAAAAATGCCTATTTTGAGATGAATTTTAATATACTCTAATTTGGACAGATTTGGATTTTAATGACCAAAGCTAAATTTTCGGACTCTAAATTAGCTAATAGTATCATATTTGGACGGGGTTCATCGGGGATAATGCGAAAATGATAGTTTTTCTGATAGCGGTTAAAGTCTGAGTTTTTTTGAAAAACTTGAATTTCTCAAATAATATAAGAGATATGCAAAAACTGATTGCAGATTCTTAAAGCAATTGTTAGAAGTATCTATATCCTGAGTTTCAAAAAATTGGTGACATTGACATTTTTTGTCCCAAGAGTCCTCCCATGGAAAATTTTTTTTTTTCAAAATTCTAAAATTTTTGATCCTATCTAAACGTAATTTTGGACTTGAAAACGACAAAAAGTTGGTCTCCTTGGATAAAAACGCTTCTAGATACGTCTTCTATACTAAAAAGTTAACATGTAAAAACGCTATCCGATGCAGAATCGTCCGCTCTTTCGAATGATGCTGGTTTTAAGCTCGTAGGTAGTGTCGTTTCTGAGAAACAACGCTTCAAATTCCAAAAAAGATAATAAAAAAATAGGAATTTTGGAGGTTTTTTGCCCATAAATCCAAAAGTATCGAACCGATTTTAAAATAAATTATGTAATAACTACTTTAGACAATTCTCTACAACATAGCCAAGTTTCAGGTTGCTGGGATAAAAATTATTATTTTTGTAGAAGCTGAAATGGTTTGACTTTTACCAAAAATGACCAAACTCAAAAGTTTTAATGGCCTCTATGAAAATGATTTCAAATCCAAATCAAATGCCTAAAATATAGCAAATTGTCTATATTATATGTGTGCAAAAAATCTTAAATAAATACTTTATAATTTCGGAGTAATAGCTATGGCCGAAAAAAATAGCTCAAAACTAAAAACTTGATAACTCCTTAATTATAAGAGATATTCAAAATCTGATTGCAGATTCGGAATCTACGTCTAAAATTGAGCTAGAATCCACTAATAAATTATTGATTTTCTTTCTCTTTTTCTTTCTCAAAATTTAAAATCTACTAGGTGAAAAGGAAAAATTTTCGGGTCGCCGTATCTCGGGAATTATAAGGAATATAGAAAAAATGAATACATGATTGAAATCAGCGTCAAAAGTTATGTCAGTAAGCACTCTTCTTTTGTGTAACCCTTTGCGTGAATTTTCTTTTTTTAAACAACTTAATCCTAAAACTTTTTTCAAAAAAAAAACCCTTAAACGTGCTCTATTCCGCTAAAAATAGTGCTAAAATGCTTGTTTTCAGATGTAGTACTCACCGTCGGATGTACGAAAATCATTTTTTTTTAATTTGATCAGAGTAACTTTTTTCAGTATTTAAAATCGAATTTCTCAAAAACTATGATAGATTTGGAAAAACCAATTGCAGATTCTGAAATCGCTTATCAAACTCTACCTTTCCCCAAAGTTTGAGAAGTTTTAATTTTTTTCCTATACTCCCCTTATGAAAAATTTTTTTTTCGAACAAAGACTAAAACGTTTGATCCTATCTTGTAGGGAATGTTATGCTGATTCTAAAATGGTGTTATAGTTGCTGAAAGTGAATACTTTTCATTTAACAGATATTTTGTAAAAAAATTTGTACTTTTTTGTCAAATTTGGAGCTGAATTGTACAAAACTATACTAGTTATGGAAGATCTAATTGTAGATTCGGAATCTACGGACAAAACTAATCTAGAATCAACTATTAAAAAATCATAGTTTAGCAAAAGATTATAATACTAGTAAATTTAGAAAAAGTCAACTCAAATACTATATTTTTTCTATACAAAGTATAACGATATTGTGTAATATTCATAAAAATGAATTTTTGGAAAACTAAGATTAGCTATAACTTTGCTATAACAAGTCCAATCGCGTTATAATCGGTAGTGCGTCTCTACGAGAGCTTTCTTTCGATACCAATTACATCTAGATTGGACCAACGGTTGGATTGTAAGAGAACTTTTGCACTTTAAAAAATCGGAAAAATTTGGACATCATCGGACAAAAAAGGCTCTAGAAAAGCCTTGCCTGTAGAAAAGTGAACAAGTAAAAGCACTATCCTCTGTTCTTTCCAATGGTACAACTTTCAGCTCATCTTGTCTACTTTTTGAACTACTGCTCCTCAAAGTCTAAATAATTCAAAAAAACATCTAATTTTTGTAGTTTTTTCACTATAATTCTAAAAATATATTAGGGACGATCAATTTTAAAAGTGGTACAGATTCTCCAGACAAAGCTCTACAATATTGACAAGTTTCTATTTGAACCCTGAATTAATATTTTTTCCAGAAGCTCAAACATGTTGACTTTTGTCAAAAAATGACCCAATTCCAAAGTTTAAATTCTTTCAAACTATATGAATTCAAAATCAAATGCTTATTAATTTCAAGATATAGCAAATTATCTTTTATAACTGTGAAAAATTTTTTAATAAATATCTAAAGATTTCAGGGATACAGCTATTTTACCACCAAAATCCAAGATTTGGTGCAAAGTCCATGTATAACATAAAAACACTAGAGGGATAAAATAAGAACAGCATATTCGGAATGTAAGGACAAAATTGATCTAGAATCCTCTTTAAATTATTGCATTTCTTCAAATAAATTTTTGACCAATTTAAACCACCTTCTTATTCCCGTTTCAAAACCACACTAAGATATGCAATTTCTGTCAACCGATTCGGATTGAGCGTAATGGGTTTAATGAGAAACGAATTTTATGATGATTTTGAAAAGTTTTTTTTCTCCACAAAAACCGCATGTTATCTCGAGAACCCTTTGTCAAATTGAAAAACGGATTGCACCATTGAATTCGGCTTGAAAAGTTACCCAATGAGCAATTTTAAATTTAAGAGTGGTAATGGAAATTTTATCTTAATGCTTTTCAAACATTATTTAATTTTCTACTTTAAATGAATTTTTTCGATTTGTATAAAAAAAAAGAAAAAAAAAGATACAATAACCTTTCTTCAAAAAAAAGCCTTTTACATAGTGAGAGGATTTGTGAAAATGGTCATGTAATTATAAACAGATGTAAAGACAGATGGAGATGCCAAGTGAAAAATTGTCGAAAACAAAAACAGCAAATGATTTAAAATATAAAGTTAATAAAAAAGAATTGAAATCGATGTCTAATAAAACCATACTAGATTGGTCCATTATTTGAGAGAAGTTTGTATTTCTAAATTGTTGAAAAGCTCAGCCTGCATTTTAACCCTATTAGTGCTGGGGGGGGCGTAAAACGCCCCCCCCCCCCCTTGGCTAAAAAATTAATTGTAGAAAATTGGCTGAATCATATCCCTTCAAATTTTGTGACTTTTCCTAAAATCGCTAGCTGCATCTTTTGAAACCATTTTCATGGTAGTTGAATGACCCCTTCATGTCCAAAACTGTCAATCAAAATAAAAAAATTTTATTTTTCAGCAAAATTTTGACATTATCTGTACTTAACCTTATAACTTAGGATCTATATTATATAATACCCTGAAAATTTATAATTATATACAGTTTAGAACGCATAACACTTTATATATTTAATTTTTTCAATAATCATAGCTACTTTTTAGAAAATGTCAATCAAAATTTTGATTGATCAAAAATATATTTAATAAAATATACTTTCAAATTTTACATAAAATATATGTTTTTATACTAAATCGGTCATGCTGTTTTCATTTCTGAACTCATTTTTTACATTTAGGATATGAAAATACCTATATGTGTTAATCAAATTTGCGGTTTACTTCTGAAAATTGTCTCCAAAAACATTCCTTTACATTTTACATAAAATATATGTTTTATACCAAATCGATCGTGTTTTTTTCATTTCTGGACTCATTTTTTACATTTAGGATTTGAAAATACCTATAAGTGTTAATCAAATTTGCGGTTTACTTCTGAAAATTGTCTCCAAAAACATGTTATACTAAATCGGACATGCTGGTTTCATTTCTGGACTCATTTTTTACGTTTAGGATCTGAAAATACCTATAAGTGTTAATTAAATTTGTGGTTTACTTCTAAAAATTGTCTCCAAATACATTCATTCAAATTTTACAATGAAATATATGTTTTATACCAAATCAACCAAGCTGTTTTCATTTCTGAACTCATTTTTCACATTTAGAGGTTTTAAAATATTAGTCAAAATTTGCGGTTTACTTCTAAAAGCTATCTCCAAAAATATTCTATAAATTTTACATGAAATATTTGTTTTTATACCAAATCGATCATGCTGTTTTTATTTTTGAACTCATTTTTACATTTAGGATTTGGAAATACCTATAAGTATTAATCAAATTTGCGGTTTACTTCTCAAAATTGTCTCCAAAAATATTTTCTTGAAATATATGTTTTAATACCAAATCAATCATGCTGGTTTTATTTATGGACTCAATTTTTGCAGTTTGAATTTGAAAATACATATAAGTATCAATTAAATTTGCGTTTAGTTCTAAAATTTGTTTTTATAGCAAATATATCATGATGATTTCATTTCTGAACACAGTTTTCGCATTTAGAGGTTTTACTGCTAGTGTCAATCAAATTTGCGGTTTATGTTTGAAAACTATATCCCAAAATATTCTCTCTAATTTTACATGAAATATATGTTTTTATACCAATTCGACCATGATAATTTTTATTTCTGAAATCATTTTTTGCATTTAGAGGTTTTAAATGACTGAAAGTGTCAATAAATTTTCGATTTACGTCTAATGTCTGCAGAAATATTTTTGAAATTTAAATAAAATATGTGTTTTTATGCCAAATGGAAGATGCTGGTTTCATTTTTGGACTTAGGTTTGGCATTTATGGTTTTAAAATATCTGAAAGCTTGAATAAGATTTGCGGTTTACTTCTAGATACTGTTTTCAAAAATATTTTCAAAAAAATAAAATATCTGTTTTATACCAAATCGACTATGCTTATTTTATTTCTGTACTGGATTTTGGATAATACGGTTAAAAAATTCGAAGTGGCAATTGAATTAGTAATGTATGCCTGAAAACAGTTCTGTAAAAAAATTTCAAAAAATGGCTGCATATTAGGTATATAGTAAAAATATACTTTTTTTTTTGTATATTTTGGCTTATAATACTTTCTACAATCATCTTAGGTATGAAATATTTATTAAAAAAAATAAAACGTATTATAAAATCTTTTGAAAATTTGTATGAGAGAAGGAACCAAGTTGAAAACTAATTGAAAAGAGAACATGTGATCAAAACAAATAATTAAAAAAAATATGTATCTTGACTAAATGGAAGATCTACAATGTTCTAATGAACTAGGAAGTGGTTTAATTATATAATATTAGATGCTTCAAAAAAGATTTTGACTGTGAAAAAAAAGTTTCTCTTTTACAAATGAAAAATATTTAAATCTATCATCTAGGATTACAGTTAACATTTATCTAAGATGGGTAGGAAATCTGAAAATTTAGAATAGGTCAGATTTATCAAAAATGGCACAGGTGCCAATATGTGAGAATTTAGTCACTATCAAGATATTTTTAATTTAAATTGAATTTGTCCATCTTTTTCCTTTTGTGTCAAAGAGATAATTTTTTAGATGAAGAACGTTGACAACTTTTTGTAATTGAACAATCAACATCACGAATGATTCATCAGAAAAAATCCTTTGAAATAAGATTGGTTGACAATTATTCAGGCTTGATAATAAAATACACGATACTGATAAAAAAAAAGTCTAAGATCACCAAGAAGATTCTTTAATCAGAATGCTTTGAGAGAGGAAAAAAGTAATTTTATCCTTATAAAAAAATTTTCGAACACACATTGAAGAATATAAATTTCTAATGAAAAAAGAGCTACCAAAAAAGGATCATCATAGAATGAATACCAAAATTACATACTGTAAATTATAATATGACGTAGAGACTACGAGCCGATAACGAATTTGTAGCCGAAAAGATGGAGGTCCTATCGAGTTACATAAGTTACTGTAGAATGAAATATTTTGAGTGAATTAAACACCTAAAGTTGGTTTATTAAATAAATTAAGAAAATAATTACCAGAGAAATACTGCAAGTAGAAGTTATTTTTATGTTTATATATTTGACATTGATTTACAGGTTTAATCGATTTTTTGACAGGTTTTATTGATTTCATAAAAAATGAACATCACCATTAAATTCTGCATACTTGAAATGTATAAAAAACTTTAAAAGAATCAAAATTTTAATTTTGACATGGGCTGTCATATTTAAATTATTTTGTCAGGTTTGACTAATTTTTTATAAAAAAAAAGGAATATAACCAGTAAACACAGCCTACTTGAAAATGGGTATATGTGTGTAAAAAACATTATATAATTATTTAGATAAAAAGTTTCTTTTTTGAGATGAGTTGTCATATGTAAATCACTTTTTTGACAGGTTTAAATGATTTTCATAAAAAATGAATATCACCACTGAATTCAGCATATTTGAAAATGGGTATACATGTGTAAAAAACTTTATATACTTATTTAGATAAAAAGTTCTTTTTGAGATGAGCTGTCACATTTAGATAAATTTATTGACAGGTTTGATTGATTTTGATAAAAAAAATGGACATAACCACTGAATTCAGCATCGTTGAAATATATATGTAACATTAAAAATATTTATAAAAACTTATTAATCTCTGAGAAAAATAGGGGGGGGGCACTTTACGCCCCCCCCAGCACTTGAGCGGACAAATTTTGCCCAGCACTAATAGGGTTAAAACTTTTTAATTTTTATATTAATCTACTTATGATTTCTAATCTTTTTTAATCTGCTGATTCCAAAAATCTTAGCAATTTTATTACATCGTGTAGAAGTTTTAAATTAAACATGTTTTAAATATTTCATGTATATAAGGCGTCGTTCACAATTGACATCAACCGAGTCTCGCTTTTGGGATATGCGCAAAGTCATTTGGCCCATCCCAAAGAGCTTTTGCAAACAATTCCTGTATCCCCAGCCAGACGACGAATCGCTGCCTCCTTCAACCCTTTGCCTACTCACATGCAAAATCCTAGACAATATAATTGCAGGCTGCTAGAAAACATTGACAGGCAAATCCAAAGTTTGGACGTCGACGATCTTTCAAAATTGAACACGCTGGCTGATGCTCACCTCCTACTTTGCTACTCAAACTAGCTGGGGTGTGGCGTGGCAGCAGATTGGTGCTTCCAACATGTCCGACTGTCTGCTTCCCTGGGAAGAACGCCCTCAGCTGTTTTTCGCCAAAACCCAAGGCCTAGCCCAAAAGGAAAAACGCCGGAAGGCCGCAAGGACGCGCGAAAGTTAAAGATTCAACAAGGTAGTGAGGGAAGTTACGAATATAACATTCGATGACCCTCAGTCACCAATCAAAAGAAATCCCTCGTCCAATCCGTCTCTGGAGTCATCAAACGTTCAAGCCTGGCTGGCCACAGATTGAACAAATTGAAGAAGCATTGGCGACATTCGACATAGATGAGGAATGGCCCACTATAGATGTAGAAGAGGTACTATCCAAGCACGAGGCCGTTGTCTTAACCTATCATCCGCCTTGAAAAGTATCTCCTTGAGGAGACCCTCAATACAGTTTTTGGTCAAGATTTCGTAAGAGTCTTGACTGAGGCCATGGATATCCATCCCCTAACATCAGAAAAGTTCACCAATTTAGCAAAGGAAGAAAGTTATATGTCGAGTGTTGGCCTAAAAATAACCGCTTGTGTGTAGTATCTTTTGAGCAAAAAGGCTTTAGATAAAGAATGACGAAAAATCTTTACACAAATACTGTCCAATGATGACGACACCATCGAGCTATTAGAAGTGGAAAGTGTTGAAGCACCTTCAAAAGAAGAGAACTAGGAGATGGGCAGTGACCAATCCAAAATAGCAGTTTTTAGATTGGGGCATATTCCTAAGAAATCTTTCGTTAAAAACCTTGGAAAATTAGAACTCAATCCTGACGCGATTTTTGACTGCTCGTCGCCAAAGTGAAAATGTCCGCCTGATCTAAAGTGCAAAAAAAGCGCGTAAAATTGTAAACTTATGGATATTCTCCCATCATTCGCAGTTCATCCAGCTTTTGGATCTCTTATAATTTTAAGAAACCGCCAAAAGACCAAAGATTTGCTATAAAGTGAAAAGTAATCCCTGGGCTATTGAGGGAAAAATTATCAATGAAACAAAGACACCTAAAGTTGTTTCGCTAGTTTTCCTTATTCCAAACAAAAACAAAAACTACGTTTTATTCAAATTTTTCTTTTTCGAAAACGATGTTCAAGAATGAAGAGGTAAGACTAACGACACCGCAACAACTTCACTACCTTTGAAGAAAAATGGAGAAGAGCCATTAAGGTAAACCTGGCAAACGTTTTCTATGGTGTAAGCATCAACAAGAGTTACAGATTATTCTGCTTTAGGGTCTTACAATCAAGCGTATGCTTTCGCCGGGCTACCCATGGCGCCTCTCTCTCTCCAGGTACTCTCCAAATCGTGTTAAAAAAAAATTAAAAGCAACATTTAAATTCAGACAGGTACTATTGGGCTAAAATCAGGCTGACTCACCCTTAAGAAGAAAACATGCATGACTATAAATAGGCTGCAGCAGGCCGGCTCTTCACTTTTTAGTTTATTCCTAAAATCCACGCTATTAGACTCCCACCCTCCCTTCCTAAAGCCTTGAAGAATTTTTCATCGCTTATCAATTTTTGTGTGTGTAAAATCCTTTATTAATGTGTGTATTTTTGTTATTCTTTCAATAAAAATTCAACAAAAGGCTAGTCAGCCTCAAAATAAAGAATTCAATTTCTTGTAATCAATTTGATCTAATCATAAAAATAAATCAACAAACGCATATTTCATATACTATTATTATAACATTACTCTATCCTTTTACAGAAGATCGTCAATCAAAAAAGTACATATAACTTGACAACCAGATGTGATAGAATCAAAAAAACAATTTGAATCATCAAACGTGATGCATAAATTAAAGTTCATGTAATGTTGCCAATAAAAGAAATCATGCCGAACAGTGTAATTCGTGGTAAAAATCTTACTGTAGAAATTGATGAATCCAAATTTACAAAAATAAAATATAATGTTGGCAGAATTCTTATAGGTAGATATATATATTTGACTTTTTAGTTAACTCCCTATTTTTTGAGTTGAATCCAGGTGGTAAATGTTATAATGAATTATGTCAAACTTGGGTCGATCATTGTTATTGAAATGTAGCCTGGATATGCTTGCCTTAAAAATATTGAAAATTATGATTACAAACATCTAAATGTTAATCATAAAAAAATTTTGGGGATCCAAAAATATTTATATGGAGAAGAAACGCAGAAAAAAATTATTTCGACGAAATTTAAAAAGATGCTTATTTGTATCCCTCAAAATAAAATCTAAAAGATTACATTTGGTAAAAATAGCGATTCGAAAGCTAGTTCTAAAAAGGGGGAGGATTAAACAACTGCCTAAATTTTTCCTATTAACTCAAGCCACTTTGAAAAGAAATGGAAAACTATTTTACTTCTAAGTCTGTTGGCTCGTGGTTTTTAACACTACTTACTGCCCAAGCCAAAAAGTAACTAAGATCTGTAGTTAGAACGATTTTTATTTAGTTCATCATAAATGTTAAAACAAACATACATTTGTTTTAATATTATCTAACTATGACTTCAATAGTACATGATTCATAAAACCAACAGACGCAGGAATATTTTAAAAAATAGACAAAATTTTAATTAGTTAAAGAGAGCAAACTTGATTATTGAAAAAAAATAAATTAAACATTTAATGTTTCAATATTATAATTTTAGGTAAATATCAAACACTTAGATGTACAGTTAAATTTAATGATATGCATTATTATTACTAAATAAAATAATATCACTGTTGTTGATTTGTTGTTTGTCTGATCCGCTTTCTTGGTGGTACTAGAAAAGGAATTTGTTGAGTTGCTAAGGCTTTAAAAATTTCAGCAACTAAATGAGGATGACTTGCAATCATTGACTTCCATCCAGAAGTCTCCATAATTTCACAGGCATGACTATTAATGTAATCAATACAGTGTTGTTTAAGTTGTTCTGCGCTATGTAAATCGGCTAGACAAATAATATCACATGCATTTTCAATGCTAAGATTTGTGTACAATGATTCTTCACACATAGTTTTTAAACGTTCTAACGCATATTTATCAGCAGCAGAAAGTAATTCATCTGCTATTTTATCTAAATTTGATGGAGGCTTTCCATTGTAAATGTACTGTAACATTTCAGCAAAAACGTATTCATCAACATCAGGAATTTCTGCTCTACTTGCCTTAGCTTCTTCCATATCATGTTCAAACATTGCAGCAAAAACAGGGGAGCGAGCAGCCAAAATTGCCTTGTGTGACTTAAACTCTTGTTTACCACAATGAAGAACTACATCTGAAAATGTTTTATTTTTTAAGAGGGATGAAAGATCTGTAGCTAAACTACATTCTGGAACCTTAAACGGATTAGGATTTGTTTGTCCAGAAACATTCAAAGATTCCGCCACTACACTAACTTCACAAAAAATAGTTAACTTATCATCAAGTAGGAGACCATTGGCTTCATCAAGCAAAAATTCTCTTCTTATAAATTTCTTAAATCCCCAATCTTTACCTTGGATAAATCTATAAGCTCTTTGACTTTCCATCGGCTTTGTTTCTTCACCTCTGCTATTAATAATAGAAAATTTAAATTTTGCTCTAACTTCTGTCCTATTGCACGTAACAAGTAATAAATATAGTGATAGATACTCTTTACTTTCATCATCTAGACCTCGAGGATTAATTCTTAAACACCATTTTAATTTATCATTGGTGCCTGATGAAAATGGCGAACTTTTCAGAACCTCTCCCATCTCTTCTTTGCAAAATGTGAAATTATTAATCGTCCATATATAAGAAAATTTAACAACTTTTACTTGTGTATAACACCAATTTTCAATAATAGGAGTGCTTGAAACTTCACTTAAAGGAGGAGTTGGAACTCTATTAATTGCCATATAAATAGCATTACAACAAAAAATTAAGAAAGCCAAATAATAAAAAATCGAACATTTAGGAAATAAAAATTCGATAAAAATAAATTAAATATTTCGAAAAAAAATTCAGTATGGTGCTAATAGTAAAATAAAGGCCAAAAATATTTCACTCTTATTAATTTAAATAATATGTAAATATTATAAATTAATTTAGAATAAGAAGGAAAAAAAGATTTATTGTAGAAGAAACACAATACATATACATATTCATGTAAAAAGAAAAGATATTTTAAATAAAACACATTTGTGTAATAAAAATTATGATTATAAATGAAGCTATTTTCTTATTTTAAACTTTTAGTAATTTTCCTATTTTCCCTAAAAATTGGACGTTTTAGCCTGACCACAAATCAAGGAATGTGGCAAGTAAGCAGCGGCATAGCCAGAAAAAATTAATAAGAGAGGGGGGGGGGGGGGGGGGGGGAGCACTGGGGGCACACATTGAAAATTTTTAATAAATAAAAATACACCTTTTATACATATTTATTTATATACAATTGTAGCTTGTTGGTTTGAAAATCAACCACAAAGCATGTTCAAAAACGTACTTTTATTTTCAAACAACTTTTCAACTTCTAAAAAATATAGTCACGAAAGGGTAATTTACACAAAATAATAATAAAAAAAAAAGTTATGTGAAAATAATGTAGAGGTAAAAGAGTATCACGTTTCATAAAAAATTATGATAGCAATTCTAATACAATTGAAACACCAGATATAATTAGATTGATAAGAGAAAATGCATGGTTTGAACATTTCGTTTTCATGGCACCCATCCGTATATGTGACGAAATCAAACTGTGAAAATTTCTAATACAACTAACAGAAAAATCATGGAGATAGTAATTTCTTTATTATTAAAGTCTTCTATTGATGCTGTGTGGTACATGATATATTATGAGAAAATCAACTATATATAAATGTAATTATAAATATGTATGTATAACATTACCTAGGATATATGGGGGGGGGGGGGGGGGGGGCAACACAAGTGACATCAGGGGGCAGGGACCGTGGTGCTCCATGTCTAGCTACGCCACTGCAAGTAAGACATAATAACATTACATACTTTTATTAGCGAAAAAGGAAACGGTTTAAATTTCAATTCTTTTTACTCTTTTAAGTTAATCTAGTGTTATATGTAATTAAATAGTTAAATAGAAGCACTGCTGCTCTGAAAATATGTCTTATATTCTACGAAAACTATTTTCTTTAATATGAACTTTTGTGATTTCTATACTTAAAAATAAAATAAAAAAGCCTGTTTTTGTATAATTACAATATATTTTTGCCACTATAGCATGAATTAAACTGCTATAATACAAAATGAAATGAATTTATATTTATATTTTAAGGGTGTGTTTTTGATGGAAAAATGTTTTTTTTTCTGGGAAAAGTATAGAATTATCCTATTGAAGTTTAAATCAATTTGGTTATATTCAGTACCATATATATTTTTTGTTGTTGGCAGCGCATCTAATGGACACATAAACTTCCATAAATTGACAGATGTAATTGATGTCACTATAGGGAATCCAATTGGGGATAACAGGATTAACAAACACAAAGTAGAAACATGATGCATGACTATGTTTTTAAAGTAAATGTTGGAGTACACAATGGTAAATGGTATGTGTAAAGGTAAAACATTCAAGATCTTATTAGATTTCTTATAAAAATCTTTATAACTTCTTGCTTATTTATATCTCAAATTACGTAAATTAAATTTATTACGCACATTTTAATTATGAAAGTTAACATTTTCTCTATACTTAAAGTTAAAATCATTATTTAGGTTAAGGCATTTATACACAAAAATAGATATTGCATATCATTAATTTGCCTAATACATGGAAATTTTTACTCGTTTCTAATTAATTCATAATCAACTTTCATCAGAGATCTTAGAGCTCTATCTTGTTTTTTTGTAAAGTACATAATTTCGAATTGAAACAAGAATTGAAAGTACATAATCTTTATTGAAACAAGATTGAATCAATTTTGTGATGATTTAATATAATTTGATTTTTTTTATTTAAATTTTTTTAATATCAATTTCATTTTTAACTATGTTTAATTGTTGATTTAACATTTATTTAACATTTATGAACAATAAAAAAAATATTTTAATGTTTTTTTTAGTATTTCTGTTACGGTCTTCTGACCCTTGAAATACAAGCATATTCTCAAATGTGAAATTTTTTTTTATGAGATTATTTTATGCTAATAAATTCTTCTTCTTCTTCTTCTTCTTCTTCTTCTTCTTCGACAAATTTTAGCAACACAAAATAAAATTACAGTAGGGAAGCCTAGAATGAAAAAGAGCGAAATATACAGCAACTCTAGTTCTAACATCGAGAAGATTTCTAATTTTATGCAACATCCATATAGTCATAAAGGCTTCTTTAATAGTTTTATTATATAGAGGTGGAATAACATAAATCAATCGCCAAATATTTATAGAAAACCTGTCTACAGCGACACCTTTAATATATGACTCTCTGTTAACAGAGACCTAAATTTTTTCAAAAGTTTGTTTATTAGACTATGAATAGATTTTTTACCTTTATTATACGCCCCTGTGTTATGCGACCTTATTTAACGTTTTTTTTGTATTATTTACCAAAAAACCATTTTATTTTACCAAAGTTCTAAAATGGCTACAAGTGGTTTTTCAAATTTTATCTATTAAAATATTTTAACTTTAAATAAAAACTTAAAAACTATTATTTAATTTTTTTTATATTTATTAAATCAATTTAATCAATGGTTGTTACGGTGTACCTCTCAGCTTAACAGTTGAAGGTCAGGGGTTCGATCCCTAAGGCTCCCAACTCTAAAAACAAATTCACAAAAGCTGTGATTAACCATCTTAAGCATAATGCGAGCTGAAAGTGCTTTGATATCTCCAACCAACCAACACTCTAATAATTAAAATGGCTTCAAATTGTTTCTAGAAGAATTTCAGGACAATTTTTGATTACTTATCTTTAATACTATATTCAGAACAAATATAACATTTCGTATACAACCATAATAACCTTTCTATTTACATTACCTCTAGGAAATTAACAAACATGTCCAACAAAAGGGCACGCTCGGAATCCATTCTCTCTCGGTAACGCTCGGATAACATTACCTAGGATATATGGGGGGGGGGGGGGGGGGGGCAACACAAGGGACAGCAGGGGGCAGGGACCGTGGTGCTCCATGTCTAGCTACGCCACTGCAAGTAAGACATAATAACATTACATACTTTTATTAGCGAAAAAGGAAACGGTTTAAATTTCAATTCTTTTTTACTCTTTTAAGTTAATCTAGTGTTATATGTAATTAAATAGTTAAATAGAAGCACTGCTGCTCTGAAAATATGTCTTATATTCTACGAAAACTATTTTCTTTAATATGAACTTTTGTGATTTCTATACTTAAAAATAAAATAAAAAAGCCTGTTTTTGTATAATTACAATATATTTTTGCCACTATAGCATGAATTAAACTGCTATAATACAAAATGAAATGAATTTATATTTATATTTTAAGGGTGTGTTTTTGATGGAAAAATGTTTTTTTTTCTGGGAAAAGTATAGAATTATCCTATTGAAGTTTAAATCAATTTGGTTATATTCAGTACCATATATATTTTTTGTTGTTGGCAGCGCATCTAATGGACACATAAACTTCCATAAATTGACAGATGTAATTGATGTCACTATAGGGAATCCAATTGGGGATAACAGGATTAACAAACACAAAGTAGAAACATGATGCATGACTATGTTTTTAAAGTAAATGTTGGAGTACACAATGGTAAATGGTATGTGTAAAGGTAAAACATTCAAGATCTTATTAGATTTCTTATAAAAATCTTTATAACTTCTTGCTTATTTATATCTCAAATTACGTAAATTAAATTTATTACGCACATTTTAATTATGAAAGTTAACATTTTCTCTATACTTAAAGTTAAAATCATTATTTAGGTTAAGGCATTTATACACAAAAATAGATATTGCATATCATTAATTTGCCTAATACATGGAAATTTTTACTCGTTTCTAATTAATTCATAATCAACTTTCATCAGAGATCTTAGAGCTCTATCTTGTTTTTTTGTAAAGTACATAATTTCGAATTGAAACAAGAATTGAAAGTACATAATCTTTATTGAAACAAGATTGAATCAATTTTGTGATGATTTAATATAATTTGATTTTTTTTATTTAAATTTTTTTAATATCAATTTCATTTTTAACTATGTTTAATTGTTGATTTAACATTTATTTAACATTTATGAACAATAAAAAAAATATTTTAATGTTTTTTTTAGTATTTCTGTTACGGTCTTCTGACCCTTGAAATACAAGCATATTCTCAAATGTGAAATTTTTTTTTATGAGATTATTTTATGCTAATAAATTCTTCTTCTTCTTCTTCTTCTTCTTCTTCTTCGACAAATTTTAGCAACACAAAATAAAATTACAGTAGGGAAGCCTAGAATGAAAAAGAGCGAAATATACAGCAACTCTAGTTCTAACATCGAGAAGATTTCTAATTTTATGCAACATCCATATAGTCATAAAGGCTTCTTTAATAGTTTTATTATATAGAGGTGGAATAACATAAATCAATCGCCAAATATTTATAGAAAACCTGTCTACAGCGACACCTTTAATATATGACTCTCTGTTAACAGAGACCTAAATTTTTTCAAAAGTTTGTTTATTAGACTATGAATAGATTTTTTACCTTTATTATACGCCCCTGTGTTATGCGACCTTATTTAACGTTTTTTTTTTGTATTATTTACCAAAAAACCATTTTATTTTACCAAAGTTCTAAAATGGCTACAAGTGGTTTTTCAAATTTTATCTATTAAAATATTTTAACTTTAAATAAAAACTTAAAAACTATTATTTAATTTTTTTTATATTTATTAAATCAATTTAATCAATGGTTGTTACGGTGTACCTCTCAGCTTAACAGTTGAAGGTCAGGGGTTCGATCCCTAAGGCTCCCAACTCTAAAAACAAATTCACAAAAGCTGTGATTAACCATCTTAAGCATAATGCGAGCTGAAAGTGCTTTGATATCTCCAACCAACCAACACTCTAATAATTAAAATGGCTTCAAATTGTTTCTAGAAGAATTTCAGGACAATTTTTGATTACTTATCTTTAATACTATATTCAGAACAAATATAACATTTCGTATACAACCATAATAATCTTTCTATTTACATTACCTCTAGGAAATTAACAAACATGTCCAACAAAAGGGCACGCTCGGAATCCGATCAACCGAACAAAACGACCGAAACTTTGAACAATCTATTCAATGATTTTATTGCTAAAACCTCTCTCTCCCCAAGTGACCAAATTTTGTTCAATGATCTCAAATACAATATAGCTTTACATTACATTAAAACTTTTGAAAGTCCTATATTAGAACCAACAACATTACAAGAATCTTATGCTAACGCTAGTAATAAATCCTTACCAGTATCGTCCTCCCAACAGAAAACAATACCAGCCCCAACATCTACACCCAATACGAAAAGTACCAACACCCCCTTGATCAAAAAACATCTAGAACCTAACCTTACTCTAAAAATCTCGCCACCCAACAATATCATATCTCAGAAAGAAAAAGCTATTCACCGCCAACAAGTTATTAAAGGTCTTGAAACCAAAAATAACTCCCTCTCTATCACTAAAACCAGATCATCACATACAGGCACCATCTACTTTCAATTTAAAAATTCACAACAAAAAGCAGCAGCTAAATCCTCGCTCTTAAAAAACGGCGTCAACGTTTGTGACATACCCACTCCAATACACAAATTTATTCTAAGAAGTATACCTAAAGACATTAATATTAATGATCTGACAGCCACATTAGAAGAACAAAACGAAAACCTCAAAAGTATGGGAAAATTAGTAAACCCTATCCAACTAGGCAAGGAAGGAACCTTCTCCTACACTGTACTAATTGAGCCAAACAATCCTGAACTATTTCAATATCTCCGCAACCAACCAAAAGTAATCCTAGGATATAATTTGTTAACCCTAAATCTTTTTAAACCCAGAACAAAACAATGTGAAAATTGCCTTAAATATGGCCACTTGAAACAAAAATGTAATGCCTCATCCCCAAACTGCGCTCACTGCGGCAACCGAGGACATTCACTAACATCTTGTACACTCTCAAACGACTCAACCAAGACCACATGTATCAATTGCAAACAACCACATATTGCATCATCTAAAACATGCAGTTTTTATATCAATCACAGTAACTCAATTCTAGCGCAACAAATTAAAACTATAGATAATTACACATGTTAAATTTTCTGCACATCAATTTAAATCATTCTAAAACCGCATGGGATAACCTTATTAATATAATTCTTTCCCAACAATACGATGTAATATCCATCAACGAACCCTACACACGCATGCCTCACCTGTTTGACCAATACAAACTCATACACATACCCCCTTTAGACGATTACTCCGCTTGCATCATAATAAAAACATCCATTCTAAATACACCATTATACCAATTCTCTAACTCTAACTACATCTTCACTCTTATCCACTCCACCACTACGCCACTAATCTTCTGTTCTCTTTACTCACAACCCTCTTCTTTACATCCCATTCCCTATCGTTTTGATAACGTATTAACCCAAATAAAAAACCACATTAACAAAAGTTTTTTCCTCATTATTTCTACAGACCTAAATGCACGCTCATATTTATGGGATACAAAACAAAATCTTCGTGGTTTGCAAACCCTCAATTTCCTTTCTGCCCATAACCTCACTATAGCTGATTCTAACACATCACCAACTTTTCAACGAAAACACCTAGACAAAATATATCAATCCCACAATGACATTACCATTATCTCAAATGAAACCATTAAAATCATAAAAAATTGGAAGATTTGTGATACACCATCAGCTTCAGACCACTCGTTTATATCTTTCCAAGCCAATCTTAATCTACACAAAAAGATCCAACACAACCACCCCATTGGCAAACACATTTTCTGGACAGCTTTCCTAAAAACCCTGCAATCCAAACTATATAATACCGAAATGAAAACCAATACAACATCAGAACTAGAGAAATCAGCTTTATTCCTTAAAACAATTTCAACTTCTATTCTCTCTTCCACTCCTAACAACCCATTTCCAAAACGCAAAAACGCCTATTTTTGGAACTCCTACTTGAACAATCTAAAACACCAACTCAAACGTTCATCAAAACTTATAAGAAAAATAAACACCCATGATAACATTCAACATCACTTCCTACTAAAAAACTTATACAAAAAAGAAATCAATAAAGCTAAAAAAAGCCTGGAAAAAATTCACCACTCAAACTCCTTCCAACCCCTGGAGCACTATTCATAAAATCACCAATAAAAAATCCTCATCTCCCTTACCTCCCCATATACTTCCAGCAAACAACACTGAAACATCACACTTGAACTCCTCCTTTCTAACTTCACTTTTTCCATCCGATTCAATAATAACCGACAACATTCACAATTCCATCATAAGACTTAAAACTCAATCATATTTACGTAACACCAACACCTTTGATTTTACGAATCACTATTACAGAACTCAGCAACGCCGTAAACTCCTTTAAACCCAAACTAGCATGCAGTTACGACCACATATCCATGAAACACGTTCGCAAAGCATACCATATTATCTATCCGCACATACTTCAATTATTCAACAGTTGCTTAAGACAAAGCTACTTTCCCAATATCTGGAAAATTAGCAAATTAATCTTGATTCCTAGACCCAATCGAGATCTCAATAACATAAAAAATTGGCCCCCATATCTCTTTTACCGACAATAGGCAAAATTTTAGAGAAAATTCTCAGGAAGAGACTGCTACATTATAGCTTAAAAAATCGACTCATTCACGCTAACCAATTTGCCTATGTTCCCAACAAAAACTCAGAACTAGCACTTTCTCGCCTCACGCTTTACCTCGAATCTGCACTAAAAAATCATAAAATAGCCTCAACTTTATTCCTAGATATCGAAAATGCTTTTAACACTGCCTGGAACCCAGCTATCATCAACAACCTCATAGATAACACCTACCCCACATACATGATAAAGTTCATACATAATTACCTCAACCATCGCATTCTAATTCTAACTGAAAACAACAACTCATATATTCGCGAGCTCTCTCTCTCTCTACTCCTCAAGGTGGCAGCTTATCTGACCTACTTTGGTTAATACCCATCAACCCCCTTCTTGCTTTTATCAACAACAACTCTGACTTTTCTCAGGGATATTCTGACGACCTTCTTTTCTCTTTTTCTAGTTCTGAGCAAAACGAAAATCTTCAACAATCTGCTTCCTTGCTAAAACAAATTCAATTCAAAGCGCAACAATACAAAATTTCCTTTAACTCTAATAAATCCTACTTAATTCATTTCACACGCAAAAGAATCAAACCTTTACCCTTACAACTTAACACGACAAACAAATTAGATCCACAGAACCAAGTAAAATATCTTGGGCTCACTTTCCAACCCAACTTAAAATTCTCTACTCATTTCAAAAGTACCTCACAAAAATTAGTCAAAACCCTTTTCTCTCTTAAAAACGGAATTTCTTACAAATGGGGACTTTCCCCAAAAATCACAAAGTTCATTTATAAAAGTCTCATTTTCCCTGTCCTCAAATATGGAGTTCTTTCATGGGGCTCAGAGTTGAGACATCAGTCATCCCTTACTCATCTCAACAATTCTAAAAAAAAAACAATTTCTATCACCAATGCCTATCACACTACACCAACTACAAAACTTGAATTATTCACTAACACGCTACCCCTACATCTCAATCTAAAGAAAACGCTTCTTAAAAATTACCTTATAACATTCTGCTCTACACCCCCACCACATCCTTTCACCAACCTATACACAACCCAAACATCCCAATCACTGCAGTACTACAATTCCTTATTAATTCAGTTTGCTCCTAACAAAACATCTTATCAAGTGCTACCATTAAATCACCCAATTGAGCTCATCCACCCTTCTTCGTCTCCTCCTTACACCACTAACATCTGTCACCATAGATATCTTGCCCTAAACTCTATAGCTCATCAACGTACAACAAATACTATCAGTTCGCTTTCAATTTTCACTGACGGTTCCAAATCACAACACCGCTCTTCAGCTGCATACGCATTCTTCCTACAAAACACAAAAAAACCATTCCTTATCCAGCACACAAACCTAGATCCAGAAATCACTGCACACGAAACCAAAATTCATGCAGTATTACTATCCTGCAACACACTCCTTAATAAGCTAACTTCCTTTTCTACCTCCTTCAAATATATCACTTTTTTCACAGACTCGCAAAATTTAATAAATGATCTAAAACTTGAAAACAAAATCTCACATTCAACTTATAGTTTAGCAAGCAAACTTATTCATCTATCTAATCACTTTGAATTAAATATCGTCTGGTGCCCAGCTCATTCCAGCTGTTTCGAAAATTACCTCGTCGATTATGTTGCAAAATCAAAAATCTCCGATTCACAGATCCTACCCCTATTTTCTCTACCCATCTCTACATTTACAAACACTATAACTAACTCTACACTACTGCAGTGGCAACAATCTATTGACTCAACCATCACATCACTTCCGACATCTATGCCATTATTACAACTCATTTTAAACAAACACTTTCACTCACTCCCTCGGAACATCATTCGCTGGCTCTCATCCCATTGCCCTTGTAATGCATACTTCTTCAAATTCAAACTTCGTTTCAGAAAACTCATTTGCCCTTCCATCAAACTGCTTTGTTCTTCTTGAAAAAATAAGTTGGGATGACTATGCCAATTTTGATGAGAAGTTGGAAACATGTGCTGACAAAGAAGAGTGTATCTTAGATATAGATATATCAAGCGAAAATGAAGCTGATAAATGTTTAGAAGAAGATGAATCAGAAGATGTTGAAATAAAAATTAAAACATCAGAAGTAATTTGTAGTGTTAAAACTTTAGAAAGGTTTGCAATACAAATAAAGTCCAGGACTCTTTTCAACTTAGCAAAAAATGCACTTGATTGTGTTGAAAATCATCAAATGTCTAATTTGAAACAGACGAATCTTGAAACATTTCTAAAAAAACATTAATTTTTATAAATAAAGTCAATTGTTTTTACCTCTTTGTATTATTTTTCTTTAATTAAAATATAGCCTATCTATTTTTGAACCTCTCTCTAACGACCCTCTGTATACAGCGATTTTTTTAGCAGCAAAGTCAAGTCGCTGTAGATAGGTTTTACTGTATATTCAAGTGGAATAAAAGGTTGTTTGACATAGTCAGAATAGAAATTAATTGATTAAGTACATTTACGTCCAAGCAGATTATTAATAATCTTTCAAGAGCCTTTAGAGTCATTTTTATATTTGAGAGTTTAGAAGCATACTATGTATTTTTACAAATGTAACTTTCCTGTTAAACTTATTTCTAAATGATTTAAATAAATTCCATGTCAAGACGCTCCTATTTTTTAAATATTGATGATAACGTTTGTCTTTATGCTTCTCAATCGATTTCAACTGTGATTTATACCATCTGTCAGTGTTCGAAGGAAATTCTTTTTCAACTAAAGGAAAACTTTTTTTAAATATATTAGGAATTTTATCAATCAGTATATTATAATATTCATTCACTTCATGGTAAATATTTAAATTCCAATTTTGTTTGAAGTTTTGGAAATTATTGTAACTAAAAAATCTGATTTTATTTTCTTTAAATTTGAAATATAAAGGTTAGAAAAAAAACTTTCATACACAATTAGGTAAGTGATCCGAGATTCCTATTGTCAAGTTACCAGAAAAACATTGATCAAAATCAAAGTTATAAAAAATGATTAAATGATTTGATTTCACTATCCTTGTTGCATTTAGTATATTAGGATGAAAATTAGCTTTACTTGATCATTCAGGTAAGTAGATGTGAATAAACATTCAATAAATTAATGTTGAAATTACTTAAGTCCACTTACTTAAGTTGATTATAAATATTCAAACGTAGAAAAAAAAACTTTCAGGACACAATTTATACTCATACCTTTTATTTATATACAAACCTATACTACCTCCTTTATTTATAAAATTGAAACCGCCCAAATTCACATCAACACGCGTTTGCCAAATTTTAGTTAACGCGAAAAGAACAATATACGAATGTCCAATATCTTCTATTAAAGAAATTATATCTACTAAATTTTTGTATAAACTACGGCAGTTTAAATGCATTACATATAGATTAGAAGAAATGGTATTTTTAATAGCTCTTAGCCTATTTTTGAATTCAATGATATAATAATATTCAAATTTAATGTTAAAATGCTGATGGTCAAAGAAATCTTTAGGATAAGTATCAAGTTCAATCATTTATGAAGTTATTAGATATTAAACAGGTAATTTTTTTATAAACTCAAAAGAAGACAACCTACAAGGGCAGTTATTATCAAAAGAATGATAATGACTGGTATCCACTTATTTAGAAATACAATTATGATATTTAAAAAAAGATCTATTTTTTTATAATATCACAAGATTCAGATATATGATTTTTAGAACAGTAAATAGGAGCGTGTGAATTTGTTTTACATTAAGAATCGGTATGTCCCCATTTGCAACACAATGTGCATTGTTTAAATGAAAAAAATCATAAACATGGTGATAAATATTTTGTTGACAAAAATTGAGCGTTTTTAAAACACAATAATAAATTCGTAACAATGGACAAATCTAATGAAGGAGAAATAGAGGAGATTAAACTAGTGTCATCATTTTAACATATTCACTAAAATATAAAACAAAGAATTTTGATACTAAGCAATTAGTTTTTTTTGCATCAGTAATACTTTATATTTTTTTGCCCCCTCTCCTAGCTCCATATTAAAATATTACTCTATATTTTTTAAAATAAAAAAGATTTTGAAAAGTTGTTATAAAATAAGAATTTATTTGAAAAATTACAACTTTACTCCATTTTTCTATGGAATTATATTTTTTATCCAAATTTTTGAATTTCAATGGTTTTATTGTATTATATACATTTTGTTCATATTTCTAGTTATTTTTTTCTTATTTTAATTAACATACTTTTTTGATTGAATCAAAATATTTCGATAATTTTAATTTAAAAAAAATATAATTTGTGTAAATTAATTTGTATTTTTTTAATTTATAAATTAGATCTATATAACTATACTATTACATAAATAAATGATAAGGATTTATTTAATTCATTTTTTCAATAAAGTTGTTACTTATATATATTTATCTTAGGTGCGTACATCCTTAAAATTAAATTTTCCGTAAAACAAATAAAGTAATAGGGATGTCTACTCCCAAACTAAACAAGTCTTTTAATTTTAAAAAATATATAGAATTGAAAAAATTAAAAATTATTGTTTTATGAATAGGCTTTTTCACCCATCCCCACATACATATGCAACCCGTTGATAATAGGGTGCTTTGCCCGGGGTTTTAGAATTTTCTGAATTATATATATTTTTTATAGTATTTATTTGACGTGCTTGTCTTCTGAGTAGATTTTCGATATTACTATTCTTGTTTTAAGGTTAAGTCTTAGAATGTATATTTAAAATCTATTTTTTTCATTAACGTCCACTTCCTTGTTATAATAACGCAAATTTGAGCTATATTTGATCAGAGGCATTAATGTAGCTAGTCATTTGAATAAGAGCCCATGCATTTTTGAGTGAGGCAAATATATTTTATAGCACAACTATAAGAAGGCAAGGGTGCTAAGCCCACTAGGATTTATTTTGCCCATCTGAAACTCCTTTGAAATATATAATTGTATATACTTTCTTATATTCCCGGCCCCATTAAAATCAGTTTTGCCCCCCCCCCCCCCTCCCCCCCACCTGTACTTGAAGTGGGCAATGGGATAATTTAAACCCTTAAGTCCTATTCTTGAAATCAAATATATAGCATCTCTATCCTTAGATATTCTTTTTATTTAATATTTTAGTTTTTTTTTATCAAGATTTCTTTGAATAGTTGGCAATGTTTTTACACTTAGCTTAAAATTTTTATTAATAAAACTTAGTACAAATAATTTCATTTCATGTATTTTTTAGCGTATAACTTAGGGATTGGAATAGCTAATTTATATAAATTTAAACTTCGTAGCATATTTCTCCCAAAAATTTTAAACCTTCAATTTCTATTTAAAATGGCCAATTGGCTTCATACTTTTCCATTCATAGACCAATATCTGAAATAAATTTTCAAACTATTTTCTTTACTGACTGAATATATGTGTAGATAGAATATGAATTTCGGCGTAGCGGTCTAACTATAATTTTTAATAGCTCGAGGTCTCATTTAAAAAAAATAAATCAAAATATAAACTACTGTACTAAAAAATAGGCACCATTGTTTATTCAAAAACTGTCTGAACAATCCAAATCTCAATGTAATGGATGCATCTGTTTTGTCTAAACCAGTTTATCTAAATTTGGCTATTTTGGCCAATGCAACTCTCATATCATTACTCACTTCCAATCTGTTTAGGAATTTGGTTTCAATGGCAAGTAGCATAAAAAAAACGGTTGCTCACACTCATATGTAGTGGCAAATCGAATCAGCGCTTTCAGAGCAATCTTTGCAAGCACAGGACTATCCCCCCATTTCAATCGATATAGGATATTTCAGAAAAACATGTTTTGCACCTCCTCAATCATTAACCAAATCAGAGATCAGATTATAAATGAGTTTTTGATAAATTGATAGTATTTTTCAAATTTTTGTAGATTAAGAAAATAAAGAAGCATGCTATACGGTTTTTATGGTTTTTTATTTTCGAAAATCGAGCAAAATTTTTCTTATCAAAGAATGCAATTATTCCAGCTTCATTTCAAAAGCTGACATTTTTTTATGATAATGGAGTACTGTAATCTCTTTTCCTTGCAGTACAAAGTTAAAGGAATTCATATATTCAAATATGTTTACTAAAAATGATAGAAATATACTAAAACGGACATGAGAAAATTCTACATGCATGTCTAGTTTGCCTTCCTCATCAGATCGTTTAAGTTTCAACATCCGCATCCACAATTTTCAAACATTTTACTTTTTTCTATATAACACAAAACTTTTTTCAGAATTTTTCAATTTTTACATTAGCCAAAATTTTTATAAGTTCGTCTTTATGATACTACATATACATTGACATTTCTCTAAATTTTTAAGAAGTATACAACTTGCTTTTGCTTACAATAGCAATTAAGATACCCGCATTCCTCTAAAAAGATTAATCCTGGCATACGCATTCTCTAGGATGTCAAATTTGATATCCGCATCCGCGGATACAACAAATGTCACATCCGATACATTTCTAATCATAACATAGAATTTTATGAATTTTTAGTTTATTTAATAACATTTACTTTAAAAACTAATTCGAGTTTGGAAGTTTCATTTTTTGATAATATCATCTTATAAACCTGAAAAACTTTAACATTTTGAAATAAGTAAAAAATAGTAATATGGAGATGATTGCTCCGTCGGGGTTAAAGAATTCCTTTATAATTGCCATATTTTTCTTTTTAAATTTAATTTGCTTAACAATTATTATAATTATAGCTTTTTATTCTTTGTAATTATTGTTTAAATTTTTTAATGCCATTCAACACTTTTAGAAATAAAGAATTGTTGAATCTTTATTTTTTTGGACCAAAACTCTATCAAGTTTTCTCTACCGGAAAAGTAATTTAAATTTTTACTTATTTTCTCAATATTTTAAATTATAGTTTCTTTATCATTGTTGATATTTTCTGATTTAATTTGCAAAATTTGATCCAAAACTATTTATGTGTGACACCTGTGTGATTATTCTGTATACTTTTTAGATCCACGACCGAATGGCTACATGAAGAACGTCGAAACGACAGAATGACGAAAATGTATAGTTGTCCAGCGGATATTTACCAGTTTAATTTAATAAAAAGACATTTGTACAGTCAATAAAGTTTGATTCTACATTTTAAAGTTAGTAAGGCTAGTTAGTCAGCCAGTAGAATGTGCATAGTTTGTATAATCGTTTTTGTTAATTTAAATAAAATAGCACTTCGCTATCCTTATAATGCTCATGAGACCCACATAAAATAATTCACGGGGCCTTCGTTGCCACCCCTGATATAAGGATCTTATTTGACTAAGATAAGACTGCAATTTTTTAAAAAGAAATCATCAATCTCATTTTATCATTTTTGCTCTAAAACGTAAACACAGTGTTAGTTTATACAGCGAAATTAATTGTTTATTTCAATAAAATTTTTCCATAAAATTCATATTCATCTTTTCAATGTATAAACCTACAATTGCTTTATTAATGGAATAAAATCTCTACTGTTGATCAATTACTTAAGGAACTTTATGAAAACTGCGAAAACTAACGTGATTATGAAGAGAATTGAGATTACAATCTCATCAAGCTTGATTTCCCTTCAAAATATATCCAGCATCAATTTGAACTCGCTTTCTTCCTATTCATCATTTTCTTTTGCATTTAGTTCTTTCATTTTGGCCATTTCATATTAAATATCATTTAAATTATATATCGTAGGCAAAGCCAAATAAAAACAACAGGATTTTGGTAAAATGAATATTACAAAATGAAACATTACAACAATTTTTCAGTCCCTCCCCTTCTCAATGATTTCTATAACAATTCGCCACAAATCCTTAGATATTTCTTATTAATTTTTCACAGTCTTCATTATGAACAAATTGTACAATAGAATTGAAGTCTTTTTTATATTTTTCTCTAGTTTTTTTAAGCAAGAAAGCTTTAACAAGTCATTTTTATACATCTTTCAAGCCATTTTGTGAAACAAATTTTCAAGCCGTAAGAAATATATTTGTTAAGCAGCTTGCTTACAACCAATGAACTAGTTATTTATCATCATATGCATATGTTTGTAATGATTTCTATATTATTGAGCATCATTTCTGCTAGATCTATTTCAACCGTAGACCCATCCCTTCATTAAATTTCTATGCTTCTTGATTTTTATTCATGTAATATCTTGTTTATATTTACTACAAAATCTGTGACTAGTATTGTGCTAGTTACAACTAAAATACTACGAAAGCAGATAGTAGTTTGTCTTCATCTTTAAGTTATTTGATTGGCTTTCTTTCTTTAAAAAACCACTATTTTTTAATTCTTTTTTGTTTTAGAGTTTTTCGTATAAAGGCAATTATTTTGAAAGGATTGGAAATTTCTTAGTTTCCACTGTAAGTCTTACATTTTTACTTTTTCATTTTGAACTGAATGTTTATATTAGAAATATTTAGTCAAATTTTCCACATTTTTGGGAATTGATAGTGTTTCAACTCCCGAAATATGGATTTACAAAAAATATTTAGGGTCTGTGCTGGAGGTTTAAGTTAGTCACAAAAATTTTATAATTCCGAAACAGTTAGAATAATTTATTTTCTCTTGTATATAAATTAAGTAAATAAATTCTGCTAATCAATCTTTAGATTTTATATCACTGATATATACAGTATATGATATTCTTTATTGATATTATTATATTACATGTGTTTATGGTGAACAAATAAATCACAAAATCTTATTGATAGAAATATGTTATCACTCAAATAACAGGCTTGAACTTGATACTAACAGGTTCAATAAAATAAAACGTACCAAAGTTCGAAATCGTATTCAACTTCGATATTTTTCGTAGTTTAGATTTTTTCGTACACAATTTCGAATCCAATTTTTTTTCCAAAAAAGATCACGCGTTACTTTATTATTTCAAACACACTTTAAGTGTGTACTAGTCTAAATCTAGACCTTTATTCCAATTCTAATTAAGACAAAGCAAAATATTTCATTCCCATATAAATATTCTCAATCGCGCCTCTTCACCACTTTTATAAAATATTGTATTTGGGTCCCGCAATTACGGGTGTGTGCATTTCCGTATATCCGCCCGCACAGGCCTCTAATATGCACTAGTGTACGAACTCTTGGACATATATAGATTTTAATAATATTTCCTTTTTTATATAAAAAAAATGTAACACTTTAACTAATGTCAGTATTGCATATTTACTTTGTTTCTAATTTCTATTTTAGACACACTTTTTTCGATCCGTCTTCTTGTATGTATCCTTATTCGTTGCTTTCAAGAAAATTAGTATTCCTTTTCTTTTATTTCAAATGAATTTTACCTTTCTTAATTTTATTAAATAAGCCAGTTATTTGTTATCAAGTGGACAATTTTATCCAATCAAATTTTTGCTATCTATTATGGTATAGAAAAAATGCAATTTCTGTGATTCATAATATAATGGTATATAAAACAGAAAAATTGAATCTATGTTTATTGAAAAACTTACAGTTTTAGTTTTTCAATAAACATTGTGTTTTCAGTTTTTCAAACTTGAACTAATAACCATGGCAAATCGTTCTGAGATATTTTGTCGCGTGACACTTCTCTGCTTAAAATGATATTTTAATTAATTGTGTATATAAGTATTAAATAGATGAAATTTTATGAATAACGATTTTTTTGATTTTTTTTATATATTTATAAAAAACTTCAAAAATTTTTTCAATATAAAGTTATTTTTATGAGTTTAAAATTTAATGAAATAATTAGATAGTTTGTTAGTTAGTCAGTAAAAATTATTTACATATGTTTAGAATAACAAATGATGATAAATTTATTATTGGCGGCGAATTATCGCGCGAAAAGTGTCAAATAGTAGGGTATGTCGCATCAATCTTTTAATCTTGCAATATTTTAAATGCACCCATACTCGATCCTTTTTTCCTAAAAATCTTTCCAGGCCACTCATCTCCAGCCCGTTATTATTAATCCCGGCCTCTATTACCCTATCCTTATTCAATTTACCTATTTTAATTTTTTTAATCATACTGATTACTTAAAGCTTGACAAAAAATTTAAAAGGTCCATTGTTCTCTAAAAAGGAAGCAATTTTCTTTAATTTCTAAATTTGCTACGGTGAAACAAAACATCCGAAAACCTTTTGCAATATAGATCTCTTCAACTGTAATTCCTGCAATTCTAAATTTTATTTTTTTTTCATTAAAATAAAAAATTTTAGAGAGGATTGTTTTGTTTTCTATAGTCATTGTAGCAAGCAATCAAGCAAGAAGACTTGAAATATGAGCTTTGCAAAATCAAGAACTTAAATGCTTCGTTCTTCAATAGTTTTGTAACGCATATACTTTTAAAGAGAAGATCAAATTTCATATATTCAAATTGAATAGCTCATCTCATCATTCATAAAATTTAAACTTTCCCTTTAACATGTTACCACTCTGAAATAATAGAGACGTAGTCACAACTAGAAATTTTAACTGAGAAATTATCATGACTAGGTGCTTGTTATTAATAAAGTCGGACTTTTAAGAGATAATTTGTATTACATTAAATTTCTAATATATATATATATATATCTGTTTACAAAAATAACTATATACGCCACTGCTGCCGTATACACATAGCGTGTAGCGCAAATTTTTAGAACAGATGATAGATATAAAACTACACTAAACATGTGTTCAGTACACATATAGATCACAACTTTGCGAAATTCTGACCGTTTTATTTCGATATTGTTTTCTTGCGACTTTGTTTTGCGTGTGGCAAAACATGGCGATCCTCATTGCCTTTGCTTGAGAACCACTGTTCTAGATGAATTTTTGCGGTTCCATCTTTTGAACTTGTTTGCAAAATAATCATTTTTGTTGCGAATTCATGTTGTCTGAGTTTTCATATTAAGTATTTTTATCTATTTTTTGCAGATACCGGATTTCCTTCTAACAAAAATTTGTATAAAATTTCCTCCCTAATATGCTTCTTTTTCTCTATGGCGTATGCAATAAGAGCGTTCGGGAGATTTACGAACGTTCACTACTCTCTTTTCCTAAAGAACTACCTAGAACATAACAAGAATGCTCTTTCTTTGTTTAAAGTAGTACTTTTGCATCCATTTTTATCTTGTTTTTATTCCTCTCTATATGCTGTATTCAATCTAAATACTTATTCAATCTGTGACCGTTCAATGCTTGAGCCTTTACCGTGCTTTAGAATGAATTCTATTTTCAATAACTAATTAATCCATTCTAGCTCGCGCAAAGCAAACGCTTTTGACTAATCTCTATTGAATTCCATTGGAAATTCAAGTTCCTCTGGGTTCCTCTACAGCAGGGGTGGCCAACCAATAGCGAATAGTATAAATCTCCCATTCGAAATAACTTTGTATTTAATTCCAACCTTTAATAAATTCCATAATAAAATGATTTTGAAAAAGCAGTTGTGGATAAATCATAAAAAATTAAAATTTATCAATATAAACTTTATATTTTTTAGAAAGATTCAATTTTAAATTTACTTTTTAACTTTTTTGTTGTTTATCTTAAATCATTTAAATTGAAGTTGAAGTTCTTCATTACACAATAGGGAAAATTAGATCTAAGCAACTTTCCTCATTTGAAATAACCATATAAAAATGTGTACACGTCTAAAATGTATTCAGAATAATTAAAGTTATGCCAGAGTCGTTTTTAGCGATTTTAAAGATAAAAAACTCTTGCCTAGGGAAGATTTGCTGGAAATAAGGAAGTTTGCGCAAAAATATATGCTGTACGCAGGGATGGACCGAGAGGGGGATAGGGGGATGCATACCCCCCCCACTAGCGATCTATTCAAGAAAAATTAAGGTTGGAGTCCACTCTAAAATAGAAATCAAAATTTATGAAGTCATTGATCGATTTTCAAAGCAAAAAGAAAGAAGAAAAGACTTTGTAATATAATTTTAATCATTTATTTTACATACGTTTTCAAATTTCTTCCCTAATAAAATGTGTAAAATATTTTGATAATATACTAGAAGATAAATTTAGATTTTTTTATTTCGCAAAAATTATTATGGGAAAGTTTAAAAAGTCTGAAACATCAGTTAAAACTTTTAATTTTATATTTAGAAACAGGAAGAGAAATAAATTTTTGGCTGCTCTTCAGCAACAATAACCCAAAATGCCTTAACTAACTAATCAACGAACTAAATAGCTGTCAAACAAACGATGTGACTTTTGTTAATATTCGTTAAATATATTGAAAATATTCAAATTTTAAGTTTTATAATTGACGAGGAAATCTCGCATTGATTATTATATGCTAAATTTGTGTTCCAAATATTTTTTCCATGTTTTAAATATTATTATAAATAGCGTGTCCAGACGTAGTTTTTTGAAAGGTACAGTACTGTTTTATTCATATTTTTTAACTTTCCCATCTTTTTTGATAAATGTCATATTTATATCATAACTTATATAATAATAAAAGTGATAAAATTTAAAGTTGTCTTAGTATTTTATAAATTTAAAATATGAATTAGGAATGTGACAAATTTTATTCTGGAACTTTGAAAGACCAAAATTAACTTTCTATGATAATGTTTTATTGATATATTTTTTTTATGTATTTAATATTTACCTTCAACTAAACTTGGTGTTGAAAAATGTACATTTTTTTGTTGAAATTTCTTTAAATGTCCCGTTTTTATCTTGATAAAATATGGTCAGCCTATTAATAAAGGCCCAACTAATTTAGCCTTGTGTTAAAACATTAAATGAATTATATAAAATACTAAATAGTTAAATATTGCTCTACCGATACAATAAAACTCCAGATAATTAAAATAAATTCCAAAAAAATAATTAAAAAACAGACTTATAAATTCTATGCCACTTGTTGCATATGTATATTCAAATAAGAGAAAATTTATCGAAATACAAGAGCATTTAGTCTTTCACCTCCTAGCGATTTCGTATTTTAGTATCACTGAAAAAATTCTTTAGATCTACCGAAGTTGGTTTTATAGAAAAAAAGAATTTTTCTAAAAATTTGGGGTCTTTTCCTTGTTTCTTCAAACAAATCCCAAGTTTTTCTTAAGAAAGTCTTTTTTTTACTTTATTTTTTGGGCCCCTTGGAATTTTTTTCTTTAGAATTCCCCCTTTCTTGATCGAATTGGCCTTCGTCTAACCTAAATTTATGCCGGAATATTTACGTAGATATTATTATGATGTAGGAATTTAAACCAACGTTTTAAAATATATATTTTTTTCTATTTGCTTTTGTTCCTTAAAGTTTATAAGAGGTATTTAAAAGAATAATAAATGTGTTAGTATTAAATTTATTTTAAACTAATTTCAAGTGAAAAAAAACTTATTCTTTTAAAAAGTGTGGGCATTTTTGTGGCGAATAATTTTTTGATTATTCATTACTTTGATACTCCATTTGTGTTTTATATTTTTTAAGAAAAAAAATAAAAAATGCATCCTCTCTTTGTATGACTTTGAAATTCAAAAGGCCTTCCTGCCCACTTATTCTTGTCTTCAAAAGTGCGCGAAGTAAACGATTCATTATAACATTCAAACATAATCATTCTCATCAACGTTCCCTTTTCTTTTTAATGAAGATACAAAAACGTGAAATTGTAATGTAAGTTGATTTTTGTATTTCAGTGACTCTAGAACTGTTGATTCGCAGAAAAGTACAAGCAAACATTTAATATTGAAGGCATTAACAACTCCACTCGTTAAAAACATTGCCCTATCCCTCATATATCCTGGCTCAACTTCAGTTGTGCGAAATTTGTTTAGTATTCCTTTTGACATTTAAATATGAGATATTTTAAGCATTTTTGCATATTTTAATAGATACCCATCTTATGAATGGTAGAAGAACTTTGCTATCCAAGTTTGATGCTAAGCGTGCTATCATCAGAAGCGCTGATGGAAATCTAATTGATACCATTTTCATGTCAAATCAAGATCACAGCGATTCATTGGTTTTCCTCTTTTTTAATTTTTCATAAATATGTCCAGGGCTATATATCGCACTGCCGATACGACCCAACGACAGCTTTATGTCAGGCGAATTTGTACGCTTATTGCTCAAAACTCACTGGTTCTTGACTGATTTAAGAGCAGGAAAATGCTTTTTATTTCTTATCTTTAAGTTATGTCTTAAATTCTTTTTTATCCATTATGATTTTATTCTCTTCATTAATCTTCTTTCTGTTACATGGAAATGAAGTTTTTTGATTTAAAGTAAATAATTAGTCACTATACAATGTAAAAAACTGAAATGTTTTCTTATCAATTCATCATTTTTTAAATTAATTAAAATTAATTTTTTTTTATTAAAATTTTTTTTTAATTAAATTAATTTAAATTTAATCATTTATTTAAAAGGAAAAGGGATAAAATTCGATTACCTAATTTTGAAGTATTTTTTTACACTGATTAGGAGTTGTTTGCAAGATAAAATCGTCTCTATCCCTTATCTAGTGCAGTAAAGGATATATTAAAATAAATGAAAGGGTGGTGGCTTTGAGCATAAAGCTCATTTTTACATTTGATTGCTTCGCTTTGTTAGTTAGATCATAACCTTTCTCCAAAATCAATACAATCTTAGTATTATATAATTTGAAAATATTTTACATTTTCCTTTTAAAATTGATATACTATTTTTATTTATGTGATTAAACTCTAAAATTCGGAGTAAGGTTATTCCTCTCCCGTTATTTTTGAAGTATAAATAAAATAAAAATTTTCATTACAAATTATTATTATTTCTAATTTAGAAGAAGCAATGAATTTTATTTTACAATATATTCTTAGATCATTGTATCAGAAGGAAATTGTTCCTTTTACGAGATTGGTTGTTTGTTCAACTCGATAAATTGCAAGCACTCTCTACTCGGTTGGAATCATCCTGGATTTGGAGAAAGCAGTGTAACTATTTTTCGTTATAATGTGCAATTCTTTCAGTTATCTCGCATATTTCAGGGCTGTCCTTTTCCTGAAGAAGAAGAAAACGCTATCATCGCAGTAATGCGATACGCGCAAGATGTCCTCAAGTACACTCCTGACAAAATTATTTTATATGGCTGGTCAATTGGTGGTTATGCCTCTTGTATTGCTGCCAAACACTTTCCTAGTGTTAAAGGGCTTATTTTGGATGCGGTATTTGATGATATTCTTCCATTGGCCAAAGTTGCCGTTCCACTTCTAAGTAAAATCTATTTTATTTCACGTTATCGTTTTTAAGTGTCAACTTGTAATTTGTTTATGCATATTTATTTGCGGCTGGTGTTCTTGAAATATGTCAATAGTATAGAATTTTTATTATAGCATTCTAAAAATAATAACAATAATAAATAATCAGTTTTACGGTTATTTTCCCAGCAATGCTAGTCTATGGTCTAACCGGTATTTTCAAATATACCAAATATCTTGTACCGTTTATTATATTTTTCGTTTCCAATGTTCTCTATTTTGCTCTCAACTAATTTCTTTTTCTCATATTCTTTTAAATACTTCTTTCCATGTCATTTTTAATCTTAGCATTCCTTTAGACTTCCAAAAAAATTAATGTGAATAAGTACACGTTTGTAAAATTAAGGTCTATTTCTCAAATGACCCTGCTAAAACTTTAGCGCTTAGAGATGTCTGTTAGTTCTAGTAAATAGATATACATTCATAGCAAGGGCTTCTTGTTTTATTGAAAATGAATGGAGTAGCAGAGTAAAATTTTTGATCTGTTTTAAAATAACACTTATTTCCAATTATTGACAGTTTTTTTTAATTTTTAGCATGAAATCAATTTTACCATAAAAAGGATATTATTACTTCACTCGAGATTTTAATTTAACAAGGGATATAAATAGAAAATTCAAAGATAATAAAAAAATTCTATACAAAGCCTGGGAACAGACCTCGTCCCTGAAATGAGATCCTTCATCCAAAATACAAAGTAGTGACAAAAGTGAAGCAATCATAGCTTGAATTCTTCAACACTAGGTGTTTTAAGTGTTAATTCTAAAAGCATTCGCTTCGACTGGTTTTGAACCATAGTACTCTGAATATAGCGTCCAGTGAACACAGACAGGATCTCAGAGACCTTTTTATTTTATTGAATTATCCTATATGAATAACTCATTTTTCTATATACAGTAGAACTCCTCCCTACGGTCACTCCTGAAAAGCGGTCAACGCTTCTAATACGGTCAGAAAGTATAGTCGCGAATTCTTTTATATCTCTATATATTGCATAATTATTGAGTATAACGGTCACTCCCGTATTGCGTATTACGGTCACCTATTATCGCATATTTTTGTCAAAACGGAGAAATTGGGTAAATTTTCAAAGGGATCAAGTTTTAACATCACAATAAAAACACTTTTAGTTGCGAATTTTAAATCAGTCTTCCTAAGCATCTGTTTTTTCTGTTACCCTATTGATATAAAGTTAGAGAGACTAATTTTGTCTTTAGAATTAGCATTATGATTACCCTCTTGTGTTTACGCTGTGAACATTATATGATGCTTATATGATAGGATAGATACATGGTAGAACTTAACTATTCTCTTACTTATGATGCTGTGTCTTAACATAACATAAAAAAGGAGTTGATTGAATAAAAAATCACACGAGAGAGACCTAACATATGTCACACAAACATTTCAAGAAAGTGGTAAAATAAGCTACTGTGAGATGAAAAGCATAGGGGCTTGTTGACACAGATAAAACCTAAAATTCTTAAAATAGAAAGTCAATTGATCTTACTCATCACAATCGTGTGGCTTTCTTCATCATCACTGGCAGTGTGTGTGTGACATATGACAGGCCTCTCTGATTCGATATTTTTTATTCAATCAATTCATATTTTTTGCTACAGCAACATTAACGTTTCTTTTATCTTGTCTCTGATTGATTTGATCTTCGGATGTTCATAGTTTTTTATTCATAATTATCCTTTATTTAAATGTTTATGTTTTATTTTTAATTATCCAGATTCACTAATTTATTTATTCCAGTTTTTTTTTATTAATTCCAAAATGGAAAGTCGTAAAAGAAAGGAACTAACATTACAACAAAAAAGATCTTATAAATGCGAGACAAGGCAAAAGTACTAGACAACTAGCTGGGGTCTTTGGCATTGGTCGAACTCAGGTCCAAAATATTTTGAAAAATAAGCAAGCAGGGTGACCGCAAAAGAAGAAACCAAATGATAGTTTGAATCATGTTATGTGGGAATGGTTTCAAAAATTGCGCTGCCAAATTTAAGATGTAAGAACGAGCTCTACGCTACGCACATGACTTAAACCTTTCTAACTTCAAAGTTTCAAATGGATGGTTGCGTAGTTTTAAACAACGTTATAATATTTCATCTTCTAAGTTTGTGGAGAAAGCGAAAGTGTTGATAAAAGTCTTGTCTCTGATTGGAAAACTAAGCTTCCATCAATGATGGAGAGATATGACAAATCTAATATATATAATATGGATGAGACAGGCGTTTTTTTCGTCAACTTCCTGATCGAACACTACATTTCTCTGGTGAAAAGTGCAAAGGTTTAAAAAATCGAAAGACCGTTTAACAGTTGTTCTTTGCTTTAATATGAATGGAGAATTCCAAAAACCGCCCGTTATAGAAAGATGTCAGAAGCCACGATGTTTTAAAAATGTTCCTCATGAAGCTTTTCCTGTTTTATGAAAGTCCAATAAAAAAACTTGGATGGTTGCTGAACTTTACAGTAAATGGCTGCTGGGAATTTGATAAGCTGATGCAAAAGCAAAAACGCAATGTTTTGTTGTTTGTAGACAACGCTCATGGCCATCCAAAAGATGTTAAGACGAAAAATATAAAAGTTATTTTCTTTCCTGCTAATTGTACCTCAGTTCTACAACCTCTTTAATTCATACATTTAAACGTTATTATCGAAAAAAACTTCTTAGGTCCATTATTGCAAGAACAGAAAAATATGGAAATTTTCCCTCCATTCCATTACTGTTTTAAACGCCATTGAATGGATAGCGGACTCTGTTAAAGATATCAAGCCCTCTACAGTTGAGGCTTGTTTTTGCAAGAATGGTTTTGGTGTTCTTGCACAATCTTTGAATCTTGAACAGGGCATCCCACTTGATGATCTTATCAAAGAAGTCTCTCAGCGCTGTGAAATAGAAAACCTGGACAGACACGGAATTCATATCAATTGATGATGATTTATCGTCGTTGAAGAACTTACTGGTACATGGGAAGAAGAATTAGTACAAGACGTCCTCGGTGGAAATTCATCAGATCCGAAGGCTTTGCACATAGAAGATAATTTGCTTGGTGAGAGTGAATGTTCTATAAAAAAAACTTCCTGGAGCTCTAACCTCTGCAATCGATCTTAAAAAGTTTGCACTTAAAAGAGGAATGTTACAAAGCTTGCGCGGAAACTGGAAAAAGACATTGAGCAAGTAATGGTTTTAGGACAGCTAGCAAAAAAGCAAACATTAATTGATACCTACTTTATTAAAAAGTAAAATTAGTACCTGTTTTTTTGCAAAATAAAAATAACTTTATAGATTTTATTTTTTTATTTCTCTGTGACATTTTAAGTTTATTTTTCAATTTTTTAACTATGTAATAGTTTAAATAATAGAAAGAAGCGAAAAAAAATATAAATGTTTTTGATTGATTATAACAGTTATTCTTTTACTCTCAAATAACATAACTACTCCTCTAATGAGGGCAATCCTAAATAACGGTCAAAAGACTTGGTCCCTATGGTGACCTCATTAGAGGAGTTCTACTGTATTTACCTCTCTATATTGCTGAATTGGACAAATTGCTTGAGACTAACTTAAAGTTATTAGTACGTTTTTTAAGTGAGTTATGCTTTAGTTTGATAGTTAATTGGGGTGCATATTGTTCATTTTAGTTTTATAAGTTTATAAAAAAATTTTATGCCAACTAAATATTTAGTGAGAATAAGTCGACCGCAATCTGTTGTCCTTAAACTTTCAAGGACTTCTGAAATCACTGTTTCACTTAGGAATTTCATAAACTCACTAGTGTTTTATGAATTCCCCATGAATTTCTTGTAATTACTGAAAGGAAACTGTAGTTGTTCAGTAAAATCCCTAAGAATTACATGAAATTCCTTGTGATTTTAGTGATAACATTCTCAAATGAACAGTGATTTCACGAATTGGCTGAAATTTAATGACTTTGAATATAAATCGTCTGCGTTTTTTTTAGATATCGCCTGCTTTGCTTGGTCTTAAATGGGTTAATAGCATTTTGTTACTTATTTAAAAAGTAAATTTGTAGTTTTTAGGTTTTTAGAATGTGTATTTTGTTTTTGTATTATCCATGCAAAGAGAAAGGGTCTTCCATCTTTGATATGCGCTATTTTATTACAGGGTTCTATTCCATAATACTTTTTTGTTAGCTAATGTGTTTCTTTTAATCTAAATTTTGATTATTTTGTTTCTTATAGCGCCTATATCTGAAATTGTTATTCGCAAGCACATAAATCTACAGTTGATGCCAAGTTTGAGGATGTACAAAAACCCCATTCTAATCATTCGAAGAAACTTTGACGAAATTATGTGCACAGACAAGAATGATCTTACTTCAAATCGAACAAACATCTTACTTATCAAACTGCTTAAACAAAGGTTCATTTCACCTTGAAATATATTTGGAACATGATATTGTGGTTTTAACAACTAGCTTAATTCGCTATAACTTGAATGTAAAATTTAGTACACTCAGTTGCACGTTACTGGTTTTAAGATACCCGGGAAGACTGACTTTTTTCCACTCCATTCTTTGTTAGTTACCCGTTTCCAAATTTCTTGAATTTACACTTTTGTTGATAAAGAAAAAGACCGATGTGTGGAGCAGAGTCTCACATTCAGGAGGCGACGCCCCTAATTCATTCCAAGCTTGGCAAAAGGTCTTTTAGCTCCCTAATAATTTAAAGTAGACACATAGGTTTAAACTTTCAAGGAATTCTGAAATCTTCTGAAGGATTCTGAAGTCTAAAAGTAAAGCTCTTGTTTTACTTCATTTTCTCATTTATCTTAGTATTAACTCATCCATCATCACATAACAATTATTTCATCTTTTAAGTCATTTTTATTACTTATATAAAAGATGAATATATTGATCCAAAATTTTGAGTTTAAATCATTAAAATAAATCTACCCCTAAAAAATTTTAACCATGTGGACCCCTACTGTGGAGTGACGCGAGTAAGCGAAAAATAAAACCAGTCGTGGAATGTGAGGAAAGAAAAGATAAGTAGATTTGTGAATACGGGTGCAAAATATGAAAAATTTGGTAGAGAGACAGTAGGATAAGAAAATTATGAATCAAATATAGTAAATGCATATAAAAAACAGAAAATTAATAATGAAAGGAAAGAAAAGATTAAAAAATGAAATTGCATGAACCCATGAAAATGCCGCCTACGTAGTAATATATACATCCGAAAAGAGAGGATCCGATTTCCAAAAATGTTTTTATGCATTCTTCAAAATGCTTTATACAAATTTGATTGTACATATATAGAATTCATGCATATGTTATTGAAACAATGATTCAAATTAGAAATCATACTGAATCTTTTACATAGAAAGGAAAACTTGGTATTTGCATTATACGAGACCTACGAGAAGCATGTTACAATTCTTTCTTGTTAAGATATCCGAATCTCTTCGATGAAAATAATCAAGTGCTGTCCTGTTTACACAAGCATCTCCTTTCCAAGCAGAAGCACTCAAGCTTTGATGATTTACTTAAGAAAAATGGGGTTCCATCTGTTCCACCTGCTTCAATGGATAATGGCTTGAAATTGGGAAAAGATGAAAAAACTCAAATTTGCGATCTCTCTGACAAATTGCTGGTTAGCTTTAATATCGGCCACTGCGATAAGTTGCCAATTACGGCTCTAGATCATGAATTGGAAAAGATTTGATTTCAATTGCTTTCCTGGCTACTGCTATTGTATTTACAAATTTTCATATTGTAGTATGAAGAGCTATCATTTATTCTAAATAATTTAAATGTTTTGTGCACTAAATTCATCTTTTGTTAAATAGAATTGATGTATACGCAACTTTAAATTAATATAACGTGTTATTATAGTTTCTATTTTTGCTTGATACCTAAAAATATTCAGTTTTATTTTCATTACATTTAAATCGTTAACCTAAATCTGCCTTTTTGAAGATGGCTTCGATTATATCTCAAAATTTTATGGATGCAGAGAATTTTTTTTTTCAGAAACCACGATGCGTTGAGCGATATCTTTGCTTGACCTCATATTTTATTTCTTCAATTTTTCAAACACGAAAATTAGTTTAAATGCATTCCCTAAGGATCTCTTAGCCCTAGTACATCGATCCCGTTCCTGTTATTATCTAAGGCAATTTTGCATACAAATTAATTGGCAGACAAAATTTTCGTTTATTTAATAAATATTTTATCTCGTTTGCTACCTGTAACATTTTTTGAACTTTGTAGCATTTGTCAAAATGTTTAATTTATATGAGTTTTTTTAACTAATAAAAGTGCTTTTACATTGTCCAAGAAATTCATTCTTATACTTCTTTTGTTTTTACTCATTTATTAAAACTATCGAAATACTGTGTATCAACGTTGTACCCCTTCACCAAAACATCACTAAATCATGTCCATCCTAATTTCTTTTTTTTAGTTTCTGCTTTAGTTCATAATGTTTTACAGAACATAGTAGATTATATTTTCAAATAATTTCCATTTTTAATTAATCAATGTAAAAATTTATAGCAGTATGTATGCTAAGGAATTAATAATAAATTCGGTCTCCTAACATCCCAAAGGAAAAATGTCCCCCACCCTCCGAAGCTTTATCTAAAGCAAGGGTTCTCAATCTTTTTTCTATCATGGCTCCCTATTTGCCTAAATATTATTGTATGGTCCCATAAAGTTTTTTATATATTTTTCTATTTTTCAGAGGTCAAAAACGAAAATTCGTAACTTTTTCATGAAGTTATTCATTCAAACAACATAACATCAAAGCAAAAAAATTGTAAAATTCCTTCAAAAATTATAGTGCTTCTAAATCATAACTTTTTTTTATAATAGTTTAGAATTAAAGTTACTTTCCAATTGAATCTTTTTTACTTAATTATAACGGTCTAAACCAAGTATATGTGGAAACAAAACTACACTTCAAAATAGAATTTTTATATAAAGTTTCACGATATAGTTGCTAAAATTGTATATAATATAAAAAAATCGACAAAGCTTTGAGGCATTTTTAAAAATAAAAATGAGTCTTTTCGTCAATTTACCTTTTTAATTTAAGCATCTATCTATATCAATCCGTACTTATGACTTGTTTTGTGACTTCTCTACGATCTGATGCATTGTATGGAAATCATATTTTTTTCTGTTGCCCCCTTAAAAATTTTATGGCCCTCAGGGGCCATATGGCCGACGTTGAGAAATCCTGATCTAAAGTACTCCTCAAGGATTCACTATCTTAATGACTATATCCACTCTATCATAACAAATTCAAATGACTTTTGCACGGCATTCACCTCTTTTTTAAAATCTTGAATCTAAATATTTTACCTCAACTAATCGAGGTCAAAAAATTTTCCATCTTCTAATGTACAATACTTTAATTTATTTTAGCTTTAATACTTTCCTTACTACCTTTTATTCTTCTATGCACATTCTCTCTGTCAATCAAATTATCAAATCTAAGTCGATATTAAACATATTTTAACAAAAACTTTTCAAATGTGTTATTTAACATTCACTTTTCCTCTACTTAGAAAGCTATTTGTATTTTCCAGATTCTCCCAAAAAACTACTAAGCTTGTTTTTGTTCTTGCTCCCTTAAAACACGTTCTGTTGTTTCTTTTTCTCTCGTCTAAACCCGATTCTTTCTATTTATGGATATAAAGTACCAAGCTTAATGCACGCATGATATCATATTACATCAAATCTGAAGAAATCTTTAGGCGAATTCTCAACAAATTATTTTTCTCGCACACAGAATAAATTATATATTTTTGAAGATGATGAATTTTAACACCCAAATTAGCACTGAAACTAAATTTATTCCCTGAATACTACAATATTTACGCCTTAACTGCTCGCTAATTTTTAACTATAAATTAATAAAATAAGTTTTTAAGCTTACTAATGAAGAACCTGTAAGTATTCTTCTGTTTCATAAATCGAATACTATCACTGGTATACTTTTTGGCAAAAAATATATAGAAAAAAACGCTAGCAAAAATTAAAAGAAATATACGCAAATATTTGAGATATTTATATTGATGACTTTATCAAAAACTAGAAATATTTTACATGTTTTCATTCATCGAGTATATATTGTTATAATTTTCCGTTAGGGCGGAATTATGTTTACTCCAACGCATAAATGTGTTTGGCATATGTTTTGATCAATGTATCGAAAATTCACAAATTTTTTGAATTGAACTCAATTTTGAAATTATGAAAACTTGGAATTTTATCTATCGTCAATCCAAATGTAATTTTGAATATCAAAAATAAATATGATAATTGTAGATAAAAAAACAATGCTATTATTTCTACACTTTTACATGATGAGTTGAATATCAAAAAACGTCATGAAATTGAAAATATTTGCTGGTAAATTGTTCAACTTACTAATCCCAATTATTTTCTAAAACTTAGCCAGAACTCGACTTGAATGTCACAGAAATAAAACAAAACCTTGCAAATCTCTTTTTCAATAAACTTTCTTTTTTTGCCGTTCATATTGGATGAATGGGACTAGACTATAACAATATTATTAATATGATTATATTTTATCCTCACGGAAAAACAAAACAAAATTCGAAACTGTTTCAATTTCCTGTAACTCCGCTCGTAAATAGTTCGATTTTCATATTTTTGACAATGCATTATGATTGATATACAGTATACACATACTACAACTATTATATTACTGGCCATTATAACACAAAACACTAGAAATATGGATGATTAATTTCAAAAACAACACATGGTTTGCTAAGCCTTCCTGTTTATATTTATCATAAAAAAATGCATCTATATTTTTCATCTTGTATGTTTGTTTCCATAACTCATATTCCGTTTACTTTTACTTTTATGTATTCGCCTATACGTCTTACTATTAACTATATAATCCTTCTACAAGTACATACACCAGCATACCTTCTACTCAAAAGAGGCTAACTCATGATGATTATGGATTGAAATTCGGTCATTGGTTAAAAATCCTTCAGGACCTTTTTTTGTAAAAAATGTAAGAAATCTTATTGTTAATAAACCAACTATACTATACCAGAATATATCTTTGAAAACAAAAAAGCTTTTTTTGTTATGGGGAAATTATCGATTACATTTTATTTTGGACAAATGAAAATGTGAAAATTAAAAATGGAGTTATTAATGATAAATTTTCAAAAGAGGGCCTCTATCAATATTTTGGTGATGAATACAGACAAAGGTAAATATGTTAGAATTAAAAAGTTCTAATAGAAGTTTAGAAACATATATAAAAGACCAATACGGTGTTTCCACTAACTCCTTTTCTTATAATAAGTATCTTGAAATTGGACGTTACTTGGTCTCAGGAAAAGTAGAATACACTGAAGTCTTAGATATGAACAAAAAAATTAAGAAAGTATATTTCATGTGAAAAGATCACAACAAATTATGTAATTTTAAAAAAGGTATTTGTATTTTCAGTAAATATAAATACCCTGATCCCAATTCGAGTATTTGTCTAGATCAGTGGTTCTTAACCTTTAGGATCTGTTTACCCCTAAATATTATGAAAAATTTTTTATGACCCCTATAAAATTCATTTTGATTCAGCCGTTTAAAGTTAAAAACAAGAAAATTTACATGTTATATTTTATAATACAAACACTTGTTAAAAGAAAATTTAATTGAAAAAATTTATTTAAATTAATATAATCTAACAAATTCAGTATAATTTAATTCGAAGGCTGGTATTGTTTGTCAAAAAAAGTTTTTCAAAACATGGTGTAATGTTCGACAGACAGCATCTCGTGTCTGAATCAATTGCAAGCTTATTACGTGGACTTGTTTTTAAAGACATCATTACACAAAATCCAGTCTCGCAACGATAAGTTGAAGGTGACTGTATCAAAAAAATCATAGCACGTTTGGAAAGAATAGGATAAACGGTTTTTAATTTGGTCCAGAATGATGGAACTGCTTGCTAGGAAAAATCGAGTTTTAATTGACTGTCTTCTCTTATTTGAAGAAACTTCACTTTGGCAGCAGCATCAGAGTCATCAATGCTACTTTTGCTCACTGAAAATGGTCTGGTGATCCAAATGTCATTAGAACGGCTATTTAACTTATGAAAATAGTTTTCAATTGCTTGATTGCAAGCAACATGTGTGAGATTTAAAATGATGTTTGATTTTAAGAGCAAAATTATTAATTGATTGCATCATTCAATCAGGATTAATGAATACATCAAATAGAAATAGTTTTGCCACTGATGGAAGACGTTCATGAGGATACACCTTGTGATACCAAAAGTTTTTCATGACACGTGCAAAAACTTCAAACGACCCCCAAAGGGGTTACGACCCCCAGGTTAAGAACCACTGGTCTAGATGAAAGTTTAAGAAAATCTTTCTCCCCAAAAGACCCTCTTAAAACTTTCATTAAAAGTAAAAAAGAAAAATTTTCATTGTTGCGGATGATGATCACTATATTTATGATATTTACTTACAATCTCTTAAACAATTCAATTCTTATCAAGGTATTCTTGAGCTTGTAATCCCAATAATGAAAAAATTTTTGAATTTAGGAATGAATCTGACTGTTGATAGCTTTTTTTAAATTAAAATGTTGTTGAGTTTTTGTTTGATAATGTAGTATCTTGTAATGAAACTTTTTCAAGAAAGATTTTTTATATGCAAACAGCATCAGAATTTCGTAGAAAACTTGTAGAAATAAATATGAGTATAGAAAAACTGTTCAATGGTCATGATCATTATAGTAGAGATTTAGAAAAAGATGAAATTCCAGGGCAAGTAAAGTATTACAACAGTTCAATATGACATGTTGATCGAGTAGATCAAAATCTTTGTATTCCACTTCTCATCACTATAAAGATGCAAGATGGGAAAAAAGATTAATTACTAAAATATTCGACATTTTGGTACACAACCGCTGGACACTTTTTAAAATTAATGATGAAAAAGAAAGATTTCATTCATCTTCGACGTTAAATGAATCAAAAGATTTGCTCACAAATTTCATAAGAAACCTTGGCATGGATCTAATGGGAATCGTTGTTTCTATTTTCACTTATATGTCATCTAGCGTTTCAATGTATGGGCAGAGGAGCAAAAAAAAGAAAGCTACTCGAAGAAAAAATCACTAAAAGTGCAAAAAAAAAGCTCGTTATTCTAAAGACCATGAAACACAAAACAATATTAAAAGTGTATGTTCATTGTGTAATAATAATTGTTGTAAAAATTATTTTGTTTTTTTTTTCAAAGAACCATACGCACATGAATGCATGCACGAGAAAAATTAAAAATATTTTTTTACACAACTTCGATTCATGTTGAAAAGACATGATTGGGTCTTGTATTTTTGTATCAACTCTGTCCTAGGGGTAGGAATGGGAGGAGTTGATTTGCTTGATCAATTTGTATTGGATTTCAATAAAAGGAAAAAAGTGCCTGTAAGTTCTCTTCACACAGATGCTCAACTCTTGGAGAATTTATCAATTGCCGAATGATACAAATAGTGATTTATTGAAATTCACAAGAAATATAAGAAAAGAAACAATTTTTATGTAAAAAACGACAAATATTAAAAAAGACATCAGTGTGTACCAACGTCCTCATTTGATGACAGCGATAATTTTGGGTGTTAAAAAATTTTTTTTTTGATATTATAATTTTAATAATAAATAAATGATATACGTTTAAAGCAGTTTCTAGCTAAACTTTAAGTTTGGGACAAAATAGGTTTGCTAATAAATCTTAGATTTTATATCACTGATATGTGTGGCGAACAAATAAATCATAAAATCTTATTGACTGGAATATGTTATCACTCAAGTAACGTGTTTGAACATGATAATCACAGGTTCGATAAAAAAAAATGCACCAAAGATCGATATCTTACCTAAAAAAATCTAATGTATCGTACCGTAATTTCGAAACATAATGTGCCGTACGGAACTACAGTAATAACAAGATCATAATACAGGCGTATGGAAAGTTATCAATCATGTTTTAATGTGATATACACAAAAAAATAATTGGTTTACATGATTATTATTGATTGGTATCAAGTAGCTTTCATGTTATGTCCAATAACTTCGAATCAATTTAAACTTCTTCATATAAATACCATATAAAACCCTCCAAGAAACCTGTGGAAAATTCTTCTTTTACTTGTGAAGACTTTGCCTCTTTTTTCTCTTTTCCTAAGGAAAAAATTCTTGATCCTTGTTCTATTAGTTATATTAATAATTCTATTCCCTTTAATCAAAATTCTTTCTTTTTATCGAAGATTTCATTAAATGACCTTTTAATAGCTACAGCATCATTAGCAAATAAGAAATCAATAGGAGAAGATGAACTTTCTTTAAATATGATAATTGACATTTTACCCTACATTAGCTCATCTCTTATTTTTATCTTTAATCTATCTCTCAATTCAGGAGTATTTCCTCAAAAACTTAAAGTTTCTAGAATAATACCAATTCTGAAATCAAAAAAAGTTCTAACGTTATCGATAATTTCAGACCCATTTCTATTTTGTCAGTTTTCCAAAATTTTTGAAAAAATTATATTTACTAAGATGATTGACTTCATTGATAAACATAATTTAATAAACCCAAACAATTTGGTTTTCGGAAGAAAAAATCAACTGAGGATGCCCTTTATCCCTACTCCAGTCCATATCCAAATCTTTTTACGGTAAAAGTTCCACCATGGTTCTTTTTCTAGATTTTAAGAAGGCATTTGATAGCGTTTTTCCCCCATTCTCCTCTATAAACTTTCTAGAATCGGCTTTAGAGGAAAAATAAATTCTTGGCTAAGTAATTATTTGCTAGATCGAGTTTCATACGTCTCTTTCCGAGGTGAATCCTCTAGAGAGTTTAAGATCAACATGGGAGTACCTCAAGGTTCAATCTTGGGACCTCTTCTCTTTTAATATTTATCAATGATTTTTTCCTGTATACAAGATCCTACTTCTCTGATTCTTTATGCTGATGATGCAGCACTCTCTCTCAACTTTAGCGACCTTTCATTAATTGCCCCTACTACTAACACTTGCCTACATAACATATCAGAATGGTGTAAGCATAACTTCCTATTTCTTAACACAAATAAATGTCTATACATGTTATTCTCTAAACGAAATATAAACATAGATTTTAATATAATTTTAAATGGTCATATTTTACACAAAGTTGATAACTTTAATTATCTTGGTTTGAATATTACAAATAATTTATCTTGGTCCCCTCACATAGCTAGCATTTTATCTAAAGTGTCTAAACTCTATGGAGAATAAGAAAATTAAAACATTTTTGAACTTTAAGTGCAAAAACTCTTATATAGTTCTTTTATCTTCCCACATTTAACCTATTGCAATATTGTATGGGGAAACTCTAATTTTACTTTCTTAAACAAATTAGAATCCTTTCAAAATAAATTTTTTCTTTTATAAATCATTCTTCTGATTCTCAAACTTTTGAAGGATATAATATGAATTATATCAACGTTTTGGCTCACTTAAAGTTTTACTATAAATCCTTCTTTAATTACGGCCCTTTTGGAAATTTCTTTTCTCTAAATTCGTCTATACACAATTATAATACCCGATCCTCTTGCCTACTACATATTCCTCATAAAATTGATAATTCTATTTTCCGTTCAACAATTATAAGAACACTTTTTATCTCAAACTCCTTCCATGGCACCTTAAATCTTGACAGTTTTAAAAATTTAAACGTTCACTAAAACATTAAATATAACTTTTACATGTATTTCTTAACTTATTTATCACATAATTATTATATATATATATTATACAAATCTCATAGCATATATATTTGTATATATATACATATATTCTTTTCTTTTGTTTTCTTTCTTACTTTTGTTTTTCTTTTATACACCTATTTTCCTGACGCTTCTCCTGTTCCTGGTTCATTCGATGGAGTGTGGAATCTCGATGAGTCTTTGAGACCTCCTTTTTCACCTTCTTCATAAAAGCCATCACATTCGCCTACTCAAATGTTAAACATTTCCTCAATGTGTGTGTGTGTAAAATTTTAAATTTATTAAATAAACTTAACTAACTAAACTAATATGCATTGTGTAAGTAAACAACACTGCCAACTCTATGGAAAGTGAGGTGAATGATTACCTATCAATTGAAAGACTCAGATCCTGTGTCCTATTGGAAATTAAAGGCTTAAAAAGGCACATATTTATCATAAAGTGTAAGGTTTTTTTTTTGGCTATTCCAGCTTCGTCTTCTGTTGAGCTTTGTTCAGTATCGCTGGTAACGTGTTCAGACCATAGAGATATCAATTAAATAAGGTCATCAATGTTTATTAGATGTATAACCCCTGTGTTAATCTGGCCCAGGACATTAGATGTAACCGCATATTTGATTGACACTTGCAGATATTTTAAAATCTCTAAATGCGAAAATTGAATTCAGAAATAAAACTAGCATGGTTGATTTGATATAAAAATATATATTTCATGTAAAATTAGAGATAATATTTAGGGAGATTTTTCAGACTTAATCCTCAAATTTTATTAACACTGTCAGATATTTTCAAACTTTTTTTCTCTCCGGATTTCCTGGTTTTAATACTAATTAACCTTATTATGAACTTTTCACGTTCATTCAGTTTCTCTCACTATTTTTATGACAACTTACTTTTATCTTTAACATGCAACTCTCAATAATTCTATATTGATAAAATGATCCTACTTTTCCAATCACAATCAAACGTTGCCAGCAGATATAACATTTCCTACACATCAAAATGAACTCATATTTCTTTGAGTATATAAAAAGGAACTCAAAAAAAATTTCTCACCTCACTTATATTTCCAACTTTCTCCTTCTGTTTGTTTATCTCATTTTAAAAGAATTAAATACACAACTTTAAATCCAATTTAAAATGGGCCATCTACAAAAAAAACAATTTACATTAAACATCCAAAATTCTATACGCCATCAGTTGCATAGTTTCTTATAAATAGGGACACTCTATGTTAGACTATTATTCATTTATAAATTCATTAGCAATTCTATTATCCAATATCGCATTCTTTCTTGAGGCTCTTTTCTCCAGACACTTAGTACCTAGATCCCCCTAAATAGATTGCATTGCCTTAGACTTTTACATACTAAAGGGCAGACTTTGGGTCAAATACCTTTGGGAGTATTTTAAATACAAAGGTAAAGGCAACGTAGGGTGTTTTCATCTAGAAGGCAGATTGCACCGCTTGTATCGAACTTTGAGAAGATTAGGCTTGGGAATCGAAACAAAGACCTCGAGTTATTGAAACCCAGCATCTAACCAACCTTACTCATTCCTCCTAATTATTATTTATACATTGCGCTTTCTCAAATACAATATATTTTCATAGAAGTTTTATTTGAAATCTCTTAAAAGTATATTTTATTTTCATAGGCAAAATAAAATGTTCAAAATGGATAAATACTTTATAATATTTATTAATCATAATTATCACGTTTTTATAATTTAACCTTCTAAAATATTATTTAAATCCGCTAAAATCTAATAATATTATTTAGTACTTCTAATACAAATCGTTCATATCCGCCTCTGCTAATGTTTACAGAAATATTTTAGAATCTCTAAAGTGAGAAGCCTTAAAAAGTTTTTTATGTTTCAATCGTAGTTAAGTGTGACACTTATTACTCTTATATTATCCAATTTTTTTGTAAATTAATTATTTAAACACATCAAGTTTTACAACATCAATTGACTTTGAAGTTCAATGAATGAGGATCGTTTTAATGCTCTCATTTTTCTTTTTATTCACGAGACATTCGATTGGATATTGACACCATTATTTGTATGTATGCTAAAAAGTTTCCTAGACGGATGAGGCCCCTTAATCCTTTAGTTCTTAATCTAGTTACTTTCTTATAATAAACTTATAATTTTTTTATATATTATTATGATACTCTAAGTTTTGTGATAAAAAGTCAATTTTCGCTTTTTATTAAACTATTACCCAAAATAGGATAAAAATTGCTTAAAAATTTTGATAGCGCTTAAATTTATATGCTTCAAATTTGAGTTCTAATTTAGTAAAATCCAACCCCTAATGCCAATTTCTAGATCCGCTTCTGAATATAATTTTTGAAGATGAGTATGAGAGAAGGAATCAACCTGAAAACAAATTGAAAAAAACGTGTGATCAAAAGAAGTAATTTTAAAAAAGAAGTTTCTATATTGACTAAATGGAAGATCTACCATATTCAAATAAATTAGGAAGTCATGTAATGATCTAATATTGGGGGCTTTAAAAAGATTTATAGACCATGAAAAAGTAGTTCCTCTTTTGCAAAGGGTCGTTCACAATTGACGTCAACCAATTTTTGTCAAATGTTACCTCCGCCCCCCCCCCCCCCCCCCCCCCCCCCTTATTGTCAAGATATGTCAACTTCACTTTACCCCCTCCCACTTTTAGTTGACATCAACTTTTAAGAAAAAATAGAAGAAGAAAAATTTTTATTTTGTAGAAAATATTTGGTCAATTCTATCAAAAATATTCAGCCCAAAACTATTTTAATCTTCATATTTAACTTCCTCTTTGTACCTTTCATTTTCTAAAATTATTTTGAACTTGTGTGGGTTTAAAGATTTAAGGTTTTTATTCAAACTTATCAAAAAAATGATTTATATATGACAGCTCATCTCAGAAAGCATCTTTTTAAGAAGTTTACTGGTGATGTTCTTTTTTTTTTTATGAAAATCAATAAAAATAATAATGACCTGTCATATATAAATCAATTTTTATTGATTTTCATAAAAAAAAAAACATCACCAGTAAACTTAGAATACTATATTTGTAAAAAACTTTATTTAAATATTTAGGATAAAAAATGTTTGTAACAAATATAAAAATGGAATAAAACTGGACACTTTATTAGTGATATTGCTAACTAGTTTCGGAATATAAACTCATTTTTCAAAGCAAATATATTTAAATGAAAATGATATGTAAAGAGAATGAGGATGTTGAGAATAAGTTTTTTTCATTGCAAATCTATTTCAATGTCAGAAATATTATTTCTAAATTATTAAAAAGATGCTTTCTGAGATGAACAGTCATATATAAATCATTTTTTTATACTAAAAAGAATGAAAAAATTCTAATACCAAGTTTTAAAACTAGTTCTGTTTTACATTTTTGATAGAAATTACCTCAGAAAAGTTATGTAATTTGGATGCGTTTTTTTTATTTATTTTTCTCAATAAAACATTTTCATTTTTAAGAGGAAGAAATGGAACAACTGAAAATTAATGAATGATTTTTTTTCATTAAAATTTCCAATTTTTTTATTGTTAATATTTTTACCCCTTTTCTACACATAATTTGGAGATGGTGCGCATCTATTTGAAGTGAGAAAGAAGGAGCTATATATAAGTCCTCATTCATTGTTGACGTTAAGCTTAGTAGGGCGGGGGTTAAAATTAACATTAAGCTTAATTAAGAATGAAATAGAATAGACAAGAGAGGAGTAGGAATTCAGAAAATTTATTGTCTTTTTTGGAAGACGCTTGAAAGTTCGCCCTCTCTAATAATTTCAAGGCCCCTGAATCAATCATATTTTTTTCAAAAAACCTCGCAGGGTGTCTAGTAGACTCTTTTCCTTCAGACCACATTCATTCATATAAAACTATCCAACATTCAGTTATTTGTTTTCAGTTGTTTTCTCCACCAATCAAATAACCTTTCATCAATTTCTGTAATCTTCCTGATAGACTGCAATTTTGGATTTTTTTAAACAAGTGTATATGCGATATGAAAATTTAATTAAAATATTTTCGCTGGAAGTATAGTATTTAAATTACACCAATTTTGTAAAAAAATATAAAGTAGTCTTATAAATTTATGTATGCGCGGAATACACTCTATTTTAAAGGATTGCTTGAATATTTGGTCTCCCGTGGTATTTCCAGACCAGTAATTTTGAAAATTGAAACAAAAAATATTTCGCCCCCTCCCCCAATAATTTAAAAGATGCGACGCTGTATGTTAAGAGTATGTAATTTCTCGTTTGATCAGTTCTGAAAACTCAGATTTATTTCTTAGAACAAAAGTAACTCTTTAGAACGCGCAAAGACAATAATATTGAGATCTGAATCTTATTTTACAAAGAAGTCTTTCACGAATTGAAACAATCTTCATTGTGGTTTTTTATAGAGGCTTTAATTTAAGCTTATTTATTTCTTCTTTTCCAAAAAATGTTGTAGCTTTTTCTTATGTAAATTGATCAACTCATCTGTAGTATTATTTGGATAAGTAAATTTTCTATTTTATGAAGCGATCATACATTTTTTGTCATAAGAAAAAAACAGAATTTTTCAAGGTTTGAGCATTCACGCCGCAACTCCTACAAACCAGCTTCCTAAAAGACAGCACGCTCCTTTTTGGAACTGTACTTTAAAAACCTCAAATAACAATTACGCAAATCCTTAAAAAATCTAAGAAAAACCAACTCTCACAGTAGGATTCAACATTACCTCTTCCTTAAAACTCAATATCAATTAGAAATTAAAAAAGCTAAAAAAATAAGCCTGGAAACATTTTTGTAATCAAACTCCAACAAACGCATGATCAATCATCAACAAACTTATAAACAAAAAACATACAGCATCACTCTCTAATCTTCTCTTAACTTAACACTCTATTTCTCGCCGACACTAATGTAACCGACAATATTACACATACACTTATTAGAATGGAAACAAAAACATACCTACTAAATAATTCCATTAACTCACACCCAGAAATTACAATCAAAGGGCTAAACAAAACCATTGATTCCATGAAAACCACATCTTCTAGTAGCCTTGACTTCATCTCCATTAAACATGTGAGGAAAGCCTACCACATACTACACCCTCATTCATTAACATATTCAAAGCCTGCCTCAGACTAAGCTATTTCACAAATATTTGAAAAATATGCAAACTAGTGTTAATCCCCAAACCAAATCGAAATCACAATTCAATCAAAAACTGGCGAACAATTTCTCTATTACCAACCCTAGGCAAAATCATTAAAAAAATTCTACAAAAACGCATGATCCACTACATCCTCAAAAATAACATAATACACCCGAATCAATTCGCATATTTACCAAATAAAAACACCGAATTGGCCCTATCTCGCCTAACCCTTTAGCTAGAAAAAATACTAAATTACCAAAATATCGCAACAACCACATTTTTTGATAACGAAAATGCTTTCAACGCTGCATACATAATCAAATTAATAAACAACAACCTTCAAAAGCGCATTCTCATCCTACTATATAACAACAATACATACGTTCAGAAACTAACTCTCTCCACTCCGCAATGGGGTAGCCTATCAGATATCCTATGTCTAATCCTCATCAACCCCATTCTTAATTTTATCAACTCAAAAACCGACTTTGCCCAATGCTACTCTGATGACATCCTATTCACCTTCACAAACACACTTCAACTAAACAACATCAATCGCACTGCTAATATAATCACACAAATACAAACAATGGCCACCAACTACAAAATCTCCTTCAACTTAAACAAACTAAAACTTATATACTTCACACTAAAAAGAATAACTCCACTGCCACTGAAACTAAACATATCAACACACATAAAGTATCCTAGAATAGATTCATGAATCACCCATAAAATTTCTAGGCGTCACATTTCAATCTAATCTTAAATTTACACTCCACCTCAAAAACATATACACAAAACTCTCACCAACCTTATTCTCTCTAAGAAAAGCAATCTCATATAAGTGGGATCTTTATCCAAAAATCTTAAAGTACATCTACAAATCTATCACACTTTCAGTCATACAATAGGGCTCACTTGCCTGGGGAAGCTCACTCGAATTCCAAAACTCACTAACCCATCTCAAAAAATACACCGCCTATGCTGACTCACAATAACAAACCCATTTCACACTATTTAAACAGCAAAACTTGAACTTCTCACACATACTCTAACCTTAAGGAAAACATAATTAAAAAATATCACGAACATTTACTCAACTCACACCTCTCCTTCTCTCACCTTTTTCAATTCCCTTTTTGAACAATATATGTCACAACTTATTCACTACTAATTTTACCACACCTACACCCATACTCCCTAGTTCACCCATTAAAATCGACCACATACTCAACTCATATATGCCACCACAAATTCATAGCACTCAACTCCATAAAACACCCATGTAACTCAAATGCGCACCACCAACTCTCATTTACCGACGGTTCTAAATCACGCAACAAAGCAACCGCTGCTTGCGCTTTTTTTTTAATCACAACACAAATACTCCTTTCGTTCAACAAATACAGACAGGCAATAACACCTCCATATACGAAACTGAAGCCCTAGCACTCCTAACATGATGCAACCACATCATTGATAACCTAACCTTCTTTACATCCATATTCAAGGAGATAATATTTTTCACAGACTCAGAAAACCTAATAAAAGACCTACAACTTAACAGAAAAATTCCCCTTTCAACATTAAACCTAGCAAAGAAATTAATAAACCTTAGCAACCATTTCCCAATTAAACTTTTCTGGTCCCCCGCCCATTCCTTCTCCTTCGAGAATTTTTTAGTAGATCTCTTATGCAAATCCACATCCATAACATTACAACATTACTTAACCCACGCCCTCCCTCTATCCATTTTTGAAACATCCATAAATATCTCAACTACAAACGAATTGCTTTACTCAAACAACATACCTACCCCCTTATTCCAATTTGCACTAAATAAAAACATTACTCTTCCTCGCAACATTATAAGATGGTTCACCTCACATCGCCCTTGTTTGTTACGATTACTTTTACAATTTTAATTTGCACTCTAACCCTAATTGGGGATTCGGCTGCCCTCATATCGAAACTCCAATTCACATTATCCTCTATTGCCTAATATTCTCATCAGAACGAACCAAACTCATTGAAAAAACACATTTATATTTTAAAGATCTTCCCTCCTCTCTACTAAACTTCTTATCATACCAAAATCATTCACCACATTTCTTTTTTCCTTAATATAATTAAACCATTACTCCCTACCCACTAACACCTAACTCCACCCTTATTAAACACCTTGCACAACCATACACAAGCAACCTAATTCGTACTTTTCTTTGAGAATCAAAATGGATTTTCTAGCTCGGAATGATTCAACAGTATGGCTTGTATAAACGGTTCTACATAGCCCAATTTTTTGTGTTTTTGGAGCTTTGGTGACTTCAAATATACTTTTGTAAAACAGTATGGAAAATATAGATATCGTTAGTTATAAAAAAATTGATAAGCAAGAAATTTGCTCATGATGTCATTAATTCAAAGAGAAAGAAAAATCAATAATAATAATATTCATAAAACGTTAAAATTTTTAGTATTTATCTAATCATGCTTGTAATTGAAATTTATTATTTTACAAGGTTCAATGTAATAAAAATCATTTAACAGACTAAAACTTACTTAATCTAAAAACGAAAAAAGAAAGGGAGATTGAGAAATAGAAGTTAAGACTTTAGATGAATAATAAAAAATTGATAAAATTAAATAAAAAACTATATTATCGAAAGAGCTAATTTATCATAAAATGGACAAAAACAAGATTATCCCAATTAGCTCTTTAGGTAGATAAATTTAAAAGAACGTTTTGTTCCATTATTTATTATAAGAGAAAATTAGAAAAGAATAATAAATACATCTAGCAACCCTAGAATGCTATTTTAACCAGTTGTTGTGCGTGTACCAGGATTCTTTTATTGGCAATGAGACTAAAAAGCAAAATCTAAAATAACTCTCGAGTATTTTTTAGAGAACACAGAATTTACGCAACTTATATAAAAAGTCAATTTTTGAAATTTGTTTTATTCTTTATTTTGTTCAAGATAATCTATGGAGCGAAAATTTTTGATTTCGATATTATCAATTTTGATAATTATTTAAATTTTTCATAAGATTAGTATAATTTAATTATTTTAATTGATTTTCCAATCTTATCTTCTGGATACTTATACATAAGTGTACGATGAATACTTAGGAATAATATAAAGGATTTAATCAGTGAGAGGAAGGACAACACGAAAAATAGGTTCGATTCCTATGAACCATGTTTACCCCAGTTTTACAATCTTTTAAGCTTGCATAATAACTGTTCTCTTTTTAACCCTTTTAGGATCATAATTTTTAAGACTAATCTGCTTTTTTCAATGGAATTTTTATATATAGTACTTAATGTAGACGATTTTGATTTCATGGTACACCTGCGTCTCACTGGTCCTCAAAGGTTTAAATCAAGGGTTATTTTTTATAAATGCATAGATAGATAAAAAATAAATATTTGGAATAAAGCATAAATTAGTCATATTTTATTTCTTATATTTTTGATTTTTTCGGCTCCAAAATATAAGGTTCGACATTATATAAACTAATGTGTACTGGGATAACGTCATTAAAAGCTCATTTAAAAATTAATTTTTTTTACACATTTAATTTTTTACAGGTTGCAAGCCGATTTGACCGACGTTATTAAATGAGTCTCGTGCCTTGAAGATGCTGCGCGTCTGTGGGCCTTTTTTTGTATTATATGAGGTACAAAATACTGCTTAACATGTAGAATGAAAAGTCAGATAATCTTTCTCATAATATTAATTTATTATCCATGATGAATTTAGTAAATTATCGTTATGTCATCTCTCTTAGCATTGAAGAATTATTTCAATTCTTCAAATTTCAATCTAAATAAAGAGATAAAAATGTTTTTATCACGTGAAAAGATTTTATAGACAGCCAACCAAAATCTATAAGTTTATCTTCTAAAATTTAGTTTTTTATTAGTTGAGGTGTTAGAAGGTTTTTGAAAGGTTTTTAAAAATTAATAAAGTACATTTTTAGAATTATATCTGGAAAAATTAAATTTACACTAAAATTTACATTAATTTTTTAACTAAATTACATTGTATGTGTTTTTATATGAAATATAAACAGCGATAATTTTTACTATTTGAGTCCGGGCCCCTCTATCAGATTTCTATTTGGGCCTGCAATTCCTAGCACCGGCCCTGCACACATATACTCATTTTACGTACACCATGACCTCGATTAACAAACGAGTTCCGTTCCTGGAAAAACGCTCGTAAGTTGAAAACTCGTTAATAGAAGCGCATTTTCCCACCATAAAAATTTAGACGCGTTCCTACGAGCTCCACAAACTCCACCCGTTTCCAAATCTGACGCTTTATTTTAAGAAAATAGAGTACCTGAACAACTTATAAACATATAAACATCTTAAAATTAGTAAGATTCATTACGGGTCGTTCACAATTGACGTCAACCTTTTTTTGATCAATTTCAACCCCCCCCCCCCCCTGATGTCAACTTTTAGATATATCATCATTAACAAAATCGACTTATGTCAACTTTGGATACCCCCCCCCCCCCCCCCCCCCCCTCCCAGTTTTAGTTGACGTCAATTGTGAACGACTCTTTAACTAATAATCATTTAATACAGTATTATATGAAATTAAAGTGTTTGAAAGTTGAGGTAATGGTATAGTTGTTAGAGGTGTGAAGTTACTAAGATGTTGATGATGGCGGACCTAAAGCTTCAGGCGAGTCAGGGTCATCATCACTTGAGGAAGTTACTTCAAACCCTTCAAAGTTATGATCATCGAGGTCAAGCAGAGCAGGATCATCTTCGAAAATGCGATCAGTGTCTTCAGCAGGAAATACAGATGCAGCATAATCTTTATGGTAAAAAAAATTATAATATATATCAGGCTTATGGCTGGTGTAGAGTGGAAGGTAGTAAGATATTTTTTAATTATGTTTTTCTTAAGGTTTAGGTGTAAGGTTAGAGTATGTGTGAGAAGTTCAAGTTTTGCTGTTGAAATAGTGTGAAATGGGTTTGTTATTGTGAGTAAGCATAGGCGGTGTATTTTTTTGAGATGGGTTAGTGAGTTTTGGAATTCGAGTGAGCTTCCCCAGGCAAGTGTGCTTGGTAAAAAATGAAGTTAATGGTTTATATGAGAGAAGGGGATTTTCAAGATTACGTTCTAGTTTAAAATACTACGCTCTCGATTTGGTTCATTGTTAACAAGGATCTGCAAACGATGCTTGAAGTAGGACATTGAATCAGAAAGCATTCTTCCTGTTATATTAAGTTGTGGTATTTGTTCTTCTTCTTCATTCTCTTTATCCTCACCACTGCGGTCCCGTTCTATAGCCATTAAATCCTCATTTGTTAACTCCTCAGCATGTGAATCAACCAATTCATTAGGATCATCTTCATCTTCAAAGCCAACTTGATGCGCAAGGTTCACGATACGTTGGGTTGTAGGCAACGCACGAAAGTCATTCACACACTCTGGCCATAATTTCCTCCACACGCCATTCATGTGTGACTGTAACTTCTTTCCATGCTTCAGATACATTGTCAATTTTATCTTTGATGTTAAAACTTTTCAGGCAATCTACGAGTTTTAGGCTTCTATTACTATCTATTACACGAATCATTTGTCTGAAGGTACGTCGAAGATAATAAGCTTTGAATGTAGAGATTATATCCTGGTCCATTGGCTGAATTAATGAGGTCGTGTAGAAACTCCACCCGAACATGATCATTGATCTTACAAGTTGATGGGATGACCAGGTGCATTTTCAAGCACTAACAATGCTTTATGAGAGATGTTCTTACTGGCACAATATCTCTCAACTGTTTGGCAGAAAAAAATCGTGAGCCTTTGAAGACAGTTCAAGTTGTCCAAGCCTTCTTGTTGGATCGCCAAATTACTGGCAGATTCGCCTTCACAAATCTCTTCACAAGATGAGGGGTTTTAGCTTTAAATCACCTGCAGCATTCACACCAAGAAGCAAGGAGATTCGGTCTTAGATCCGGTATCCGACTTTTCTTCCCACGCAATAACGCTAATTTTAGGCATCTTTTCCAATAAAGAACGGTTTCGTCTGTATTGAATACTTGCATGGCACTATATCTACCGTCGGATATAATTTCTTTCAGAACCACTTTATCTGCACTCGCGGCTTCACCATACTTACTATGCAAATTGTACCACCTCTTGAATCGGTCAAGACAGCCCCCACTAGCGTTTCGCACACAACAGCATTTTACTCGTATCTTCTGAAATTCGTTATTCGATCCTCGTATAATGGGGTATATATATGCTGAATATAGTGGTGTTTTTTAATTTTTTTTTATGTAAATAAATTAAATCTTCCAAAAAATGATTTAATATTACATCTGGTGTGCAAAAATTTTTATTGAAATACCTAAAAAAAATTTACACCTATATACCCATTTTCATGTATGCCGAATCTAGTGGTGATGTTCATTTTATATGTATATAAATTTGACCTGTTAAAAATGATTTAAGTATAACAGGCCATGTCAAAATTAAAATTTTTTATTGAAATACCTGGAAATTTTTTTTACATATATATGCCCATTTTCAAGCATGCTAAATTTAGTGGTAAATGGTGATGTTCAATCTTTAATGAAACCTGTCAAAAATGTTTTAAATTGAGAGCTCGTGTCAAAATTTGTTCTGAAATACCTAGAAAAAGTTTTTCACACATATATGCCCATTTTCAAGTGTGTTGAATCTAGTGGTGATGCTGATTTTTTCTAAAAATAAATCAAACCCTAGAAAATAATTTAAATATGATAGCCCATGTCAAAATTAAAATATTTATTGAAATAATTAAAAGTTTTTTACATTAGAGGTATGGCAATACCTCCGGGGAGACAACTTGCTAGACCTTATTATATATTAAAATATCAAAATCGTAAAATTCATAAAATAAAAAAACATATTTAAAATAAAAATTTCTAAAAAATATTTTACATACATATTGAAAGCACCATTTAAACACATGTTGCATTACCCGTTTGTGAGCGCAGTGAATTCTTATCTCGCATACGCTTCACCACATCTTTAGCACGCGTCTGTGGTTTATTTTATCGGGCTAGTGTACGCTTAGTTTATTTGTAGTGTTCCTAGCTTAAATTTTAGTCAAATATTAAAACGCTTATAACTTTCGCATTTCTGAACCAAATGTATTATGCGATATACCAAATTAAAGCATTTTTAATGGGCTTTCAGAATACATTGCTTATAATATGTAGTTGAGAAATAGCATTTTACTGTTTTTAACAAAGAGTATTTGTCATATTTATACCGACAATGTGCGATAAAGAAATCACACACCAATGCTATCTCACAATTAATATTTAAAAGTTGTACTACAGGACATTTTCAAATAACATATAATAGTTCATTATTGTAGTTGGACATATATATGTGAACAAACATGTTTGTATCATAAAGCAGCCTGTTTATTTATTTTTTTGAAAGACGGAGAAATGTTTTATGTTAACACAAGTAGATATCGCAATTCAATGCTTGTATTTTATCTCACCCATTCGCGAGTCATAGTTATCAATTTAGTAAACACGTGTAATGCAAGTTTTCAACATGTTTAGATAAGTTTTTATATTGCTCATAACTTTTGAATTATTTGACCGTGCAACATATCAAATTGAAGCATATTCCATGTGACATCATTACCATTGTAATTATTTAAGAGTAAAATCTGAAATCTTTTATTAATTTGTATTTTTCAGTTGTCTTCGTAATTAGCAGATGAGAGGTGCATATTTTTTATATTTGCCAATTTTGAACTTTAACGCTTATTACATTTTGAGAAATTTTCATCTTTTATCTGTAACAATTTCCAATACATTTATAAAACTCTACTATCAGAACCTATATTTATTTGTAGATTTTTATAAAATAATATACTACAATGGTTTTTTCCTAGTAAAATTTTTAGGGTAAAAAATGTTAACCTCCCTTCCTTTTTTACTCCCTCTGGGGGGGGGGGGGAAAGACTATAAATTGTTTTTTTTTTTTCCTTTTTTAAAAATAAAAAAATTTTTTAAATTTTATTATAAAATAAAAATATTTTCTGAAAAATTATCGGAAAAATGTCATTCAATTTTTTAAAAAATAGTTTTTGTCCAAAAAAGTTGACATTTTAACGGGATTTTTTTAATTAAAATAAAATTATTTTTTTCTAATTTTTACATCAACTTATTTAAAATCGCTTACATTTTATTAAACATAATACATTGAAAAAATTTCGTTTTTTTAATTTTTAAAAAATTGTAAGTGTCCTGCAAAATTTTCGAAAATTTTTAAACTTATCCAATTTTCAATTTTAATATCGGATGGAAAGTTATACTGATTACGAAAATGTATAAATATTTTAAGTTTGAATTTTTTAAAATACTTTTTTTGCTCTGAACTTGATAAAATGATAAAAATTCTAATTTTGACCGCAAAAAAATATAGAAGTCATTCGATTCATTTCAAACAAATTACCTATTTAACTTGAAATTTCTTTTTTCCATTAGTATAAACTCCCTTATTTAATACCTTTCATTTAAAAAATTTATTTTGAATTTTTGGAGCTAGAAGTGAGAACGAGTTTATTCAATCATGACTAAATTTGTGGAGGGTCGCACATTCTCAAAATTATTGGGGGGGGTGGGGAGAAATTTTTTTGTGCAATTTTCAAAATTTGTGGTCTGGAAATACTACCGGAGACCAAATATTCAAGCAATCCTTTAAAATAGAGTGTATTCAGCGCATACCTAAAGTCCTAAATTTATAAGACTATTTCTATTTTTTTTTACATTTAAATACTATACTTCCAGCGAAAATATTTTTATTAAATTTGCATATCGAATATGGTGCGCAGAAAAAATGCTCCAATTAAAAAGTAGGAAAAAATGTCCCAGTAAAAATGCCCCAATTTAAAATTAGGAAAAAATGCCCCAACACAAAAAATTATTAATTAAAATTAAAAAAAAATGTTTTTTTAAAACGATATGTCAAATAAAGATTTTTTGTAAAAAAAAAGGTAACTTTTCATCTAAAACATTTAAAATTTAATTAAAGTAAACTAAAAAACTCAGCATACGACAATTTTTTAAATACAAAAAAAAATTTATAAAACAGCAAATATTTTTGGATCTTGTGTGTATCAGAACACTTCCTGAATATAATTTGTATTAACTCATTTTAAGAACACATTCCCACAAATCTGAAAACAACCTTTGCTATTGTTTTCAAGAACTTTATAAAGAAAAAAACCCTATAGATTTGCTAAATTTTAGAAATTTAGCCTTTCAAAACGGTACCAAATAAAAATATTTATATAATTAAAAAAATCCTGAAAATCAAAAATTAGGGGGCATTTTTTCCTACTTTTCAATTGGGGGCATTTATTCCTTGGTCATTTTTCTGGGGGCATTTTTTCCGGGGGCATTTTTACCTACAACCTAGTTAAAAAAAATCCAAAATTGTTAGGGGGTGGAATAGGCTTTTTATTTGAAAAATGAAGTAGTCTACCAGGCACATTACAGGAATTGATGAAAGGATATTTGATTCATAGAGAAAACAAATAACTGAAGTTTGGATAGTTTTATATGAGTGAATGTAGTCTAAAGGCAAAGAGTCTACTAGACACCCTGCGATGTTTTATGTAAAAATGTGATTGATTCAGGGGCAAGGGTATAAAATGAAGTTATAATTGTGCAAACAAAATAAAACAAAAAATTAAGATCGCATTATTTCATTTTACTCAGCATCATTCAAAAATAGTTTAAAAGCTAAATTGATAAAAGCTACAAAAAGTAAAATAACTGTTAACATTTTGCAATGATTTGCCTTTTATAATAACTTTTAAGGAAAAAAAGTCTATCAGAAAAAGTTATATAGCTTCAACAAAAACTAAAATTTTTTAGAGCAAGTTTTTTGAAAACTAATTTGACGTATCCCCTACAGCATACTCTATGGGTGGCATGGCAGAAGCCTCTGGATTCGATTCCTCATCGATACGAATTTGTTCATAGTTTGAGATAAGCGGTACATCAGTAATTTGCTATATAATTAACATAAGAGAGAAAGGAAACAAAATAAACTAATAAAGCAATTTTCACTATTTTAAAATGGAACCGTCTGTTCTCAGAATAATTTTAAAATAATAGGAGGCATAAAGAATTAGAGTTTATATGATATTTTCAAGTTTTTATAAGAAAAGCCAACATTTAAGTAGCTAACCCTTATAATTAAAAAAATATTTAAACTAACGGTCGACAAACATTTCGCCCCATAGACAATTCGCCCCATAGATAATTCGCCCCATAGACAATTCGCCCCATAGACAATTTGCCCCCTGGACAAATTGTCTCATATGCTATTTGCTTCATCCATCTTTGCTTATTATATGTGCAAAATTATTAAAAAATTTTATATTCTTGTTTATTTTATCTCTATTAAATTATTTCAAATTAATTATTTTATCTCTTAATTTTTTAAAATTTTTAGAATTGTCCATGAGACAAAATGTCTTATGAAAATAACAGGGCGAATTGTCCATGGGACGAACTGTCTTATGAAAATAATGGGGCGAAATGTCCGAGGACCAAACTAACATAAATCAAAGTATACGAGAAAAGAAAATCATTGCGTTTTTTTTGAATATTTCTAATTTCAAATGTCTACAAATAAAATTCTGCTAGAGCTGTCATAAATAGATCAAGTACATTTTTAACAACTGAAACCTTTTGTTTCGTTATTATATTTTTATCATAATAATCAACAAATTTTCTTAAAAAAAATGATTTAATTAATTATGTACAGTGTTACTTATAAAATTTAACAATCGAACATTATAAAAAATATCTCTGCTCAAATATTAAGCAAATAGAGTATTCTTGCTTTTAAACTGAATAGATAGTCAAAATATTCATTCCCAAATAACTATTGAAAAAAATTTCTTGACTTGAAAAAATTAAAGTTTTCAAATGTAACAAATGTAGTGATAAAGATTAAGTGACTTTTGTTGAAAAAAATTCTTAGCGCGAGTCTATCAATATTCATTGATATACAATTGTAACGATTGAAAACTATTTTAATTTAACTCTAAATGCAAATTAGACAGAAGCAGTGGTGTAGCCAAAAAAAGTTGATAGAAGGGGCACAATTTAAAAACAAAAAACTTGCGCAACATTATTTATACTTTCTTGATCCTTTCTGCCGGTTTTTTACCCTGGTTTTCTTCCTCTGAAGAATTCAAAGGTTTTTACGGTTAGGTAGTGCTCTAGCGACGCGATTCTACGTGGTTAGTAATCAAGCTATCACCAGACAATAAGTTTGTTTCCCAAATTAGGAGCGTTCGCGTTAGGATTGTATCGTTCTCTCTGTTGTATTTATATATTGTCAAATTCTTGTAAAATACTATATATAATAGAGCTATTCTTTTGTAACAAGGGCCAATTGGTGTTTAGTGGGATGGAAAGTCCAGTTAGACTTGGACTCAGCATTCCGGGCGGGCCACGATATCCGAAAGGATGGGTGCGAACGTCACAAAACAACTTAATTAATTAATTGATCCTTTCATTGGAGAAATTTTCAAAAACTGATATCGCATAAGATGCATGGGGGCACCATGCGGTGCTTCATTTTTATAAAAAGCTGCTCACATATATTATAAGTGCTACCAAATAGACACATTTTCTTCTCTTTTATATTGGGAAAAACCTCTTGAGGATGGCTTTTATAAAACTCTAATAATGAAAAATCTCTCATTTTTCTTTTGAAATCTTCACTTTCCTGAAGTTCAAGTAATTCCATTTGCAATTCCTCAGCAGCATCCTTGATATCAATATCAAATGGTGAAGAAAAAATACGCAGGCCAACTTCTTGTGATCTGAAGTCTGCAAATCTAGATTCAAATTCTTTGTTGATTGATTCAAGCTCGTCAGCATAGGAAATGTAGATTGCTTGAAAATGATTCGTCAATGTGGGAAAATGAAAAGTATTACCACTTCTAAGTTGTTTAAAATTTCGTGCCTCAAATCATAAAATATTTTCAACATTTTGTCTTTACTCAACCAGCGCACTTCTGTGTAATACACTAAATATCCATGTTCGGCTTCAATATCTTCAAGAAATTCTTTAAATTGGCGGTGGTTTAGTGCTCGAGATTTGATAAAATTGATACATGGAACTAGTATAGGCATGCCATGTTCAAATTTAATGGAATTGGCACATAGGCTCTCTTGGTGAATTATACAATGAAAAACACAGAAGTCTTTTATATCTATATTTAGAGAGACCAGCTCTGCTCTAATATTTGCAACCAATCCAGATTTACTTCCAACCATTGCCGGCGCACCATCTGTTGATAAGCCTAGTAATTTTGGATAGTTGAGACTTTGAAGCAAGTTCTTTCAAAACAGTTTCTATATCGGCTGCAAGCTCGACAATCCTTCTCGTTATTGTTCTACGAGACAGACTAATACTATCTACCTCTTCTTACAGCTGGCCATATAATATCTGCAACTTCTTGTAAAGATTCTTTGACACTTTGATTTTTTGGCGATCTTTTGACTAATTCTTTGATGACTGACACAGATTCCAAACATAATAAACATGTTCGCTTTCCTTTAATTTGAGGGAAAAAATGGTCACTTCTCTATTTTTCCTGGAATAATCGACATACATCACCCACCTTTCTTTTTTTCCTGGTACCTTTTTTGGAATTTAGAATAGTATGTAATACTAAAAAAATAAAATATTTCACATGTCAATAAAAATGTTTTTTTCAGATTAAATGAGTATATTACAAAATTTGAAGAGATAATTTTAACACTAATAACATTGATTTATTGGTCTTAACTAAAAAATTTTTAGAAGCAAACTTTATTGCGATGAACATGTTAAAATCTAATAGTAAATCAAAGCTGATCCCATCTAGAAATATCTTAAGATTCAACTTTAATTTATATTAAAATCGGCTTAAAAAATGAAGCCAAGGGCCACTGCCTCAACAAGACCTGGTTAAAATCTGTAAAAAAAAACAAAATAAAAATGATTGATATGGCGAAGTCAGTATATTTCATCACAAGAGAAAATACAAGACGCGACTTTTCAAAAAAAAATTTTCTTCGAATTTTTGACTGTTGCTGCCTTTACTCTAAAGCTAAAAACAGAAAAGCAGGAGATTAAAAAATGTAGGGAAAATTTGTGAAGCATTTTGTGATCGGGTCATTCACAATTGACGTCAACCTATTTTTGCTAATTTTTACCCCTCCCCCCCTCTTGTCAACTAATTTTTTTCCTTTTCTTTCCCTTGTGATAAAATAAAAATGAATTTGTTCAATATCGCGCACAGTAAGCGTACGGCATAAAAATTTAAAAAATAGCCTGCGGGCCGGATTAAAACTCTCAGCGAGCCGGATTTGGCCCGCGGGCCGTAGGTCGCCCATTCATGGCTTAGACTAACGAGATTTTAAAGCGTGTTAAAATGCTGTTTTTGAGAATATGAGTGAAAGAGAGAAAAATTTCAAAATAAGTAATGATATAAGTTCTATATTCTATATAGTAATATTTTAAGTAACATATACCAAGGTACTTTTGATCTACTGTCTCTTTTTTTTAGTTATTTACATTCTCTTCAACTTTTTTTTTCTTTACCAATTATTGATTTACTTCACGAATTTATTCTATTTATATTTCAAAAAACTAAATTTTATTACTTTCAAGCTTTTTCAGTTGTTTCAAATTTTTTAACATAAATGAGCGAAAAAAGACAAACATTTTTTTATTTCACTAAAAAAGTGCAACTTACTAATAATCTCTACATATTTTCTAGTGATAATTATTCCCAGTCAGATTTTTCCAAGCATTGTCCAAATTTTTTCAAAATTAAGTAAGATCTTTCCGTGCATAATGTTAACGCACATAATCATGAGATCCAAAAAATGTTAAACAAGACGTAGAAAAATTAAGAAATTTTTAAAAAACCTTCAGTAATCAAAATAGCATTTTCATGAGAAACTTTTGCTACTTGTTTTTTTTAATTTTTTTTATACAAAAAAAAGGGCATTTGGTTTTCAAGCCTGAAAGATGTTTTGAATCGACTTATTTAAAAATTGAAATATCATATATACAATATTCCAGGGGTGGGCAATGATTTTCAGTTGCGGGTTGCATTAATGTCTACATTAGGTTTAGTGAAACAATTTTAAAGTAATTTTTTAATTATCTATGCTTATTTTCCCTCATTTCCAACACTGTTTTTATTCTGAAGAAAAAGTTGAAGTTGTCTTTAAAATTTGACAAAGCTTTCTCATTTTTGTGCCGTACTCTTGAAAAGTGTTCAAAAAATGCTTTTTATTAAAATTTTTCCTATTTTAAGATGGAACGAGAGCAGCACAGAAAGAGTTTCTAGGTCTCTCGCTCCGCAGTTTGCCCATCCCCACAATTTACATATACATTATACATCTCATTCTGTATTTTTACAGATATTTATCCCTTGAAGAGTTCTTGATGAATCAAATTGAGGATTCATTACTGGAAGATAGAGATTGTTCTAAACAACTTCGAAAATCATACGGCAAGCTTACTGTTGGTGACATGGGTCTGCCATTGAACAAGTCTCCTATCATACAAACTTCTCTGGACCTGGTAAAAATAAGCACAATACTTTACATACAGTATATGCTAGATGGACAGTAATTGAATCGATATCGTAATCGAATACCACTGAGTTAAAGGAAGAGGCATAAAAAATTTAAATTAATTTTCACCTGATTTAATTCAAATATTTTTGTTTTTTTCTTTACTTTTCCCTCTAGTTAAGTAGATTTAGACTGACTCATTTCACTAAAAAACATTATTTTTAATATTATTCTCTATTATTTTTTTCTGTTGTAAATTATTTTCAATTATTTTACACAATAAATTTTTCATGAATTCGAGTTCTTTCAAAAGTCTTTGGTTTCTTCTTTTTCTTTATGACAATTGCGTTGCTCCTCGAAATAAAGAATAAGCGTATCCATTGTTGATATAAGGCTTTGCTTTCACTCATGTTTTCACTATATTTTTCGATTTATTCATTTTCTGGTTCATCATATTTAAAATGTCTTCGTCGGTATAGATGTATCCAGTAGGATATTCATTATCTATATTAAAGTAGTTAGTAGGTTTTTGTAAATTTGAAGGACCTTCATGTTGCACTATTATCTGACGCAAATCTATTAAGAATTTTGGTCAATAGCCTCATATATTTTTAGTCAGGGCCAAATCAGAGCTACATTTGGCTAGCGGGCCAATTTGACGACCCCTTTTCTATTTGATTGCAGCGATATCATTTTAACATATGTGATGAACATTCGTTTTTATTCAATGTTTTAAGTCTCATTCCTGGATTTAATATCAAAAATAAATTCAAGAACAAAATATTTAATTTTATCTACTTTTTATAAAAATTAAAAAATTTGGTTATATAATCCCCACATCAATTTCAACTTTCAGATAGTAATATATAAATTTCAATTTTTATTTCGAAGAAGGATGTTTACCATTGAACAAAAAAAAACATGAGAATGTAGCTTTAAGATCGATTTTGTTAACTAAAAATATGGACTTTACATAAATTTAATATAGAAAAAATTCTTTGTTTGCGGAGAATAATATTCAAAATAGAAAAAATTTACTCACATTTAACAGTCTTTTATGAGACATTATATTTTATTGACAAAACACAATTTCCCAAAAAAGTGCATATAATCTCACACTGACTTTTTCCTCGTTTAAAAAACTAAAAGATAAATATTTTGAGGAAGTGATCTAGGTAAGCATTAAATTAAATATAAACCATGGTGGGTGAACGAGGAAACTCCAGCTCGTAATAACTCTTGTTATTATTAGGGGGCCAGAAGATTTAATTAGACCCTATTATCATTATTATCAAATCATATATGATATTATAAAAGGACTTAAACGGATTTTACGATGAAAATATAATGGCAGAATGGTGATAAAAACACTTTTAGATGATATACTTTTTGGGATATGGACCAAATTAGATTAAATATGGAAATGAATTTTTAAAATTATACCAATTCCATGTAAATATTCCGTTTTATGCTAAGGAAAAGGTTGAAGTTAAACCAATCTCATTTATACCTCTCGATATCTCACTTACTTGACTAATCCAATTGATTTAGAGAGGATTGCCGTAAAAGTGTTAATAAAGTCGAATTCAATTTAAAGTTGCACTTTCTTTATTCTTGAGCTTTTAATAGCACGTTTCCTTTTCTGTAATATCCTAAAACTTTTTGACTTTTTTTCATTCCATAGTTTAAATTTTTCCAAGATTTATTTATTTGATTAATTTATTGTGAATAAGTGTTTGTCTTGCATGGCCTTTGTTAATGTCCTCGCTCTATCAAGACGTCAATAAATGTTTACATAATCGTTATTCAAATGACGTCACATCAAGTTCTTCTAGCATGTATGCATGCGTAAATTCACATTTCATTACATTTCTATAGATTTATTCTACTTTAAAATCTCATCAATGATTCTCATAATAAATATACTGTTAAAAATGATAATGTCTATTTGTGTGCCTTTGGTAGTTATGTTTCCTAGTTCATTCGATAGGACCCACTAAATTTCGTGTGAGTTGATGAAGATATCGATGCATCTCTCATTATTTATTAGATTAAACTTTCACACAAACTCTCTTCCTTTTATATATGTTATATTTATTTAGCTCTAGTTATTTCTAGATTTATAGATTGCAGCATTTTTATATATTGATTTTGAGTTGTGACAATTTTTCAACATTGTTTTTTTATTGATGCAAGCAAAATAGTGTTTGTGTCAGTTTATACTTTATCAATAACTTTCTCAGCACATTTCGTCTTCTAAAAAGCAATATTTCGCAATGCTCTTAACTTTCAATCTCATCCTCGTGTATGATGTAATCCCATATTTTTTGAATGAAATAGAGTTTAGAGAGATGTACGATTGAAGACAACGAAATCTCACCAAACATAAATCATTCCATTGACCCATCTTCACAAATGTCTGACATACTCAAGTAAGCAAATTTTTTTTGTAATAATTGGGCTTCTTTTTAATAAATTTCTGTTTTATTGTTTTCCATCGTAGATTTTCCTTCTTAATTTTTATTACTTTTCTAGTTTTTTCACAATCAGGATTTCCAAGATAAGAAAAAAGGTTTGCACTGATTTAACGGAAAAGGCCTTTTTTTAAAGGCATTTTGGTTAAAATAAAGTATCTAATCCATGCTAAGACTAATATTGGAAAATAGCTATAACAGAACAATTAACGTCATCTTCATATTTTTTAACATTGCCTCAATTTCTCAAAGAGCATAGACACAAAAGTATTTTCTGTATTTCACATTTTAAATCCAATAACGTTGATTTATTAGTCTTAACTAAAAAAATTTTAGAAACAAACTTTATTGCGATGAATTTTTTAAAAACTAATAGTAAATCAAAGCTGATCCCATCTAGAAATATCTTAAGATTCAACTTTAATTTATATTAAAATCGGCTTAAAAAATGAAGCCAAGGGCCACTGCCTCAACAAGACCTGGTTAAAATCTGTAAAAAAAAACAAAATAAAAATGATTGATATGGCGAAGTCAGTATATTTCATCACAATAGAAAAAAAAGAAAAAAAATAGAGAAAATATAAGACGCGACTTTTCAAAAAATTCTTTACCCTAAAGCTAAAAACAGAAAAGCAAGAGATTAAAAAATATATGTATACTAGCCCGATTGAATATGTCATTTCCAATGTCGTTTGACTTATCAATTTTATAAATCCTTTACCTTTAAACACGATTTCGTGACATTTTGTTGCTTAAAAATAAATGTCCGATTTTATCTGTTACTGATTACGATTAACTTAAGTAACTTGTTAAAGTTTATTAAAGGATTTTCTTTAATTTTTTATTTAAAGTTTTATTAAAAACTAACAAATAAAAATAAAAAGTATACATTTATTCTTTATTAAAAAAATAAGTTCTTATTATTCTATTATTTTAAATTTTATATAAAATTTAAAATTTATTAAAATAATTTTCTAAAAAAGTTGGTTTTTTATAAATTTATTTTTATTGAAAAAAATTTTAAATTTAAATGGTACGGTGTAGTTCGGTGATTCTCAGTACTTTAAACTTTGTCAATTTAAAGAATTTCTTGGAGATGTTGAAGCAGAGTACTGAGATATCGCTTACTATTTACGTGATTTTAATTTTATTGTTTTCCTTACTTGATATTCTAATGACCTTTGAATTGTAAGGAGAGGGAAATTCATTCACCTGTCTTATTATCATGTAGAAACATTTTAAAATAAAATTCGACTGTGGGAAATACAGGCAAGAAATGGTAACCCCTTCCAATTTATAAAAATGCAAAATTATGGAGGTGCAAGTTATACTTCCTATGTTGATGTTCTAAAATTAATATCTGATCATAAGAAACTCTGATATCAGAATAATCATAAAAGTGTTGACCCGGCTCCCGAAAAATCAAAGATAGCGTTGATTGATCTCTACGACAATGAAGACTTGAAACAGGAAGTGAGAGATTATTCACTACTAAAGCTTATAAAAAAACTGGAGAAGCTTTCTTCAGATCGTAGATTTTGCATTGAAAAAAATATTCATCTATAGCAGGGGTCACCAAACTTTTTTCTTAGAGGGCCGGATAACTGAAAGAATGGCGGGTGCGGGCCGCATAATCATTCTGTACAATACTTGCAAGCCAGAAAGAAAGCTCTAGTAGAAAAAAGACTACAAACTTAGTTTAGCATTCCATGTTAATTATGGGTGAGTGGCGTGAGATGCAGAAAAAAAACAAAGACAACCAACATATTTATTTACTAAAAAGTTATCAAAGAAGGCAACGTTAGCAAAAAGGTAGCTACATCAGACATAGTGTCATGTTCGAATATCACAAACAAGAGCAAAAAAGGTTAGTGAGACTTGTGAAAGATGTTTGGTTAATATATCAAAATGTTTGGTTTGAAATTGATATCAATCAATAAATTGCTTTCAAATGTTCATCAGTCAATCTCGTTCGATATGTTGACTTTACATACTTCATTTTTGAAAATGTTTGCTCACAGACATAAGTTGTTCCAAACACTGATGCCATACCAGCGGCAAATTTCTTCAATTTCGGAAACTCAGCATCAGGTAAGCAGCGGTAAAATTCAACATGTTTTCCTTCTCTGTGCTTCTCTTTCAGCAAATCATTTGCGTGCAAATCAATGAGCTCCAACTGTAGTTCAACTGACACATCGTCAAGGTTACAACCAAACGGATTCTGGAACAGAAGAATATGACTCAATTCTTTTAAGATCTGAGAATCTCTCCAAAAAATGCTTATTCAAGTCACGAATAATCTTTTTCGGAAAATCGAGGTTGACATCTTCAGCGACTGTAGCATAAAACTCTTTGAAACAGTGAAAATGAGAGAAGTTTTCTCCTTCCAGTTGTGCTTCAAACAATGACAGCTTTCTCCGAAATCCTTTGATGATTCTGTAGAGATCACAGATAAGGTTATCTTTTCCCTGAAGTTTCAGGTTCAGTTCATTCATGTGGGATGTGATGTCGACCAAAAATGCCAACTTTGACAGCCAGGTAGGATCTGACAGCTGTGGATCAGCTCTATCTTTTTCGGTGAGAAAAACATCTATTTCGTTTCGAAGCTTAAAAAAACGAAACAAGACTTTACCGCAGCTGAGCCACCTCACTGTTGTGTGATAAGGCAATTCACAGAAATCAGAATCAATTTCTTCAAGAAAAACCTGGAACTGACGGTGATTGAGTGCATGTCCCCGAATGAAGTTCACAGCAGAAAGGACTGGTTTCAGTACACAAGAAATATCTAAGGTTTTCCCACAGAGTGCTTGTTGATGTATGATGCATTGTATGAACAGAGCGCCCGGAATTCGCAAATCTTCTAAATGAGTCCTGATCTACCCCACCAGACCCTTTCTCACTCCAGCCATGTTTTTTCCTCCATCAACTGTAACACCTCGGAGCTGATTCCACTGAAGGTTATAGTCTTGCAAAGTTTTCTGCACTTCCGTGAAAATATCTTTTCCAGTTGTTGTTCCATACATGCTACAAACGGATGCCAACTCTTCCGTTATCTGAAAGTCTAAAGTGACACCACGAATGAACACGAGAAGTTGTGACGTACTCGAGAGATCAGTAGACTCGTCTATCGCAAGAGAATACCACAAGAAGTTCTAAGCTTTCTCGTGTATCTGTAGCACTATGTTCTCTCCAAGTTCTTCTGTTCTCCGCACAACTGAACTTGCCGAAAGGCTGATACCTCCAAACAAATTGGCTTTCTCAGGACACAAGTCATTTGCTGCTTCCATCATGCACTCTTTGATGAAGTTGCCATCAGTAAACGGTTTTATTCGCTCTGCCATCTTATGCACTATTTTGTAACTTGTATGAGTGACGGATTCATTTTCAGTAAACTTTCTCCTGAAGAGATTTCTTTGAGTTTCTAAACTACGTTTCATGGACTCATATTTCTCAGAGCGTAACTTTCCAGAAAACATTGAATACTTTGATATATGTTTTGTTTCATAGTGACGCCGAAAATTGTACTCTTTCAGAACGGCAATACTTTCGCTGCATACCACGCAAGTAGCTTTCTGGTCCTTCGTTTCTACAAAGAAGTACTTTACTCCCCATTCTTCATTGAAAGCACGACACTCGGCGTCTACTTTTCTTTTCTTAGTAGCCATAACGATAATATTCTAAACTTAATATTTAAATTTAAATTATACAGTAAAACCTTTTATATACGACCTATGTTTTCTGCAGATAATCTCGGTCGTAACTCACAGGTAGTAATAATAATCTTAATTTTTTAAACAGGTAAATAAATAATCTTAATTTTTATACACAAAAACAACAAAAATATTTTAAAAATTATTTTTAATCAAGCACACGTGTTGAATATTATTTATCAAATTTATTATATAAAAAAAATACAAATTAAGGCGTTCTTAAAAGTTAATATAATTTTTTTACTCTAGTATTTACAAAAAAATATTCTTTAATAAATAAGACAAAGAAAAAGATATTTCAAAACAAAATTCTCACAACTTTCATTAAATAATCTGTTTTGTTGAACGTTTTAATTACAAGAAATATTTTTTTGTCCTTGCAATAAAATTTGTTTAAAAACAAAGGAAAAATACATGAAAACGCCATTTTAAAAGTTGCAAAAAGGGAAAATGAAAATAAAAAGTAAACTTTTTAAAAAATTTAAATTTACGGTCGTATGTCGCATCAAGCAGTGTCGCATTTATGAGGTAAAAGTTATATCAAAACACGGTAGAGTTGTTTATTAACTTGAATTTATGTCGTTGCTAAAAGGAAGTCGTTGTTAAGAGGGACCGTTGTTGACAGGTTTCACTCACAACATATCATGTTTCATACGTTTTATCAAGCAAATTTAAGTATCGTCGGCGGGCCTGATGATCTGACGTCGCGGGCCGGATCCGGCCCGCGGGCCGTAGTTTGGTGACCCCTGATCTATAGGGATACTTTTAAATGCTAACAGTTGTTTATGAAAATGAAATATTCAAAATCAAGGACGATAATTTCTCCATGAGATATGGTGAAGAAATTTTATTGGCTTTGTCAGATTTTTCTCATATGTCATTGCACATAAATCGAATGATTCATGTATATTAGTTTAATAAATTCTTTTAGTTCTTACCATAATTTTCTCAATACCTTTTATAGCATTTTAATTTCAAATGGAATTCTCCCAAATTCATGTTAATTGTTTTCAATTTTTTTAACAATATTAATAATTTATTTAAAATTTAATTTTGATTTATAAAAATGATATCAATAATAGATGGGTTTCAATGTAATTGTAAAAATTTAATTTCAATTTTTAAAATTTTTCAATACCTCATTTGAAATTAAAATATTTAAAGTAAGCTGTAAAATGTTTAAATTGTAAAATTTTTATTCTAGATTTAGAAAATTTAACCTTAATTTTAAACGTAAGCATTTCACTCCAAGTTAAAATGCTATATATAAAGCAAATGTATACAACCATATGCTGATCGATAAATAACATATTTTTTATATGATATTATTGATATATTTTTTGATCAAGTTTATGTAAATTAAAGTAAAATTTCGTAAAGAATTCTCCTTTTCTATTCCTTTTCAACTTCCTAATCATTCTCATTATTGGCGTAATCAGAAATTGGAACGGCCGAAAGGAAGTTTGCGAAGGGTGGGGGGGCTAAATTTATACATACATGTTCATGCTTATATAAAAATCTACACTAAATCCAAAATAGGATGTTGGGGTAGTGAAAGTAAGCTCTGCCTCACTGGCTACGCCCCTGATTCTCATTGAATGCCTTAACCATTTTATGTGACATTTCTCTAATTTTTGTTTGCTACATTTTTTACAATTCCTTATCTCTATCATTTGTGCACGTGCTTGAGTACTTTTTCTACTTCTTTCTTCTCAGAATTGTGGTCCGTTCTATAGACGAAGTGAGTTATACGTCATGAATATGGTCGTTCGCCGAAACTTAACCAGATTGTGGTAACGAATTAATATGTTATACGAAAAAATAAGTATTATGCAAATACAAAAGACTAAATTCCCTTGCTTTTCAATTTCATGAAATCCATTTCTATTACTTTAGTTATGCTTCTAAATTCTCGTTTTGATTATCTCTAAACTTTTTTTGGTGTACAAAATGTACACATGAGAATTTTGAATGGCTGATAGATAAAAAATTTACTAACGCATTAGATGCATTTTAAATATTAATAAGATGCTACATTTTATATCTAAATTAAATTTGTCAATATTTAGGTGTACAAAATGTACACATAATAACTTTCTTTCATTACTTAATTTTTAGTAAAGCTTTAGTGATTTACCTCACAGATGTTATTCATAACCCAGCAACTAATCACGACCCCCCTCCAGGTGATAGCAACGATCTGTTGATCAACATAGTGTTCGAGAATTTGTTTTAGACAAATTTTAAATAAAGACATTCTACGATTTTTGTATTCTACTCAATAAATATGTTTAAGACAAATATTTTTTATAAACTACTGACTAAATATGCCGCAGTGTTGTAATCAAATGCGACAACAACAACTTAGTAAAACCTCTGTATAATAATAATAATTTACCATCCAAGTTTGGGTCACTGCCCATTGGTTAAGAAACACTGCGCTAACAGAAATCCATGGCCATGAATGAATATATAGGAATTTTTTTGTAAATATTTCATAAATTTATTTCGATTTAAATAATAACATTTGTATTGATATAAAAGAATTTTGCATACTATATCAAATGCTTTGCATCATATGGCAAATAAATAAACTGCTTCATTCATCACTTGATGAATCCATTTCTTGAATGCGAACAAGAATTTAGGGTTTTTGGGCGGAGGCACACCTTTTGCGCAACTTCAGCTGAGAGAGTTGCAACCAGAATCCACACTGTTAGGGCGTAATGCTTCTTTGAGAAATATGTTTTTGTGGAAGTTTTCCTCGTGGTTCGCTTGTTCTCGGATTTCGTAGGTAGCGAAGCCACATTTTTCACAAACGTATAACTTTTCCCTTCTCTCCTTGTAAGAGTATTTATTGCATATTCGATGGATTTTCAAGCAGTGAGACTCGAGAGAACATCTTTGTGTGAAACTTTTTTCGCATTTGTTGCATTTGTACGGTTTTATGCCTGAAATAAAAAGTTTACTGTGCTTATAATCTTTATTAGATTGCTAAAATTTAATCAGTAACGTTGATTGTAATCAACCGGTTGGATGTGGAATGAAGGATATTTCTTTTACCATGCACATGCCTGCTTTTTACTAACTAAATAACTCTCTCTAGCTAACAAATTAAAAATGCATTATTGATTGATATGAAATTGACGTAGTTTGTCATTAAAATCAGTCAAGTTACATATCGAGTACTGAGGTCATTTCAATGCAATTAATACATACAATACACATATATGTTACACCCCGTTTGTGAAATTGGCCATTTCACGAAGTGGGCATGCGATTTGCCCGCTTCATGAAATGAGCAAAAGGTCTGTCCTTTTCGTGAAAAGTGAAAAAGATTTGCTCACTTCAATAGGTACATTCACGAATAAAAATATTTTTATCAATCAAACTCAAGAGAAATTATTAAATTAAACATTTTTTAAATTTTTTTATTGACTTAATGGTTTAATTAGTTAATTAGTTGGTTGGTCAGTTAGTTAAGCAGATAGTTGGAAAATTAATCAGTTAGTTAGGTTATTCACTAAGTTAGTTGGTTAGTTAGTGTGTTAGTTAATTTAAAAGATTTATATATGATCAATATCGTATATATTTAAATATTTATTAACATAATATATTTAATAGATTCATATATGAAGTTGCTCACTTCGTGAAATGGCATCAGATTTGCACACTTCGTGAAATGTACAAATGATTTGTCCACTTTGTGAAATGGGCAATTTCACAGGGTGTAGCATATACGCACGTGTAGATCCTTTATTTATGCTATAAGAAGGGAGATCTAAAGTCAATAAGGTCACTCTTTTTTACAAATTGCACATTACATTTTATAATAGCTCGCAATTTTTAGTTGTTATGGTTTGAAACTAATAATCTCTAAAGCGGTGTTTCCCAAACTGGGGGTAATTTAACAATTTTTCAGGGGGTAATGTAGGGTTCAGAGAAAATCATAAAATGGCAAGAGAGTTTAGAGAAATATGGATTGAAGATGAATTCTGGAAAGACAGAGATCATGGTATGTAGCAAAAGTAAGGATATTGTAACGCATATGAAAGATAGGTACGTGAATGAGCTGAAGCAGGCAAAAAAATTTTAAATACTTGGGAGCACAAATTATAGATAGCGGAAGCTGTAAAAAGGACGTCCAAGCAAGAGTGAATGCCAGCTGGCTCAAATGGAAAGAGGTTAAAGCGATCCTCAACGATAAAAGAATGCCGATGAAACTAAAAATAAAGATTTACACTACGATTGTTCGACCGGTCCTGACTTATGGATGCGAATGCTGGAGCTTAAGGAAAAAAGAAGAAAGAAAATTAATGACGACAGAAATGAAGATGCTGAGAAAAATGTTGGGAACAACTTTAAGAGATAAAATAAGAAACGAAGAGATTAGAAGAAAGGCGTGCGTAGAAGTAAGTGTGTTGGGTGTAGCAGAACGTAGTAAGATGCGGTGGTACGGGCATGTTTTATGAAAGAAGCAAGAGGATATGGTGCGCCAAGCTCTGGAAAAAGAAGTGGACGGAAAAAAAGCAGAGGCAGACAAAGAAAGAGATTGAGGGGTGGCCTGAAAGTGCGACTGCAAACGCTTAACTTAACAGAGAGATGTGGAGACCGCGGATCTTAGCCACCGACCCCCAACTTGGGGATAAGGTGTAGACAAAGAATAAGAAGAAGAAGTAGGTTTCAGAGAAAAATAAGCTAATAATTCTGAGAATCATGAAATCATTGTACCTGGCGTTAGAATTAATGTCAAAATAGTGTTAGTATAAAATGTAAACTTAACTGTAAAATGTTCAAATACAATAAATATAAAATATCTCTAGTGTTATATCCACAGCTTCGTTATGAATGATATTCTATAAATATTGACTTTGATCTAATTCAAATCAGAACGATTCACTATATAAAACGAATAATTTCATTTTAACCTATCTATTTATAAAAGAATTTTACTGCATAATTATTCTGGCTAATTTTATGTCAAATATATTAAAACTAAGTCACTACCTGATAAACTATTTGACTAACCAATGAACTAACGCGCAAACTACACTAATTGTAACTCCTGCAATACGTTTCCAACATTTTACACATTAAGGCCCATTTAGAAATTGGTTGAGCACTTGCCAACTTTCATGCAAAGTGAGAAAAAAACTTGAATAGTCAAAATAAGCATGTGACGGTGTGCTAAATCTTCGGCTTGTGCAATAACTCCAATCGTATCTCACTGTTAGTTGTCAGGATAGTCTTACCTGTGTGTGTTCTTGTATGCCTTTTGAGGTCGAAGGTGTCATTGAAGCCTTTGCCACAGTAAATGCACAAATACTTTTTCCAATTGCTGTGGCATTTTATGTGGCGTTTGAGGAGTCTTGCCAGTTTGAATGTTTTCAGGCAGTAAGCGCATCTGTACGCAATCATTTTTTCGCCGTCAACAAAGTTCACTATTTCGTAATTTTTTAAATTGTCGCACAGGGCAATGCTTTCATCGATCAATGGATTTTTGATGCCGGTTCCTTCATTCACGAAGTTGATCTTCATTTGGTCAACCTCTCTACTCATCTAATCAATATTTATAAATAAATCATTTTATTTAAAGCTTAAAGAAACTTTTACGTTTTTCATAATCATCGTGAGAATATTTATATTGTTCATTGGCATATTTTTGTCGAGTTCTTGAAAGCTGAAATTGTTCGAGTTGATTGCTTTTAGCAGCGTTTCATAGTAAAGATCTTAAATTTTTGTAAAAATAATTATATAGAAAAATTGTAAAAGAATTTATTAACTCAAATACAAAGAAAGTGAAGCTTCAATTCGTCCGAGTGGTTGTTGTCTATATTTTCATTTTATGGTATTTTAATTTAGTGATTTAGTAACTGTTCTATCTGATTAGTTAAAATAGAAATCTACGGTATGAATTTTTTTTATCAATTCCGTCTATCTGCTATATTTTTCTTTCTTTGATAAACTTGAGGGTTAGTTAAATGCAAAACAAATTTATCACAATCGTGGAATCTCGGTTTATGAACATTTCAACCTACGAACAAATCCGTTTACGAAAAAAATTTTCTCATTAAATTTTGACCTAGATGACGTCCTCAAAAGTTGCCTCATACAATTCTTCATTAAGGTTGTTTCTTTCTTACTTTTATATGTATTGGTGAATTTTACACATAGAATCTATTAGAGATGTATCGGATCCAAATCTTTATGATATAACACATCTATATTGACATTTTCTCTCTAAATTTTTGAAAAAAATTAATCCTGGCATCTGCATTCCGAAGGATGTCAAATTTGATATCCGCATCCGCGGGTACATAAAATTTCACTATCTATATGTTGATAATAATCTACATAGTAAAATTATTGTTGATAATTTTCATAGAAAAAACTATCTCGCTTCATGAAGGGATTTAAAGAAGGAATTAAGTTCGTAAACTGCCGTTCCATATGATATCCTAAACTCTATATCGTAGTTTGTTGGTTTTCTACCAACACTTTCACTTTTTATTTGAAAAACAGTTGTTTAAGTATCAAGTACTCTTGAAATTCTAAATTTACTGTTGTTATACACTAGTCCTATTCGTATATTCTATGCATTATACTTGACCACATCAATCCTTTCCCTAAGAATTTTTCAAAAATATTGATTATAGTGATTTCCTTCTGATTGAGATTTAGTTCTACTTTTTAAAGGAGTGAAATTGGGGAGCATAGCTATTATTGTATGTTATACACGGTGTTATATCTTTCGTTTTTCAAAAAACTTATGTATGATGTCAAAGAGAGAAAGGATACAGCTGAGAAAGGGATTTGTGAGGAGCGGCTGCTATCTTTGGTCCCCCTCTAGCTATACCACTTGCACAAGAACATATGGTTATAGGCAACTTGAACATATCGTTTGAATTTTTAGTTATAAATAGAGTATATTTATTAAAGAGGAAAGCTATGTGCCAACTTCGGTTAATTGCCCTAATTTCAATTTTCAGAATTTTTACTATTTTTATATTGAAATATGAAAAGGAATCCGTGGTAGAAACTTTGTTTTTCCACAAATATCTTGAATTATATTGTTTATTTCGAAATTAATTTAATTTTATAATACTACAAAGGGTTTTGTCCCTTTGGAATGATCTAAATATAATTTGTGAAATATCTCTTTGAGGTTTAGCCAAATCAGTGATGAAGTTAAATATTTTATTTGGTGCATACTTGATATCGCTGCGTTGTCTAATGATTCAAATTTGGTGTTCAAAGTATTTTCCTCCATATCCTTTTCTGCCTCTTCTTCTTCTTTGCATTCTTCCACTTTAACTTCCTTCTTGATTCTCAAATCTAAGACAATTTCATCCTCTTCATAAAAAGAAACAATTATTAATTTATTCGGATTTTCCAATTTTATAAGTAAATATACATTCTTGATAAAAATTTTAACAAAATATAAAATCTGATTTTTTACCTTTTAATAAAAGCACAAATTTCAGTAACTTTTTGTTCATATTTCAATTGAAATTAAAGTAAATAATAATGGAGAAAATGAAGTCATTTATATCTAAGACAAAATCTTTTACCTAACTTTTTTGTATCATTATTTTCTATATAAGATTAAATATACTGAAAATTTGTTTTTATTAAAATTTATATTAATATATATATTCCAGATTCTATATTTTTTAAATTAAGTATATCTTTTCCTTTAGAATAATTTATATATTTTATTTATTTTGAACTCTTCTATTTGTTTCAAACCAAGTATATCTGTATGCTGTTAATTGAATCGTGTTTTTTTTTTAAATTTTTTTTTAGTTAAAATTGAAACTAGTATAAATTAGTAATTTAAGATGGAATATTTTTTCGCCTATTCACTGATAGGGTTTCGGAGTTGGAGACTTTTAAAAGGATGCGAGTGTGAGTCGGCATCTAATAACATTTAGGAATACGAAAAAATACTTCTTTTTTAAGTTTTTATTCAGTGGCTCTTTTTTAGACGATGCCCAAAGTAATAAGTGGCTTTAAATATTTAAAATTTTAAGTGTTTGGAGTCAGAGTGGGATTTTGTGAGTACTTGAATTCAGAGTCAGATATTTTCAAGAAACCTAAGAGAGGAACCATTTATTATTGTTGGTAGCTTTATTCCGAAGGATGTGTATATTTCAATATTCTTTAGATCGTCCTCTTCAGTACAGTGTACTCATTGTAGAAAAACCAAAAGTTTTACAAAAGTAAATTCTTTTCTGGTAAAAAAAAAAGGTACAGTGAATTATAAAGTGGTCTTTGGAATCCTAAATACTCATTCGCGTTATAGACCTACCTTTTCTGCTTCAAACGCGCGCAATTGGTTGTGCCTATCACAGATACATACGCATATACAGGTTTAGTAGCGTCTTACTCCAGTGGAAAAAATCCTTATTCTTACCGAATTTTGCATATAAAATAGAAATAGATGTATTCTGCACTTTTTTCCATGGACATCAGCGAGAAAGTGAAGGGAAACAGTTTATTTAAAGAAAGCAAGTGGTAACGAAGTCATCGCAGCCTTTTATATCGTTTTCTTTCTTTTGTGTAAAACAAAATTTTTCAGTGCACAAAACATGAAAAATGGGAGCCACGGGCATGTCGTGTTATAAATATTCTCTGCTGTATCTTTCTGCAAACGTCTCTTTTCCAGATGGCGATTTACTTTTAATCCACTTCTCGCTTACCCATGCGAGAGATATACTAAATAAGGTGGTTCTAAGGCTACAGAAATATATTTCGAAAAAAACTCCTAACCCTGTCAAAATGCTTCCTTTTTACTTTTGAAAAAAAAATATTTTTGGCAATAAATTTGTTCTGTTTTCGTTTATTCCTTCTTTTTTTTAGTTTAGTGGAATAGATTTATCTTATATTTATATGATGTATATTTACGTCAGAGACGTGCAAGATTGGTTTTTTGTGGCTCGGAAAAGAGGATTTTTCATTGGTTTTAGCTGTTAAATATGTCCTCTCACAATATTCATTTTTGAAAAAGCAATTCCTCAAATGTGTTCATAATGAAGTTATTGTTATGGTAAAGGCGCTAATTATACGATAGTGAAAGAGAAAATGTAAAGAAGGGAGTAAAAGCTAAAACTCTTTTTCATGCTCAAATTAAGGAAAATGCAAATTGTCTGATTTATGCAGTTTTTTCTTTTTCTAAAAATACTTTATTTCAAGGGTTATCGCATTGGTTTGCATGTAAACGAAATCATTAACCATGTAATCATTATTTTGAATCGTATTGATTCAGCTGCTTTTCTTTGACTTTTATTATCAATTTATGTCTCATCGAATATATCTTAATAATCCTAAAAAAATAAAAAGAAATCTACTTAACTGGTTACTGGATAACCCCTCACATATGATATTCTATGTAAATTAACGTCTAACGTATTATAAAATTATACGCTCAATGTGAGAAATCATTCAACAGCTATAGCAAAAGAAGAAATTGGTTTAAAAATGGAATAGAATACACATAAATACTTGTTCAAGAAATCTTAAATCTATAGCCTACATATGTTACGACTGCTTTTGAGAAATATACACTATAATAACATATTTTTCCCAAGGAGTTCAGCGATGGACCTACTGGATAGAGATGCATTCGCTTTAAGCAGCCCAAGAAAGAGAATTTGCACAAGAAACAAGATAAAAATATAATGAATGCAAATAAGTGAAAACAAAGCAAAGATAAAATCTAGATTTTTTTTTATGAAACATCAATTATCTTCAATTTTTGCTAATCGTTTTTGCCATTTTATTTCATCCTGAATGTTTTATGTATTTTAGTTCAAAGACCTTTTGTCAAAAGCTATTTTAAATTATCTTATTTTTATTTAACTTTTGTAACACATGATAAAAACAGCTAATCATATGTCCTTATAGTTATTGGCATTAAAATCGGCACTAGTTAGTAAGACATCTATATTATTATACTGATATCATAAAGTAAAGATGCATCCAATGCTCTTTATCCAGGTTGAGAACAACCTACCATCAATTTTTAGATACACCCCTGCCAACTACTACTTTTGCTTATTCATATTTTGAGATAAAGACAATTTATCGACCTTCTATCCAATAATCTAATATATGTAAAAAAAAAAGTTAAAATGGATATCCTAATAAACAACACATTCATTAATATTTAGTTTACGAAATCTTGTGTAAATCTATTAAAAAAGGTCCGCCTTTAATTGAAAAATTATTTAAAAATACTGAATGAAAAGATCTATTTGCATTGTACTAATATTCCATTAAAATTTTGGTACAAACTAATTTAATTCCGCCACTCTATTAAACTCTTTTTGTAGACTTCAATGCGGCCAGTTCAAAATTGGTATGCCTACCGCTGGCTAGATATTTGCCTTTTTTTTTAGCAGAAATGTCTTGGGTTCGAAAACAAGATCAATTTTTCAAAGAAAAAAGAAATTAATAAGAATTAATTACTGCTCATTAATTTTATAACAAAAGAAAACATTGCCAAAAATACACAAGGAACTATTGCTTTGACAGCGCAAATTTGGGAAGCACAGTCTCAAGTTATGGTCTTCCCAAACATTTTAGGTCCACCGATCCTACATCCAGTCTTAGTGCAATAGATGAAAGTGTTTAAAAAGCTTACCATTAGTGTAGAGGGCGGCATCTTCTTTCCAATCATCATGATCGTGGTCGTTACTTTGGAAGAGCTCCTCGTTGCTGTTGTATCTGAGTATGTTCTCCTGCCACATTTTAATTTTTTGAAGGATGATAGCGTTGGGCATCCTCTTCCCTGGATGTGAGTATGGCGATTTCGACAACTACCAATTTGATGCGAGGAGCAACTCTCTCTCTCTTTGTATCTGTGTTTGGTATGCGTGTGCGCTGCCTTTCCTCTCTGTTATATACGAATCTAGTGATAATATCGCTGTTTTTTCTTTTATTTAAGTGTTTGGCCGTGAATGATGCTGTGAACGATTGACCGGTTTGAGTTGCTGCTTTTATCTGCTGTACACATAGAGAGGCCATTATATTCAAGTATAATGCGTCTTGCATCATCCACGCAACATCTTGCCGCATCAGCATTATGTAGTGGTGGTGTGACGCGCATGCATGCCTGTGTGTGTGTACCTGTCTCCTATTACGGCAAATTACGTTATGTTCGTGAAGTGTGGGTTTCTGCGCTCTGCCTGTACTTAGAACCTTTTGTTAGCTCATTTACTTTTTATTAAAACATCAAGGTCAGCTAAAGCTTCTCTCATTTTCACATTTATGTCGTCTAACTCAAAGCATATCAAGACACGTCATCCCTTACACACATACGCAAAATATATATGTTATAGGAATCCAATATAATATTTATATTATCATAAGTGTTCATGAGTAACATATATATTACGCACCCTATTTCCTTAAAATAAAGTGGCCTGAATGGCCGGTGTTAATGATTATATTAAGGCCGCAGCAAAACACTAATAAAAGACCCAAATATCAACTTCTCATATTAGACGATGCTTTGTAAAAATCTCTATCTGTCTGTCTATGAGTTTCTTATCTCTTAGAGTTTGTGCTCTTATGTACAACATTTTTTTTTAAATTTATCAAATTTTCCAACGCTATAACTATCAATAATAATAATGGAATATTTGAAAAAATGTTTCAATTTTAGGTTTTATTTTTTTCATCCAAGACACGAATAATCTTTCATAATTGTACATATAGGGATATCATACACCAAAATCCAATCCTGGACGACCTAATCGATATCAAACGCCTCCATCGCTTGGCCATCTACTGAGCCAAATTAAGGTTTTACTGAGATTCAAAGTAAACCAAAATTGTCAGCAATTTCTAATAATTATAAGAAGAAATTTTGAAGCAGAGCAACAGAGTCGAGAATTGACGAATTTACAAAAGTAATATGGTCAGCGCTTATTATTGCTTTTTAGTACAAATCTTGTGCTTTACAATAGGAATCGTCTCATTATCCTTGTCTTGTCGTTAATATGTTGATAACGCGAGGACTGTAGCCGAAGCCTTTATTCGGGATCAAGTAAAAACATTCCCTCTTATTTTAAGATAGTGGGATCATCTTTTCTTTATCTACAAACTTTTAATTTAATAACCTTTACTTTGTTTAGATAAATTTTTTAATCAATAAATTTAAATTAATAAATTAGTTTTAATGCAAATATATTTTAAATTATTCTTTTATCACAGAGATCTATAACTTTACTTTGTTCACTTACAGATGCACCTTCTGAGCGATTGTCTCTACTAATCTAACTTCAGAGAGATGGTCCTTACTTGATCACTTAAATATTTTTTTAGCAAATTATCGATAGTTGGTTAAATTTTTCATAAAACAAATAAACACTGTAAATACGATTTTCATACCTTCATCTTTGATGAATCATAAAAAAAGACTGGAAATTTTGAAGATATCTTTCAGAATACTTTTTTGTTTATAAGATACCTCATAATAATAACAATACCACCAATCCATCTTTTCATCTCTCTTTCCAGGCAGTCTTTTATTCGAGGAAATACGGTATATAATGCGTAGCAATGAGGTCTAATTTTTAAGATTCATGGGGGATGAAAAGGGTTCAGTTGAACAAATTCTGATTATTTTTTCTACACTTTAAATCGTTTAAAGTAGGCAATGAATTACTTAAGTGATTTATTTTTTAATTTTGTGTAAATTTAATCTTATAATGATCATAAATCACAGTCTGATCCAGTGTGGGATTTAAATGGGCTGAGAATGCGGTGATCGGATCGTCTTTTTGATCAATTTTACTATTTATTTATTTATTCATGTGCAAACCAAAAAAATAAATAATTACTTCGAATATTTTTATAAAAGTTTCGGTTTTTTTTCACAAACAGTAAATTCCTCTTTTGCTTAGAAAATTGTGGAGGAGTTTATAAAAGACGTGTATGTACTTGTTTCTATCAAAAAACAAATCAATTCAATATCCATTTGATTACTGCAAAGTTCATTGTTTATGTGTAATAAATACACTAGCAAAACATTTGTAATGATCGTAATTCTTGCGTACAACAAAACTACTCTTATGTTATTCACATCATAATTAACTTACTTACTTTTCAAGGCCAGGATAGCGAGTATTAAATAAAAGTTCACATATATATTATTTATATCAACAAAATCTCTGGTCTAAATCTGTCATTTTCGATGACACTTTGAAAAAAATTGTGGGTATAGTAAACTTTATCCGACAAATGCTATGAGGCATCGCCAGTTTCGACACATGCTCATGTTGGATGATGAGGTCATCAGTGTAGATTTGCCCTACCATTCAAAAGTGAGCTGGTTACCACAAGGTCAAGTCTTAATGAAAATTTTATCTTGCGTGACAAAATAATTGACCTCTATTGTGAGGACGATTAAAATTGCGAATTATCAGATGCTAATTTCCTTCAAGATGTTGCCTTTGTGTGTGATATTATGTGGAATCAGAATGGGTTAAGTGTTTCGCTACCGGGTAAAAATGAGTCTATTTGCTATATGTAGCAAAAAATTCTGGCATTTAGGAAGAAGTCTTTTTTTTCGATCAAACTTTTGGGAAATCATTTTTTCGAGTTAACAAAAGTAATAAATGAAAGAAAGGAAGACACTGGTGAATCTTTTGAAAGATACCAAACAGTTTTAGATTCTTTGATCAAGGTTTTATTTTCCAATAAAATAAAGAAAAGATTCGTCTGTGTTTATGAAAGATTCATGGATTTTGAGAAGAATGAAATAATTTTAAATCTAGCTCTCCAACCTCACATACTTGACTTTTCTGAATCACGAGAAGAGTTTCAAATGGAGGTTATCGAGTTATCTGAAGATAATATTGTTAAATCGCAATTCGATAATAAAGAAGAACCCACAAAAATATGGAAGCGACCGACAGAGTATCCCCGCTTTCGTGAACATGCACGTAGATTGATATCATGTTTCTCCACGACGTGAATCAACATTTACAAATCAAGAATGCTTCCAGGGCTCAGATGACAGATCAACACCTTGAAAACCAATTAGAGCTTAAAATATTTATGTTTGAAGCAAGATATTCCAAACAATCTCAGAGAAGTCATTTGTAATTGAATAATAAATTTTTTATGTATTCTTTGTAATATGTTTTCGTTTTCATACAAATTCACATGTGTAAGATAATAACGTTGACTTCTAGTAGCCATATACACTTTATGTATTATATGCATAATATACTCAACAAATGGCTGAAACAATATGGAAAACTTATTAATGATATTACTAAAGCGTGTGCTTGCTAATTAAGTTTACTAGTGAAACTAGTAATAATTACCAACTTACGTTTTACTAAAGTACTTTATTTAAACGTCATAAACCGGATTTTCTAACTATGCGAACGAATTTTAATAAAAAATTCTAGTTTACTCCTTATTTTCCTTTATGTTATCTATCATATGCATATTTTTATTGATAATTTTTTAAATAAAATAATTTTTTGACTAGTGTTTTGGAATTTTGAAAGAAATATTTTAAAACAGTGAATACCGGTTATATAGATGGCCATGCTAAATGGAGGCTTGACAATATTTTTATTTGCACTTAGTTTTGTTTTCTTGTGTGCTTAAAATTGCTTTGATTTGAAGTTATTTCAGATATTTTTATTTAATATTTTTCATGATTTATTAAGATAATTTTGAATATCGTTAATTCTTTTACCCCGTTTTTTACTACTAATAATTTTAACATTTTTTTTGTTCTGAACCTTAATCAAACATTAAAAAACTTTCTTGTTTTTTTATTCTCATTATAATTTTTTATTGTATAATATATACAATAACCATTTTTTAACTTATACGTAAATGAAATGCATTTCACAAGACGTATAAAAATTATTCCTTGAATAATACTTCTTTTTTAAAACTAATGTGTTTTAAACCGTATCAGGACTAGCCTTTTTAACTAATTGTCAAGCTAAATAACTAAGGCCGGCCTTAGGCCACTGCAACCTATGCGGCCGCAGTAGGCCCCGCGCTTCTCATTCTGATGATATATTCTATGATTTTGCTAAACGCAAGGTTCGCAAAGTAAAGTTATTTGATCGTCATTTTGTGTTAATGAAAAAGTAATAAAACAAATCCCTTTTCTTTTTTTCAAAATCTTATTTCTCACTTTTAATCTTTTTTCCTGCCCACACTGGGCCCCGCGTAATCCATTTGCCATAGGGCCCCGTGAACACTAGGGCCGGCCCTGTAAATAACTAACCTTTAATGAAGTTGGTTTTGTCAGTTAATTTTAGTTAATATAACTGTATTTTTTATACAGGTATGCAGATTAACCCATTAAGACCCAATGTTTCCATTTGGGAACATAAGTAATTTCATCTTCGTCTGCTTTTTTCAACGACTTTGAATATAAATCGTCTGCGTTTTTTTAGATATCGTCTGCTTTGCTTGGTCTTAAATGGGTTAAACTGATTTTAAGGGTATAGGTATGCAGATTAAACTGTTCATTTATTGTATTGTAAAAGTGAAGTTTTAAAATGCAGGTGTACTAGTTTTGACACATGAGCGAAATTTGTGATATCTGGCACTTAGCTTTTACTCTATTATGTGTGAAATGTGCAAACTCACTCTTAGTTTGTGAAAGTGGAAGAGAGTGTGCAACTTTCTTTCAACAGAACCAACCTACCTGTGCGGATTAGAAAGAGCAAGCGGCATCAGACTCCCCTTTCTTTGTTTACGATGCTGAGATTAGGATGAATTGCTTGCGTAACTAGGCCAAGGTAAGACAACTCTCTCACATACACACTGCGCTTTGTACTCGCAGCCAGCAGCAGCAGCAGCAGCAGCCAAACAAAGAGCTGCGTTTTGAGAAAGCGATTTGCGCGTACATGCTGCTGCAACCGCACTCTCTCTCTCCCTCCCTCTCCGCTATCTTCTAATGACAACTCAGCAGCTTCTTCTCCTCTCACCTATCTTGAGAAGTGGAGCAAGGCCACAGCTGAGCACTATTACTTTCAGCCTGCTACCCACACTGTTATGTTGTCTCTCAAACTTTGGCTTTTCTCTCATCCTTCTTATCACATCGCGGTTTACGTGAGACTGCTGCAATGACGCAGTAGTACCCTCTTCTCCTTCCTTACCTCACTTTGTAATCTTCCTTCTTTTTCCTCATCATCTTTGAGTACAGAATTCCTGTGGCTCTTACAAGGAAAATGCACTAAGATGCTTTAAAATGTGCACGTTCTTTATTCACTCGCAGATCGCGGGCAGCATTTTCATTTAAAGAGCGCTACTTATTCTTCAGTTTTTTCAATTTCTAAGGCATTTTCATGTTCGCGTTAACGGAGTTACAAAATCTTTACACAACCTTTTTCAAATACGTAAAAAGTTATGGAATAAAATATTTGAAGTATATTATTCATGTTGAATAAACCCTTCCCCACCTCTTCACCAAACATAACTTTTGCGTTAGTCCGATACATTATATTACATTATTTATATGATAGCCTAAATATTTAAAAGTGTATCCTTTTTTCTTGGACAGTTTCTTTCAGTAAATAATAGCTATTATTAAAATGTGCCAATCTGTGATATTTTTTACTTGAATAATATACAGTGAAACTTCGATATCTCGAAGTTCTTTTATGGAACGAACTTTTTTTACATGTAAATATGTTTGGATATCTCGAACCCGGATATCTCGAAGTATTTAATTGTTACAAGCATCAAATTTACTATGTTTATCTCGAACTTTTTACATACGTAAATAATATTCATTTACAACAAACACCAAATAATAAAAAATAAATGTTCTCTAGCATTATTGCAGCAATACATCAGGGAACCTTTCCCCTCCACCTAATGTTTTCCTAGGGGGCAAAAACGCAGTTTGCTCCTCTCCCCCTTCTCCCCAATAAATTTCAGTGTTTAAAATTTTATTTATACAACAATTGTTGCCATATTTTTTCTTCAATAAATTAAGTTTGTAATGAAAATCTTAATCAAAGTAATATGTTAACATCATCAAAGCTGCTCAGAGAAGTGATGTAAAACTAGGCATACGATGTGTGAATTCAGGGCGAGGAAAAATTGGCCCAAAAAATGGAAAAAATTGACTTTTACTCAGAGAAAAATTGACTTTATTGACTTTTTAAAGTTTCATTGAAATGAACAAGCATGAACACTTTAGAGAAAGTATTGAAAATTATTTCAAAGAATCCATGACTTTGTAATACAACAACATATAATTAATGACATTTTCTGATTTAAAATTCGATCATTTTCTAGCAGTTTTTTCGGTTACAATTGGAACTGAAGTGTTGCCGATAGGTTTGAAAAGAGAACGTCTTTTTCTATTACAAATTTTGAATGATTTAATGCCGGTAATCTACAATTTTGCAGGATAACTTAACTTTTAAGGTAAACTTGTGTAAAAGATGTGAAAAACATGCAATGATAAAAAGTTTGGGAATAAAATTCCATAATTTTTGCAGCGGATATATCGTATGTAACCGCGTTTGTCAATAAAAAAAATTTGTCTTACAAAAAACTTCTTCATGTTTAACCTCAGTCAAGCAAACTTTACAGTAAAAACTATTATTAGATGAAAAAAAGCCCAACTATTGTGGAAGTGTTGATATAAAGAAGAAATCTCGTATGTATCGCTTATAACAATTTTAGGCACATTGAATCAAAAAGTGTTAAATATAAAAATTAACTTTATTGACCTAAACTCGAAAAATTGACTTTGATTGACTTAAAAATTTGAAATTAGTTCAAATTTTTTTTAGACTAAATAAGTAAAGGATCTTCCTCAAAGAGTTTTTGCTAAACGGAAATAAAAGTTGACCTTATTGACTTTTACTCGCCTTGGTGATGATCATGGATTTTCATAGTTTTTTATGCCTTCATCAAATCTGAAATAAATAAATAAATATCATTTAATTTTTTATATAAATATCATTTTTAATCTTCATCAAATAATGATAACTTTAAAAAGATATCAGGTTCTGTTTATTTTAGCAGATTTACTTTAGAAACAAGCAGACAAAAAACATACCGGTCGATACTTATTTTTCAAAAAAATGGACTTGATAATAATTCTTGATATTTTGGATATCTCGAACACCTGGATATCTCGAAGTTTTTGTTTGGTCCCTTCAAATTCGAGATAACGAGGTTTTACTGTATATTGATAATGCAAAGAGTTAGCGATAATTCAATTAGCATTATGAGAAATATTGGAAAAAGATTGTTCCTATTTATGCTCGAGATGAATCTACAAGTTCCATATCCCTAACCCATTTTTTAACCCATAACTTAGAAGCATATGGCAGAGGTTGCATGGGGATTGAGGGTACTTATTTAAGTAACTCTTTAAAGTATCATCAATTTATTAAAAGAAATTCTTTAAAAATTCAAAGCAACTGATTTTTGCTTTTCAAACAAAATTTTAAACAAAAATTTTCAAATTTAAAAATAAATTTCTCGAGAATCGTACAAAATTTTGTTATCGTCCAAAACTTGAATTCTTGAATAAAATTTAGATAAATTTTTTAGTATACTTATTAAAAAAACTTTAATTTTATTAAAAAATAATTCGAATTTTTAGCAAAAATGAAAACATCACACTTGTTTATATTAAATATTTATATCTTATTTATTATATTAATTTGAGGGCCAAATAATTTTCAATCGCTAATTTTTACATCTGTTGCACATTACTTATATATCTAAATAATAAAAAGATTATTTTTACGTCACAGTACGATATTTTTCATCTCTCTTACGACTAAATTTTTTCTTTATGCCTCTCTATTTGCAATTGATCAATACTTGTGATCAGTTTTTATTGGTTTTGTTTTCTCTTCTTTTCAGTGTATATCACTTTTTTTTTTAACCTTTTTAAGGAGTCCGTTTTTCTAAGCATCGACTATTCATTTAATAGTATGAACAATTTGTTAATTGTCTGTCATTGATAAGAATTTTTTTAGTATAGAAAAAAATCGTTCTACAGCTGTTGTTGTAACTTGGCAGTTTTACATTTCTACGAATTTCTTTGTGTAATAATTTGGGGCTAACTGAGTTCTGGAAGAAAAATCTATCTATTTATCAAATTACTTAATGTCTGCTTTTTCTGGAAATGTGTTAAAATTCGTCTGCTTTGTTAAAACTCACTTTGCAATCAAATTGGTTAACACAAATATACTCCCTTTCCCAATCACTAACTGCTCAGGGTGTTCACTTAGAGGTTTTGACACATGAGTGAAATTTGTTTTCAATATAGGATTTACACACGTCTCTACCAAGTCCGAAGTCTAGCGAATTTTGAAAATCTTACGAAATTTTTACTAAAGTGTATGATGAATTTTGACTTTTTTCGATCAATCTTATGAGAGGTTCACAGTAAACTAAATTTGGATTTTGAACGGCTTCTTTAGTTTTTATTACAAGAATTTCATTTCCTTGATAATTTTCTGAAACTTTTCTTACATCAGGAAGGTTTTCACAATAAAAAAGGACACCTTTTAACCAAGAAAACCATCCAGTTACAACTATGGTGCTTGGGGCGACTCAAATTTAGCAAATAGAGCGTTTCTTTTTTTGTTTTTTTATAACAAAAACTTTAAGACTTACTATTAAGTCTATACTTTAAAAATGACCTTTGATTTTTAACGCACACTTGTGAATCAAGTGAGCTAAGCAGTTGACGTGATGGGTTCCTGGTCAAAACGGCCCAATACCATAAATGCCTAAACCAAAACGGCCCAAAGGCTAGAATAAGCTGAAACTACAATCTAAGAACACAAACTTTAATTTTCAAATACAGTTGGCCATCACTTATCGGGAAATAATGGGGCCTGAAAGATTCCGGATTGACCATTTTCCAGATCATTCATTTATTATTTCGGAATACACAAAGAAGAGAAACTAAGCTTTATTTTACACATTTGAACTTTGCTGAATTATCAAAGTTTAATTAATGAAGGAAATAAACAAAACATGTCAGTGAAAATTTGAAAATTTAAAATTTGAAAGTGAGTGACTTTATTGCACACAATACTTATTCAAAATATTAATAAGTTGAAATGGAACAGTTCAATTCGACCTCAGGAAAATTCGGCCTCAAAACAATTTGGTCTCAAAAAATAATGAGATAGAAGCCGAATTGTCTTGAAGTCCAATTGTTCCGAGGCCGAATTTACTATAAACGCTTTAAATACTTACCAACAACCAAAGTTTCTTGAGATATGATCACTATTTATTTCAGAGTGAATTTGGTCCCAGTTTTTGTTTCAATTTTTCCCAGGGTTTCTTTATAGAAATGACTTCACTAAAATACTATTGGAAACACTTTAACTTTATTTCTATAGTAGATGATATTGGTTCAAAAATAGTATTTATTATTTTCAAATTTTGAACTTTGAACATATAATTTTGAGTAAGTTTTGGAAAAAACTCAGGAATGGATAAGTTTTCGAAAGTTTTTAATTTTGGGTTTGATTACTTTTATTTGGATACAAAGAAAGCTTAGGCTTTTTTTGTTTTGGGACGTTTTGGTTTGGAAATTTTGGTTTAGGCTGTTTTTGTTTTGGGCCGTTTTGGTATAGGGCCGTTTCGGTTTTGGGCTGTTTTGGTTTTGGGCCGTTTTGACCAGGCACCGATGTGATGCATGTTACGATAAAAAGATTTTAAAGTTAAGTTAATTAAAAGAACTTTTGGAAAAAAACAAGTAGAAATGACTTTTTATTCGTTTATTTGTTATATTTTGGCTTTCTAATTAATGTAAGTTTGAGTAAGAAGACGCTCCAAAAACTTACTACAATTAGATATTTTCAATTTATAGTTTTTATTAAAAAATACTTTACCAGGCAAATTTGTTAAAGAAAAATAAAGAGCTGACATCTATAGCAAAGTTTACAATAAAAGCGTTTTATGGCAATTTGAGAAAAAGAATTAGCAATAATAGCATTTTATTCTTCATTCCAATCTTGATTTACTTTCACTTCAAGTTTTTTTTACCAATTATGCCTTTATTCTATTTGGTTACTTTCAAGCTTTTTCACTTCCTTCAAATTTTTTAACAAAAAACGAGCGAAATAAGGCAGCTATTTTGTAACGAAAGGCAGATTTTATCAGCCTTTATGCAATAATTGTCAAAATTTGTTCAAAATGAAAGTAAAGTAATCCTAAAATATTTTTCAATCTACTTAATTAGATATCGATTGAAGTCTATGTTAGGTTTAGCGCGACACTTTTAAAAATAATTTTAGATATTTTTTATTATTCTTGTTTATTTTTTACCATTTTCAGCACTCGTTTTTTAATAATTCTGAAGAATGACTCGAAGTTGTCATTAAAACTTTCTCATTTTTGGGCTGAACTCTTTAAAAGTGTGCGAAAAATGCTTTTCGATAAAAAAATTTCTATTTTTAAAATGTAGCAAAGTTAACATATGGATAGATAATTGACGAGCTTCTTGTGGCTCTCGGACAGTAGTTGTCCCATTTCTGCAATATACATCACTGAAAATATATAGTATGTGCTACTACATAAATTGGTGGCCAGTTAATATGCGTAAGTTTATTACTTTATATAGTAAAATTAATGAGAGTAATAAATTTACTACCTCTTTTTTTACTAAATGTGTATTTTGCTACCTTTATGACTTTGAGTGATTTTAAGTAGTTTTTCTTTGAACAGATAAAAATTAAATTCCACTACTTTCTAGGTTTTTTTTGTGTCGTATTTACCAAAAAAAAAACAAAAAGATGTTTGGATAACAAATTTTTTGATGTGAATTTGCTGTAAAGAATCACTGAGCACAAAATTAAAAACTTTTATTGATGGCACGTTTAGCTCTTTAAAGAAACTTTCGGATATTTGAATAAAAAAATTTAAAAAAGTTTCATTTTTTAGTTTTTATTGAATAAAAGATTTTATACATAATTTTTTTAATTTTAATTAATAAATAGTTGTAATACATTGTAAGTTAATTTTTTTATGGTATTATGAAAATTTAACGACGTTTTAAACTTTAAATACAATAATTTGATAAAAATTAATTCATTATAATTTAAACTATCGGTTCAATAACTAGAATTCTATCTTCTTTGGAAGTGAAACTTTATGTTTAGTAATCTCAGAGCCCTTAACTATTTCGATTAATTGGAATAGAAGAATCGGGAAGGGTAATACATTTTATCGATACCTAAAAAAAGCACCAATCTTACGATTCCGGTTAATCGTCCCATCTCTACTGTACATACAACAGCTTATTACTTATCATGTTAATTCCTTTCTCCTCGAATGAAAATTGAAAGCTTTCGAGATCAGATAAATAATGCGGAATAGGGTGAAAGAAATAAAATTATTTATTAAAAAAAACACGAAAGTGAAGAAGAAGCAATGTGAAAAAAATTTTGGAAGCACTTTTTATTAGTAATGTTATGTCTTTTTTTTAGTTCACCAAATGATAATACGAATGGAATTGAAAATAGTTTTGAAGCGGAAGATAATAAACTATACTCTGAAATATTCCACCATAACAATTGTGCGAATACTTCCTTCCAAACACGAAAGAAATTCGATAGTATCATTTTTTTATTCTGTGTTTACACCTAATTTCAATTGATTTCCTTCTAGAAAATCCTTACAAATGTGATGAATCTACTAGCAGTGTTGCTAATCAAATCTCCGGTTTGATAAAGGTACTTTATTTACAATATTTGTACTTTTTTTACATATCTTTAAATATTTTGTCACCATTTTTAAAATTTTTGTATACTATTAGCGTGCCAAAAACGACATAGGAAAAAATAATTATTTTAAAACAGCTATCTTAATCAATTATTTTTTCCTTTTATAATTTTCAATGTTCAGGCAAAAATCAGTTGAATTTAAATATTATTTAAATTCCTCTTATTCAGTATTTTAATTGTGTTATCGAGGGCAAACAATTTTTGACATAAAAATTCGCGTTTTTTTGACTTTATGTCCTTCAAAATTTTGACTTTTTAACCTAAAAATCCTAAAATTGTGACTTAAAATTTTTTTTTTAAAATTGCAAACAAGCGTTTAAATTTATTGGCCAATACTCATTGCATTCGCACCCAAAAACAAAAAAAATTAAACATTTGAATTAAAATAAAATAACATATATTTAACAATGTTATTTGCATTGCAATTTCGATCTTTGGCCAATAGCTTCCTTTTCAACATCGAAAAAGATCTTTCAACCAACGTTGTGGTCGATTGGCATTTTTGGAGAAGGAGATACTCACTGGGTGAAACATTATGATTTCCCAATTGCATAATTTTAGAAATGTCATTTTTTTTCAAACCTTTTTTTCATATAACTTTCGATTCCACATACGTCTTGGTTGAATTTCAAGTTATTGATTTTTGAGCATTTTCAATTGAAAAACTTGAGGACTGCGATTTTTCAACAATAAATTTAATTATTTAATTAATTAAATTAATAATTAATAATTATTTAATATTGATATTTAAAACTAATGTTAAATTTTAATAATTTTTTCCATTTTAGGTTACCTGAGTGCGGAAAAAAAAGCTTTAAAAATTTTTTTTTTCTTACTATTGAAAAACCAGTTCTTGCTGTAGGTAATTGAAAATCATATAAGAAAATTTTCTAAAACTACTACGAAAAAACCCATATCACGATTTATTCGAATATGAATTAAATGCTGATCTTTTTGTGATAAATATCTAGAATTTTACATTCAATTTATTTAAAATATTTTCATATTACTAATAATGCCATTTACAATTTTTTATTAAAAAAATATGTTAAATATCTTATATCATTTTAATAATTTTCGGTAGATCTGTTAATACTTTTAGGCATGTGTGCAACGTTTAAATTGTCAATTAATATCTATAATTTTTTAAACTTTTCCATAAATTAAAACAAGTAATTATAAATTATCCGCAAAAAATTTTACATGCTCTTATTTTTCTATTTTCTATATACCGCAAAGTTTTTTTTTGGAATTTTTGAATATTTACTTTATCCAGATTTTTTATAATAAGTACGTCTTATCATAAGCAATTATGATATCCACATCTGCATTCACTAAAAAAATTAATTCGGCATCTGCTAGCATGTCAAGTTTGATATCTGCATCCGTATCCGTATCGGCGGATACAAAAAAATTCTCTATTATAGATGCAATGCTTGTGTCTAAATAATAATTATTTTTATATATTACATATGTTTAAAAATATTCGTTTTTAAGATATCAAAAGATTCATTTTCAGAGTCTATAGTTTTATATCTTTGATTTATTAATGTCATCGTCTCTTAAAAACTTCTCAAATAGTTATAAAAGCGTGCACAATATGTCTCTTATTCACTACATTTTTACCCTCTCATGGCCGCATTTTTTTACTACCTCTCGTGGTCGTATTGGGCCTTTAGAGGCATTAATTTTCAATTATATATAAAATTTAGATCCAAAACAATTTAATAAAGTTTATTTATTCATTAAAATAATAAGGAGCTACTTATGAGTGAAAAAACAAAATACAATTTATTTAACCCCATATATAAATAAACTAAACTTTCCTTAACGTCATCTAGAAACAACATGAAATTTATTTTCTAATTTTCTTTTGATTTAAAATCATTGAGATAATAATTGATCAATACAAATTCTATAAATGAAATGTAAATTAAATATCACTGAGAAATAATACAGTGGAACCTATGTTTGAAAACTAAATTCTTTCCATAAGACCGTTTTTTTATTTAAGATAAATTATTATCAGCAGTAAATATAAAATGGGAATTATAAACTAGCTATTATGTATAAAATACATTAATTTTAACCAGATATAAACGGAAAAAAAAAATAAACGTTATATAGAGATATACAAATGTGCCAATTTTAAGCGCGTAAACGGAGAAACAGCTCGTGAGCTGAGTCAACATTTCTTCACAAAAGTTGTTAGTAAATCTATTTGTTCGTAGAAGGAGGTGTTCGCAAACTCAAGTTGCACTGTAAAAGACGCTTATGCATGCTATTCAAAAAATTTCGGCTAAATATTGATTTTATACCTACCCATATATTTCAAATATTCAGTAAAATATATTTCACTATTTACATAAATTACATATACGAAAGGGGGTTTCTATGTCTTTTGACCATAAAATCTGAACAAGAATCTGCGTATACTATGGCTTCTTTATTTTTGTGGTTTATCAAGTTCCGTTCATAGTATTAAAAAACTTATATAAGAATCATATAATTGTTTTTCGATATTATATGTTTTGGTAACTAAAATATATATAAAATTAGGCCATACGAGTAGGGTTGAAATTGTCAAAAAAAAGTTCAAAATGCTACTTACCTCTTGTTCTGCGATGTCAATTTTTGGACCCTTGAATTATAATGAACGCTGGGATACATATATATTATTTAAGAAAAAAACACCTTTAAACTTTGTATTCACAGCAATAAACGAGGAACTCATACAAACAAATTGCTACATGAATCAATAATTATGAACGATAAATAAAATCAAAAGATATCTGACACTGGCCAATGGGTACCGGGTATAATTATCTAGTTGTAATTTATCTCAGTAATTACGGTATTTTGGAAGATGATTAAAACTGCAACCATTATTATCATTAGCTAATACTTACATATCTTGCAAAAAAAGTAGTGGTGATATTGGTAGAATGACAATTATTTCAGTTATCTCTTGGCAGAAAAATTTAGGAAAATTTATCTCGAAATCAAAAACCTCAAAAAAGGGAATTATGAAATCGTACCGAATTTGTAGCTATCAAGGTAGGATTGCGGACATAACAAAAAAGGACGATGCCAATTGGGCAAATAAAATAAAAATATTCAGAGTTGTTTTCTATATAATCAACATAACATACTTTTTTGTTAAAATTGTTACGATGATGTATATTTTTTTTAATTTTTCAAATGTTTTGTAAGACCAGATTTATTTAGGAAAAATGAAAACTTAAATATTTGAAGTAAAAGATAAACATTTTTATCTTTGTTTAAGGTAATAGTATGTCTTTATTTTATCTTCATTGTATAAATTCTAATGTTTCAAAAAAAGTTTGAATTGTTTGAAATTTCAGGAAATAAAATGGACAGCTAGGATAGAGAAAGAAGGGCGATTTATTTGTAAATAGCATTTTATAAGCACTTCGTTGTAATATCTTTTCCATCGAATTATGAGATCACGCGATGTATGGCCTAAAATTCATTCGAAGGTGTAAAAAATGTTGTCGTGTTTACCAAGTATTGTATTTCGTATTTTGCTATCGAGTTATATACAATGAACATTTTGAATCATTTTTTTGCCAAACCCCTCTTGAAATCAATCATGAGCAAAGAAAGCATTCAGATCACGACCTTGCCTTATTGATACACTGACCCTAAATATACTCACTATCATAGACGAGTTAATCAATGCTAATGAATTTATTAATATGGAAAAACTCATCTTATTTTTCATTTATTGTAAAAAAACTTCAAAATTTTAGAAGGGAAAATACATTATGGAAAAGGTTAAATTTTATAGATGGTGTAAATTTTTATGCTTTAGTTTAAAAATCTTTTTTTATTTGAAGTAAATAGATATTTTGAAATTTACAGGGTATTCATTTTTTAATATGTCCATAATTTTCAGCAAGATCTTTCAGACAAATCACTACATGGCCGCTCAGGTCCTATCGCTTTTTGTTTGATTTTGAATTAGCGAATTCATCGTATATCCTTCATCCACAAATTGTCCTTATATTTTATCATAGCCACTACAGTGCATTTTATATTTCCATTTACCTTGCAAATCCCACATTCTCTTGTGTTCCATCTTCCTCACGCTTTGTACGCACACTTATAATATGTTTTCGTTTATATATCAAAAGCATAAAACTTTGCACCAACTTATTAGAAGGATCTTTTGCGAAATCCCATTTTATTTTTTCATATTTGTTTTAATTTCATTATTTCCTTTTCTGAACCCATAAATACTTCAAAATTTTTATATAATGGAAAAGAATAATTTGGTAAAATTAAAACGTTTATATAATTAATTTACGCTAATTCTCAATAATGGCGTCTCTACATATCCAGTTATGGAAGATTGATATTTTTTAATTCGATGTGATTTCAACAAATAAATGAATTTAAAATGACCTTTTTATTGAAAGTTTTTATTTTGTTTAAGTCCAAATCTATACCCGTTCATCTGCAACTTCATTCAAAAAGTCAACTTCTAAACTCGCAAGATATGGATTTGTAAATTTCCAACGTATAATCAGTATCACGAACCATTTACATTCATTTTTAGTTCAAAGTCAAAGATTTCTTTTGGTAGCTCTAAACAAGAAAAATTTCTTATGAAAAAGGTTTTCTATACTTTTAGCTTTGAGGATTGCTACATTCCTAATTTTATAATAATGTTAGAATATATTATTATCAACTAATTCTTTTAAGTCAAACTTTTCAACCGTTAGATAGTAATCATTTTCATTTTGCTGGGGCATTGCAAGTGCAATAATGTATTCTCTAAATCTCTGTGATATTTTATTTAAAAGGGAAAACCTTTACGTGAATACCATTCAGGTCCTTATTCGAGAAGAGACTGACTTCTTCTTTCCGTGGATTTCATCATCAAATTCAACCTCAGAAATGCCATATATTTTATATAATAATTATAACTACTAATTGGATCAACTGACCTAATCTATTAAAACAGATAAAAGTACTTAAATAAAACTTTTTTTATATCTCCTAAAGAATAATTATGATTTTAGAAAAGAAATCAATGAAATCCAATTAGATCAATCAACCCTGGTCAAACACTAAAGAAACAATATGTTGTTACATTTGAAGAAAAATTATAACTTGACTGAAATATTGTAAAATGTTCAAATAATTGACCTATCACTGTAATTTTAAAAAAAATAATACTCGTTATGCCATTTTGGTAGTTTACAATAAATGTTTAATTAATAAATTTTTTTGATGCGCTAAAATTTTACACATATTTGTTATCGATCAAACGATCTTGGGATTACATCTAATTCCCATGTTAAAATTATAAAAAAAATATCTAGTTGGATCAATCGAATGTTTTTGTAATTTAGGGCAATATTGTTTTGAATGATATCTAATAAAGATAATGCTATATCAAGGAATCGATGTCACCAAAACAATTAAATGTCAAAGCACAACATCGACGAAGTGGAAAACGTAAATTAATAACCTAAATTCATATAAGAATACTAACTCTATCTGATAAGGCACGTTGCTCGTTTATTTGTTATATTTTTTATCTGAAGGAATAAGCTCGATGCAAGGAATAATTAGCTCGATTTCATGCGTAATTTGATTGGTTTAAAAATTTTCCAATCAGATCAAAAAGTTTGCATCGTCTGTTTTCCCTCCCGTGACAGAAAAGACCATAACTTTCCAAATATTTAATAACAGGTAAATCTGTTATAAAGTAGTATAAATATCCTTAATCTCACAATATCTACTCTTCTTTTTAATCCTTCCTTTTAAAAAAAAGGGGTGTTTCTTGGTTTTTTTTTTTTTAAAAAAAAAAAATTTTTTTAAAAATAAAAAAAAAATTTTTTTTTTTTTGTTTCTTAAAAGTTCGTGAAGAATACAAGCCATTTGTCATCCTTCGATCCAAGTGGGCAAACATTGTCACCATTATTTTCTATTGTTTGGAAAAACAGTGCTCTTGATAAAGACGTGTCTCTGCTGAGATATATAGTTTTAGTTGAATATAATTAATTAAAAGATAATTTCTCCATATATGATTTAGGAAAGGACGAAAGCATTTTCTAAATAATATTTAATTAAAATTGTGATGTTTTTTTTATCTGAGGAGAGATAAAAATTTTAATCCGCTGAGCTTAACCTTGTGTTTCACAATAAATTCTTTAAGGATACTCTTTGACATTTTTAATAATGTAAAAATAATTTTCAATTATTATTCAACAGAAAACTCACTTTTTCAAATATTAAATTTGCTAACGATGTAGCAATGAATCCGAATTGGTACTGGCAAAATCGGCCCATATTTTTTTTGATCCATTGATTTAAAAAAATGCATTTGATTTATTACAGAAATATAAAATTTTAATATACCATATGTGGTATAAATAAGGAACATATTAAAAAAGAAATGTATTTCTTCTCTAGCACAGGCAACAGACAAAAGAAAGATAAATTCCAGTGATTAAAATCTTTTGTCTAAAGATCGCTTCTTTTCAAAAGAGAATACTTTAAAATATTACATGATATCTTACAATAATAATAATTTAATAATAAATGGGAAAGGTAATTATAGAATAATTTTTTATGTCAATTTTTTTTACAAATAAAGACACCTTTTTGAGGTCATTAGGTCAATTTTTGAAGAATTTTAGGTAAACTTTTGTTGCCCATAGTTATAACTCTTAGTATCTCAAAGTAAGTTTTTCAATTACAACTTGAAGATTTATCGAAATTGTCTCCAAACTCTTCTTTATCATTTAAGTTGATGTGTAAGTAGTAATATAATTTCATTCGCTCACTGTTATGTCAATCAAAATAATTATTTTAAGTACAGCATTTGAACACATTTTTGCCACTCTTCTTTAAATTTATGCGTACATATGTCAAATTACTTATTTATAAAAATTTTAAGGGAAGCATCTTTTTTTCTTTCTAAAATTGGCAACTTAAAATACATGCGATCCTTCTCTCAACTGCTAAAACATTAAAGAACACAGTAATTTAGTATCATTTCCTCGGTTTCTTATCTACACAATGGACGTGAACGAATATCACTTTTTAACAAAAATGTAGATTGATAATCATAAAAAAAATATATTGCATATGTAAACGCATTAAAATAATGTTTTTTTCAGAAATCTGTTTCATTTGAAGTAAAAAAAGGCTAAACTTCAATGAGTAAATGTGGAGGAGGAGAGTGATCCAAATTTAATTCTAAAATTTTATGCTGACGAGATTTTGTCATGAGAAAATTTGTCCTGATACTTTTATTCTTCAAGGGACTCCTTCCTCCTCAAACAAGCACTTTCATATGTCTATATTTCAAAATTGTTTAAAATCCTAGCTTCCAATGTCGTTTTTCCTGCTTTCTCTGGGCTGTTGTGAATTGGCGGAATCTGAACTGACCCCTGAAAAGAGCAGCAAAGCTGTCAACAAAGCCATTCAAGACTTGTCCTCCTCACAGAGCTTGCGCGAAATGAAAGATGAGGAAATAGAAGTAAGCGTGCCGCTCCAATCATTTGTGTTTTATACTGGCGAAGTGTCAGATCGCTCTTAGTTTTGCAGACGCGTAATATCGCATTACAGGGATGTACCCTAATTATCCAAATAATTCTTTATTTTACCCATTATTTTAAACAGGCGCCCATGTTGTTTAAATTATTATTGCCGATGGGTGGTGCGATTTTTTTAACTTTGTATATGTAAACATTTTATATCAATGTATTCGTTTATCATATTTTATATGGAAATTTATTTTAAATAGGCACATTTTGTCAATAATTCTGCCCCTCTGCCCACATCAGATGTTTGGTCCTCATACGATTTTTCTCATCCAAAATGGATTAAATTGTTCTGGTATAAGATGAGTTAATTTGAACCGAGATTTACTTCTTTTTGTTCTTGTAACGACCAAGATTCATCAAAAAATGTAAAGTTCTCTCATGGTTTATTAAAACCTTGATTCAAAGTTATCAATTTAATTGAATAATAATTAAATTAAATTATTTTGTTTGTTTACTCCTCTTTTGAATTATATATTTTCCATTCAGAATTGAGTGTGCTTTTCTTATGTTGTCCCTCTATCATGGGGGCGTGAGTAAAGTTCGTTAGATACTGGTTTTCGATAACTCAAGGTCTTCGGTTCGATCCCACAGGAAGCCCACTTTCCTGATAGTTCTATACAAGCGGCGCAATTGTGCGTTCTCGATGAAAACACTCCACGATACCCTTACCTATGTTGCGTTGATTTCATTAAATTCGTGTTGTGCGGTTTTTTTATTTGGAAAGAAGTGCCAAAGTGTTGTTAAAGTTTTCCAAATATTTTTTTAAAAGTAGAGATCAAACTTTGGATCATTTGAAACAGTTTTTATCAATTGATTTTTTTTGGTTAATTACTGATAATTTCAAATATATTTTAACACATTTATGCTAATAATTTTTTAAAATATCTAACTATTTATAAGAATGAAATAGTTTCATTTACATTTCGTCTCGTTTTTAATCATTTCATTTTTATTTAGCGTATTTTTTTCTAGCTTTATTACAACACCGTCTGATCCCTCGGTAACATATATATTGATTTGAAGTCTAATTAAAGGAAGGATAAGAGAGTCAAACATGTTTTTTGATGAATATCCCATTGAAGCAGTTTTTAAACATTTAATAAAATTTTACAAAAAACTTTACGGAGACTATGCATTTTTACGCCCACGTTTTTCAAACGGATTTTGTGTAAAAAGTGGCAATTGAAATGCAAGTTTCTTTATAAATATTTTTCTTCCACTGTCTTTGTGTTTAGGAAAATCTTGTGTGGAATTAAATTTACCAATTACCCATCTGTTCAATGCACAAATGTCGAGATAGTTAAAAACGCAGCTAGGGTCCATTTTCTGGTTGATTTGTATGCATCAAATGCTTTTCCCATTTTGTTCGCGACATCGACGCCGCTTTTGTTTTCATTGTAAGCGAGCAGACTTTCGGGCTTGGAAGCGATGTTGCTGATCTGCACATTTTGCGTTGAGAGGAAAGCACGTAAACGACTTTAAAATTTCCGCGAGCGTATTTTTTTGGAACATAGGCAGTTCTTATTTTAAAATTGTTGAAATATCATGCTCCTATTATCTCAAAGTGTTACAAATAGAATAAAAATGTGTTTAGTAAGTTGTTTCCTCAGTTCATAAATGTTTAATGATAGCTCAAGACGTTTATGTATTGGTAATAATGTCATATACATCATAATGTTTGTATGCAATGTACACTACAATTAAAACATGAAAACGGAAGTATATTTACACAAATAACTTGTTTATTATATTGTTAGCTTTAACACTAGAATTAACATTAACTTTATTTCATTTTTTTTAATTTTCACTAGAGTTAACATTGACTTTATTTCATGTTTGTGTTGTTTTGATTTAAATTAAAAACCTGTTTGTTTCCACGTTTTTGTATTTTCCTTGACAGGAGTAATGGCTCGTTTTACAAGAACTCAAACTGAATTGTATCTACTTGGTGAGCCTGTGTTGAAGTTGAATGAAGCACGATTGCCTTCTAAACAAGAGGTGTTATGTCTGTTTCTTCACTTGCACTTAATTGAAGGGCAAAAAGTTAAATCAGCTGCTGCAAATGTTATTTCTCAGATTATTGATATTTGGAATAAAGCTCGCATTCCCATAAGTCGGAAAGACAATTGCGTTAAAAAGTTAGAAAAATTACATACATGTTGGGCACGATTGAAAAAAAAGTCGAAAAACTAAAACCAAGCAACAGAAAGAAATTGAATTTGTCAAAGATATGAAGAATCTATTTGACGTTGCTCACGCAGATGCCTTAAAATTAATAAAAATAAAAGAAGATCTAGATTTTCTTTTAGCTCAAAGAGCACCGGGTCGACACGGTTACATTGGATCTGTAGACCAAAATTTAGTTAAATTAGAAAAACGTCGTGCTCAACGAGAAAGTGCTGCTGAACAGAAAAAACGTAATGCTGAATTTGAAAAAAAAGATTGCAGAGTTGTACCGCTTTATCTAGCAGTGATGACGAAAGCAATGAAATTTTTTTATCTCAACCTGCAGAAAAAGTATCAAATTCAACAAAAAAAGAAAAACTTTCTGATTTCTTTCATCCAAAAAGTCTCGTGGGAAAATTAACATTATTACTCCTTCACTTGCAGCAGCACTGGACCGTACAAAAACTACTGATCGTAAAGCAATCTATATTATTGCAACTACAGCTCAAAGTCTAAGACATAATATCTCAAATCTTGCCCTCGCAGCACAAAAAAAGACGTAGAGAGCAGCATAGAAAAAAAAGAACAAATGCTCTAAGAGCAAAATTTGAGACAAATCAACCTCTTGTTGTTCACTGGGATAGTAAACTTATGGCTGACATGACACGTAATAATCATGTTGATCTTTTACCTATACTAATTTCTGGTGATGGAGTATCCCAGTTATTGAAAGTGCCTACAACCAGTGGCACTAGAGAAGATCAAGCACGCGTTGTAGTTGAAACTTTAAAAGAATGGAGAGTAGATGGAAATGTTGTTGGTCTTTCTTTTGACACTACTCAAACACAGCTTTGCATTCAGGTGCATGTGTTATCATTCAACAAAAATTGAACAAATACTTGTTCCATTTTGCATGTAGACGCCATATTATAGAGCTAATTACAACAGCAGCATTCACTACACTTTTTGGTAAATCAAGTGCTCCTGAAGTACTACTCTTCAAACGATTCAAGCAAGAATGGAAAGATATTAATCACGCAAGCTACTCAACAGGGCTTGATGAAAGTTTTATAGCTTCGAAAGTTAAAACTTACAAAGATAAGATAATTCATTTTGCAAAAAATTACTTGAAATATAAACAACGAAGGGATGACTACAAAGAACTATTGGAGCTATCGATTACACTGGTCAACAACAAATTTGTTGTCTGCATTTTTTAAGCTGATTTAGGACGAGTCTGATGCGCTGAATCCAAAACTCACATTAGTTTTGTTCAATCAGGTCAAGTTTTTGAGATATGGCCACATGTCGTTTTTTACATTTTTGTTCACATGTACGCATGTGTGGAACATTTTAGAAGAAGTTGGTGGGGGTAAAATGTCATGTCAAATAATTGTTTTGATTGGAAATAATTATTTTAATGACAAGAAGTATTCAGGTAAAAAGTTGTATTTCTTGAAATAACGAACTCTGAAGAATGTACAATACCTACATGCGCCAATTTATGACTAATTTGTAACTATTTTTGTTTTGTGGATGAATGATATGGCTTCGACCAGAAGATCGTGCAGAAATAAGCCCGATGTGTTTTGCTACATATGTGGAGAATACACCATTGCTCCTAATAGGAAGCCAATCACAAGTTACATAAGGCAGGCTTACCATGCTTATTTTGGTATTAAACTTGGTGACCAGGATAAAGCTTGGGCGCCACACATGGTGTGCAAAGCATGCACCGAAACTTTGCGTGGGTGGACCAACGGCAAGAGGAGTCTGAAGTTTGGAATTCCTATGGTTTGGAGGGAGCCGACAAACCATGTCACTGACTGCTACTTCTGCGCTGTTGATGTGTCTGGAATCAACAGAAAGAACGGGCGCAGCCTCAAGTATCCTGATCTTCAATCAGCACGTCGTCCTGTAGCTCATTGTGATGCAATTCCAGTGCCTATCTTCGGCGAACTTCCTGATATTAGTGACGAAGATGCCTCCAGTGTTGAAGGACATGAAGAAGAAGAAGTGGTTCTTGAAGATGATGTTCCACATCCATTTTTCCAAAAGGAATTGAATGATCTAGTTCGCGACCTCAGCTTGTCAAAGGACTGTGCCGAACTGTTGGCATCCAGATTGAAGGAAAAAAACTTCCTCTGACAGTGCTCGCATCAGCTTCTTCCGCAACAGGCATCAAGAGTACCTCCGTTTTTTCTCTGAAGAGAAGGACTTGGTGTACTGTGCTGATATTGCGCAGCTTCTGCTCAAGCTTGGAGTGCCACAGTACGAACCCAAAGATTGGAGACTGTTCATTGACAGCAGCAAGCGATCACTGAAATATGTTCTGCTACACAACGGCAACCAGTTTGCCTCTGTATCCATCGCTCACTCGACTACACTGAAGGAGAAGTACGAAGCGGTGAAGTATGTGCTGGAGAAAATTGGTTATGATCAGCATAAGTGGTTTATTTGTGTTGACCTGAAGATGGTGAACTTTTTGTTGGGACAACAGTCTGGCTTCACCAAGTACCCATATTTTCTGTGCATGTGGGATAGTAGGGACCGTGCTCAGCATTACACGAAGAAGGACTGGCCTGTGCGGGAGGAATTGGTGCCATGCAAAGAAAGGAACGTCATCAACGACCCTCTGGTGGACAGAGACAGAATACTCTTCCCACCGCTGACCATCAAACTCGGCTTAATCAAGCAGTTCACCAAGGCTCTGGACAAAGATGGTGACTGCTTCACTTACTTGTGCCAGGCTTTTCCAGGATTGGCCATGGGGGAAGTTGAAAGCTGGCATCTTTGATAGTGCTCAGATCCGCCAGCTTATCAGAGATTCAGAGTTCAAAAATTCAATGAACGAAGTGGAACTGGAAGGGTGGAAGACATTTGTTTTGGTAGTGAAGAACTTTCTTGGCAACAATAAGCCCAGAAACTACGCAGAACTTGTCAACAACATGCTGACTGCTTTCAGAAACCTGGGCTGCAACATGAGCATCAAGATGCACTACCTATTTTCACATATGAACCGGTTTCCTGAGAACCTGGGTTCAATGAGTGACGAGCAGGGGGAGAGATTCCATCAGGACATGAAGGAGATGTAGACCAGGTATCAGGGTCGCTGGGACGCAGTCATGATGGCTGACTACTTTTGGAATCTGATGAGAGACCTCCCTGCCGCTGAACATTCCAGGAGTTCGAAGAAATGGAAGTTCAAGCCCTCAAGTTTGAACAGTGGTGACGCAATATGCAATTTACTTGTACTTACCTTTATCAATGCCCACCATTCAGATGACAGTAATCGATGTTTCTATCATGTAATCAATAAATGTTGTTGGCAAAACATTTTTTTTCTTAAAAACATGTTTAGGATGATATGTGTTGACAAAAATCAGCTGATAATGCCACAAAAATGTAATTGATTTTGTCACAAGATCTGATTTTTTCAAATCAACTTAGCACAAAAACCGGACCTGATAGAGAGGAACGGATGCCATTTCCTGATTCAGCAGTGCCAGAATACCCTAATTCACTTGTAGAAATCTAGACAACATTCAGAAAGTAAAAAATTGTTGACCAGTGTTATCTTTCTTGGCGGTGTTCCATCTCGTAAATTTCGATTTATGTCTCTAGGTGCAATTCATCATGCTAGGTGGATGGCGAAAGTTATTTATGCAATAAAAATTTGGATGTTTCGGAGTCAGTTAAAGTTAACTGAATTTGAAAAGAAAAATCTTGGAGAGTTTTGTATATTTTCAGTCACCGTGTGCCTCAAAGCATGGTTTTTAGCTCCGATAGCAGCTTCTGCTCCATTGAATGATTTATGCTTGTTAAAAGAGCTGTACAACTACAAAAGCATTAATAAAAAAGTATCTGAAGCTACAACTACTAAACTTGGACTTCATCTTTGGTATTTATCAGAACAGTTTGTAGCCTTAGCTTTCTTTGATACAAATGTTTCATTACAAACAAAGCGCGCAATGGTCAAGTCTTCCTTTTGTAATCAAGGGAAGGACAAACCTTTGAAAAGAATTAAGATTCCTGTTTCTTCAATACCTTACGTAACAATAGAAGATTTGGTTACTAAAAATAAAATAAAAAATTTTGAAAAGTTTGGCATTGATCAATGTTTTTTGAAAGATGATCCGCAAATATGGCATGAAAATGATAACTTCCTCAAAGGGCTGAAACTGGTGCCAAGTATTCAAGTCACAAATGACAACGCAGAGCGAGGAGTGGCTCTCGTTCAGCAGTACAATCGAATACTCACTCAAAATGATGATCAGTTTCAGTTTATTCTTCAAGTGGTTTCTGAACATCGAGTCCAATATCCAGATGAAAAGAAATCTACATTCAATTTTACAAAAGTATAATCAGAATAAGCATTTAATACAAAAAATATTTTCTTTTGGTCTTTGAGCTACCAACAAATGTAGTTATTTTTGAATAAAATTTTATTTGTGCATTCATTATATACATATAAATCAGTTTCAGCTATAGGAAAAGAGTTTTTCACAAAATTAAAAAAAAAATTAAAAATAAGAACCACTCTAATAGGCACTGATAGAAACGTAATTAGAATAAACTATGCGGCTTTCACATTCATTTAAATTCAGTTCTTTGAGGTACGAGGGTTGGAAAATAAAAAGTAAAAATCTTTTATTTGAAATAATTGTCCCACAAAGGAGCAAACTTTTACCATGCGCCCAGACGGCAAGCTCATGCGTTGTGAAAAACCTGTCTGTGTATAGACCACATCCTGGCGTAACATTGCTTTTTTCAACCGATCTTTAGACAATAGATGGTCCAGAAAAATAAGACGAATCTTGTAACCCCGATACATATATTTCATATAGTAGTACCTTGAGTCACATATATGATAAAACTTAATACCATATCTTCCAGGTTTATGAGGATCGTATACTTTTACTGGCAACTTGCCCTGAGCGCCACAAACTGTTCATCAATTGTGACGGCAGAATGAGGAGTCCAAAACTTGGAAAAAACTTTGAAAAAATGATCATGGATATATCGAATTGGAGTGATTTTATTTATTTACATCGCAAGTTTCTCTGTTATCAAATCTTATAAAGATTGAAATCTTTGTCCTGAGAGTGGAGTCTAAAATGAGAGTGAACATTTGGCGTCCAATCGCAGCTCTCAAAAATTGACTTCCGAGGAAGAAAAGAGGTCAGATGTAAAATAAAATTAAAAAAGTAATATTGCAAAATAGGATAACAGGTATTGAATCTTAAAACTTTGGTAACAATGAATTAAATTCAAGTGTTAGGATGGTTTGACATAAAAAAAATCACACAAAACCAGAAAAATAAACGATATAAAAACTTACCTTTAGTTTGATTCAAGTTTAACATTGTCATACTGTATATATATTGAATAATTGAAGGTGTCATGAAAGAATTAAAAATCGTAAAAACATTAGACATATTTGTACATGTTCCTTGAGGACCAGAAGGACGACGGGAAATGTTTCTAATATTTATGCTTTCAACTCTTTCTCTGAGAGTAACAGGTGGTGACTAAGAATATTTTATTGAATCTGGAGCCTCTAAATTTTCATCAATTTCTTCAGAAATATGAAATAAAAACTACTAGAAGAGGAACATGACTTTTTTGAGTTTGAAGAAAAATCAGAACTCTCTTAGTAAATAGACATAAGTGGGTAATTTAAGATTTCAAGGAAAAAGGGAAGCAGGACTTGAAGAAAACGATAGAAAGACGACGAAGCAGAAGATTAGATAGATTTGAATGAAGAATAAACGAGCTGGGATAGAAGAAACAGACGGATTGTTCTCGATAAATATTTGTTGAAAAAGAGTATGATAAATATCTCTTATTTTATCATCGATATCACATAAGCAAGCTATTTTTGAGTGATAACCATCTGGCATTTACGTAGTTCTCATGATAGCAGTTCCGGATAAGTATACTATAACATCAACATTTCATCCACAGTAAATACGCGTGTACTATATTATAGAACGGAAAAAATGAGAAGCGAATGCCATTTGATCAAACCATGAATAGAAAATGTTTGATGTTTATGGAGTTTTCATCAGAAACAGTACATACGAAAAAAGGTATAAATCTGCAGTTTTTTTATAAATTTTTATAAATGGCGTTAATTTTTTCGAGCCAATCTGTTTTTAGAAAAAAAGCTGGTGTAAAATGCATAGAGACCGTAAACTATATTATGATATAAGAGTATGTAAAGCGAAGGCTATGAAAAACGACTTCTCATATCGTACTTTGTTGCTTTGTATTCAATAAAATGATATAATGGTTAGCACGCATTTGATTCATTTCAAAAAGTGGCTCTGCTTTACTAGATATTTTTTCTTATAGTTCGAAAATTTTTGCATTTTTATTTTCAATTAGCTCCCTTTTTAATCTAAGAATCATTCGTTATGGTTAATAAATTTTATTTTTGAGATGATCGTTAAAAGTGAAAACAGTTATTTACGCCAAAGTCATCTTAAACCCCTTGGGGGGGGGGGGGGGGGGGGTAAAAATTTTTCGGGGGTAATGGAGGGTTAAGAGAAAAAAAGTTAATAATTCTGAAAACCATGAAAGCATTGTAGCTGGCTTTAGAATGAATTTCAAAATAGTCTTAGTATGTAATGTTGTAAACTAAACTGTAACAATGTTCAAAAACAATAAATATAAAATATCTTTAGTGTTTTCATTTAGTTATATATATCTATTCTCATAACCTGTACGGTTGAACGCGGGTAGACAACTTGCGTGTTATCTCCAACCCGTATATTACGATGATTCTTCTCCAACCTGTATTCTACGATGATTCATATCCAAACTATATACTACAATGATTCATCTCCAACCAAATATTCATCTCCACCTTATACTACGATATTCTCTTCAACCTTATAAACGTTTTTTTTTAATAAAAAATAAATAAAAAAAAAATCACCTTTTCTTTCTTTTTTTTGAAATAAAAAATTATCTTTTGAAGAATAAATATGTATACTACGTTGGTTCATCTCCAACCTGTATACCGCGATAATTCATCTCCAACCTATATAATATATTCTATCAAATAATCAAAATAAAATTCTGTAATCAAAGAATCGAAATATATTCTTTAAAAAATAAAAAAATATCAAACTTTCTGTTCATATTTTGCTACCTTATACGATGTTACAAAAGTTATTACCTATACTTTGCAATTTGCACGATTTTAAATATTATATTTGTCGAATAATCAAAGAATCGAAAAATGTTCAAATCAAAAAATATTTATTCTTTTTAAATATATCGTTGGCTCCCCTTACTTTTAGTTTCGTATGTGCATAATTTGATAAAAATTAATTATTAAAGACTAGGTTTATCTTTCAATTTTAAAAGTATGGGGATCCAACGATATATTTAAAAAGAATAAATATTTTTTGATTTGAACATTTTTCGATTCTTTGATTATTCGACAAATATAATATTTAAAATCGTGCAAATTGCATGTGTGTGTGTGTGTGTGTGTGTGTGTGTGTGTGTGTGTGTGTGTGTGTGTGTGTGTGTGTGTGTGTGTGTGTGTGTGTGTGTGTGTGTGTGTGTGTGTGTGTGTGTGTGTGTGTGTGTGTGTGTGTGTGTGTGTGTGTGTGTGTGTGTGTGTGTGTGTGTGTGTGTGTGTGTGTGTGTGTGTGTGTGTGTGTGTGTGTGTGTGTGTGTGTGTGTGTGTGTGTGTGTGTGTGTGTGTGTGTGTGTGTGTGTGTGTGTGTGTGTGTGTGTGTGTGTGTGTGTGTGTGTGTGTGTGTGTGTGTGTGTGTGTGTGTGTGTGTGTGTGTGTGTGTGTGTGTGTGTGTGTGTGTGTGTGTGTGTGTGTGTGTGTGTGTGTGTGTGTGTGTGTGTGTGTGTGTGTGTGTGTGTGTGTGTGTGTGTGTGTGTGTGTGTGTGTGTGTGTGTGTGTGTGTGTGTGTGTGTGTGTGTGTGTGTGTGTGTGTGTGTGTGTGTGTGTGTGTGTGTGTGTGTGTGTGTGTGTGTGTGTGTTTTTCTTTATAATACGTTATCCCATATTTTTTCTCTCTTTCTCTACTTTCCTATCAGGTTACGTAAAATATCGAAACCAATAAATGCAAGTTGTTAATCTTTTTTCCATCTTCATTCTGTGCACATTCTTATAATTGATTTTTTTCTTCATCTGTGATATTTTCTGACCATAATCTTCGCATGAATTCAATGTTTATCATTTATTGATGAAAGCTTATCTATGCATTGATCCATAACTTTTACCAACAATTTGTTGTTGAATAATTTTCTCTATTGTTCTTATTTCGCATGGAATTTTTATCATCATCATCATCACCTCTGACAACAAGTTCTTCTGAAGAAAATGAATCATTTTCATCAATTTCAGATTCTGAAGCATCTGATATTTATACAGGTGAGAGTAATCTAGAAGCAGTGGAATTAGAAGAAGTATTTGACGCGGAAGATATTTCTCTTAAAGCTCCAGATGGAACACAGTTCTTCTGGGAGCCTCAACAATCTTCAAGAGGTAGATCTCAAGCTAGAAACTGTAGAGATATCTCTTCACGGTCCATATGGACCTTCTGATGATGCAAAAAACTTGAAGGAAATTGATAAAATTTTTGATTTGTTTTTTGACCCTCCTTTGGTTTCTCATATATACGAGATGACTCACAAAAAAGCAGATGATAATTATAAGTAAGTTTATTTTTCTATAAATCTTTATGTGAGATATAAGAAACTCTACGATTCTAGGAAAGAGTCCCCTAAGTGGTTGGATTTGAAAGCGTGTCATGGAAAGTTTGTTATAAGCGATTTGCTTGCCTATTTTGCTTGTCTAATTTTTTTGGGACAATCAAAAGACCAAAGAATTGCGACTAAAGCCCTTTTTTCCAATGATGGAGATCCTTTCTTACGTGCTGCACTCGGCAGAAGGATGTTCCAATTCATCAAAATTTTTATACGCTTTGACGATGCCGCCACTAGAGAGCCTTCAGACAAACTAGCAGCCATTAGGCGTATTCATAATAATTTTTTTGAAAAATGCCATAAATTTTGGACACCACTTGATGCTGTAACCATAGACGATCAATTAGTGAAATTTCGTGGCGGGTGTTCTCTAAAAGTGTACGACCCTAAAAAGCCGGGCCATTATGGCTTAAAGTTCTACCATCTTAATGATTCTAACACATTTTATGTTATGAAGCCCGAAATTTATGTTTCAGGATTAATTGATCGGGAATATTTTTCAAGTCTAGAAATCTGTAAGCGTCTAGTAGAAAGTAGCAATCTCCCATCAGGGTGTGGTATTTATCTTGACAGATTTTTTACATCTCATGCTTTAGCGGAGTGGGCTCTTTCCAAAAATTTGACAATTTGTGGGACAGTAAATCCTATACGTAGATTTGTTCCGTATATTTTAAAACCTAAATTTTTACGCACGTTAAATTTAAGTGAAACTGAGAGCAAAATTGTATATTCCAATATTTCATCACTTTGTGTTTATATACCTGAAAAGCATGCTAGAAAGAATTTTAAAGCAGTTTATGTCTTATCTACGCAGCATAGTAGAAGTGTTACTATCACATCAAATAAAAGAAAACCCGAAAGCCTAATTTCCTATAATAAATACAAAAGTGGGGTGGATTGTTTTAATCGAATGGCCAGAGATTTTACTAGTTATAAGACAAGTAGGCGATGGACAGTTGCCGCATTTTCTAATTATTTAGATATAGCTGCCTACAACACATGGATTATCTACAAGCACAACTGCCCTAACGATGCGTTGCCCATTCGCCATGGAGGGAGAAAATTTTTTTTTTAAATTTTATCAAAAAATTTAGGTTATAATTATATGAGAACTAGAGCTAACACAAGTCAGATTTCAAGACCCATCAAAAACCTTCTTTTTTACTATGGTTTTTCTCCGCAAATTGACACGGCGGAAAGTAGTTCGGGCAGGGGATACTGTTCAATTCAAGAATGCAGACCTAGAACACGAGGCACAAGGAGGTGTTCAAATTGTAAAAAATTTATGTGCAAAAAACACACCTTATCTATTTGTTCTTTTTGCCATTCTAATTTGTGATTTTGCTAATTTTTTATCATGTTCAACATATAATTATAATGCTTTATTTTTTTTGTATAACCCTTGATATTTTATGAAATAAATTTCAAATTGTTTATAAATAGGTTTTTTGATATTTTGAATTTTTTATGTTCAATTAAAATAAAATTCAAAAAGTAATATAATTTATTGGGCACAGGATTTAAAACGGTGAATTTTCGCCGACAGTCGGCTTTATCAAACCACAATACTAATGAGTAGGGTAGAAGTTGAAAACTGGAAGGATTAGCGAAGAAGAGTTCTTCTACTCATTAGTATAGTGGTTTGATAAAGCCGACTGTCGGCGAAAATTCACCGTTTTAAATCCTGTGCCCAATAAATTATATTACTTTTTGAATTTTATTTTAATTTTCCTTTAATTTATGGGTCAACTTCAGCATCAGATTTACATTTTATGTTCAAGTTTAGGCGCTTTATTTTCAAAATTATTGCTTTATAAGATCTAAAATTTACTTATTCTATAACATTTTTTCAGTTCTAAAATTTTTTAGCTACAAAAAACAGCCAAAAAGTTTTTTTAGATAAATATGTTAAGTTTTTTTTGCTAAAGATGGCGTTAAAAAAATTTTTTTAATTTTTTTTTTATGAAATTTAGAAGATAACCTAATAATTATATTCTACAGATTTCATAAAAAATAAAAAAAGCATAAAAAATTTCTTTCATGTTTTTTTAAAACTCAATTTTCGAAAATTTTCTCTTAAGGTCATGAAAACCGCAAAAAATTAGAGTCTGTAAAGAACAGTATATTTTTGATATTGACACCAATTTATACTCCAGAGAATAACGTAAATTTACATACTATTTTTTTGATATGTTATATATTAAATATTATATCAAAAACGGCATTGAAAATGCTGAATGGAGTAAAAAGCCCGTGTGTGTCCTGCGAAGGTTAATACATAAACCATAAGATACGATTACATTGAGAAGAATTAGGCCTTAAAATTGAAATATCCAAGCATAGATTTCCTTGAATTTTCAGATTAGTTGATTTGCAAACTCTTCTCAAAGAGCTTTAAGAATATTGCTTTTTTAGTCTTAGCAAAATGTTTTTGAGGAAGGGACTTTAAGCTCAAATGATGCTACTCATTCGCTAACAAGCTTTAAGTTGTAAAAGAATGAAATAATAGATAGCAGTAATTGTCTTAACCAAAAATTTAATATCAGTAATGAAATGAGAATATTGGGGGAATACTGCAGCTGAGGTGTTTTCTTAAAACACTCGATTGTATATAAACCGGTTCCAACCGATTGGTCTAATAGCAATTAATCCAATGCGAATTGGTCTAAAACTAATTCATCAAAAATGTACGATTGGTCAAACGAAAATTGGTCTAATACCTCCATTCTAACTTGTATGCTTTATAATTATATTGCTAATGTGTCAAGACATTATTACTTTAGTATTGTGAGGATATAGTTCTTGAAAGGCTTGTTTTATACAAAAAATGGGCATATCTCGATAGGATTAAAATACTTTTGAACGTTCTGAAAAAATAGCAAAGATGTATCATTTATCTTTGAAATATATTTCATTTCTATTATGCTATTTAAATAGGTGTTGTAAGCAAGAAAAAGTTAACCATTTTCATAACTAAAATTTAAATAAAAATAGATTCGTTGAATCATTTATAAAGAAAATAAAAAAAAATAATAATAATTAACCTTCGAAAAATTAAATTATAAACCAAAAAAGTTAGTTCTATAAGTTATGAAGTTATAAATTATAGTAAAGTAGATCTAGACTTAATGTCTTTCCACCCCATTACCAATTTATATTTAACAATCGTACAAAACCCATGTAAACAATACATTCAATATTATTCGCCAGATTCTCTTAATACATTTGCCCGATATTTTTGTTTACTAGTTAGTTTTAATATTCTGAAATGGAACTTGAGTAGGAGTGAAATTTTTGCGGTTTAAATTGTCTTCTAGAACATTCAGTTGTCTTAATAAATTGGAGAGAAAAGTGATTATGGGTTATTTTGCATAGAACGATGAAATATGTAGATTTAGTTGTCTGTTGGTTTTGTCATTGAAATGTTATTTTATTTCAGAATCGCAAATTAACACTTCACATAGATCAAGTGAATATAATGCTTATAAAAGGCTCGGGAAAAGTGTTTCGCGTTCAGCCCATACACTTGATTAAAGTTTGGGGTGTTGGCAAAGAAAACAATAAGTAACGTGTTTATCTTCTTCATCATCATCATAATTGATCTTAGAGATATATTGGATATCCAAGGATCATTTGCATCCACAATTTTCAAACATTTTTCTTTTTTCTCTTATACCGCAAAGTTTTTTTCGGAATTTTTCAATTTTTTCTTTTTCCAAAATTTTTATGATAAGTACGTTTTCATGATAACATTATGCATAAGCAAATGTATCTAAATATCTCTCTAAATTTATAAGAAGTATAAAACTTTCGTTTTCCTAGAATAGCAATTATTTATCTGCATCCTCTAAAAAAAATAATTCTGACATTCGAATCGGCGGATGCAAAAATTACATTGTTAACCCTTTGAGGACCAACATTTTGAAGAGGATTCGTCTGCTTTCTTTTTCAATGGAATTTTATATACTCAAAGCAGACGCTTTTCTTTTCTTGGGTGACTGGTGACCCACTGGTCCTCAAAGGGTTAAAATTATCTCTCTTCAATTTTGGAGCGGAGATAATAATGTTATAAATTAGGGCTTTAAAATGATTAAATAAAAATGGAAGAGTCCAAAAACTTTATGTAAGGAAATTCTTCATGTCACCTTCTTGCATTTTCAAATACGTTATTCACCGCTATTTTTTTTAAATAGAGAGTTCTTTGGTTGTTAATTTTGGAACTTTTTGCACAAATATTTTTTACATGATATTTTTTCTATATAAAATGGTTTTTTAATATTTATTTAAATTTTTACGCTGCTAGAGAAAAGTAAGTCTGAATAGAATAATTTAGCATACTTCAGTGATGGGGAAGCTTGGACATTTCCCTAAAATTTACATCTTTTTTCGCTTTATTTGAATAAACCTTTTGCACGTCTAAAGGGGTTTAACTTTATATAAGAAATGCTTTGAAGCATTTAGAAAACTTTTTGTAGAGAATTCACATGTTATTATCTTATTTATTTATTTGTTCCTATAAGTATTTTATAGCAGTGTAATATGACATACGTTGCAGAATGAAATCTTATCAGCGTAAACAGAAAACTAGTCTTTTAAGGTTATGTACACTTTCTAGTGTGACTACTATTTTTGAACCTATTAGTTTCATGATTGCAGATAGTTTTGTCAGAAGCAGTGTTACGCCATCTACAACATATATTATATTTGTCTGTGCTATGATTCTCTTCAAGCATATTCTAAACCAAACTAAAGCTATTCTGCAAGATAAAGCATTGGGTAGCTACTTGACATTTTATCAAATCTGCTACCACTCTGTTCCTGAGCTTTACTCTGAATGAAATCAAGAGATTGATTATTCTGTGCATCTGTGGTGCTAGTCTATAGACATTGTATTGATTAAGAGTATCCTTCCAACATTTTATCTCAAATCCGGCAGGCATACTGCCAATGAACAAAAGGCCAGATCGTTCACTCATCGAATTTAAATCCGCTTTTGCTTGTCTACATCAAAAGTATTTTGTTTTTCAGCCATGATGAAAAAGACTAAATTTAAGAGTCGAGTATCATGTGTTTGCTCTGCTTTTTAAAATATTTCTTTGCACGAACTGAAATAATCCTAATTGATGTTACGATATCCAAATATGTCACCATACAGAAGATTTTCTTAATCTTAAATTAGAAAAAAATGTTTAAAGAAATTATAACACCCTTCCCTTTATATCAAAGATGCAGCTCTGATCAAAAGTGATATCATGTATAATTAGTAGTTATATACAATAAATTTTAAAAGACAGGAAAAAGCTGAAGATCTACAATTAATGCTTATTATGCATTTCAAATTTATTTTATAATTATTCAATGCAAAATCATCTAAAATGAATTTTTCTATAAATGTTTTTAAGTCAATAAATACGTTTGTATAAGTGAAAATATATGATATGAAAGGCAAGAAGAAATTGCACCTCAAAGTCTTCTAATACCTGATTGATTACAATATACCAAACATTTGCTTATCACTAAAAGCGCTTACGATATAGTTGTAACTAAGTATATTTTTTATATATATTTATACCAAAGTCACGTTGAGTCTAAGCCTAGAAAAACAGCAGTAGGTGCACAAATTTTTATGAAAATCTATCTCGATGCATGCTGTATCCCTTTAGATATCCTAGACCACTAATTCTCAAATTCTTGTTAATATTTTCCAAACTTTATCTTTTGACGGATGCATGTTAATTTCCTATCTATTGAAATATTGATCCAATAACTTTTTTATCTATTTATTATACAATAAAACTGTTGCGAGAAACTGTTGTGCGCAATTTGTGCAACGCTGAACTAAAAGTTTTCCCATCACTGGACTACTAGTATTAGATTTTTTTATAACTTCTTACGTATGCTTAGAGATTTTGCGTATGTTGCTTGGGATGAAGGAGAAGAGAAATATCTGTGCCATGTTTTTCGTTGCGAGACTTCCCCGTATTCTATCGCCAACACTCTTAAAGAAGTCTGCAAAAAGGTAGAGAAATTTGTTTTTTCTTTATTTTACACAAGCTCTTAATGTGCGTACTTTTTAAATTGCCTCGAAGATTTCTTAAAAATATGAACCTGTGAAATCAAAATTTTGATAAAACAAAACACGTGGCATTCAGAATTTGCTATAAAAAAAAGTATTCATAATTTAATGTTAACCTTTAATTGAATTCATTAATTGGTTACGGAGTATTTCCTCAAATGACTTTAAAGTCAAACTTGATTCTATTTCTTCAAGCTCATGTTTGTTTGGATTATATCTGCCTCAGAATTTTTTGGCAAGTGTCATATTTATTTTACAAGAAATGTTAGCATTGGTTTTTTATGCCTATACACTTATATATTTAATTTAAAGAGTTTCTTAAGCTCTTCTATCTCATGTAGAACAATTTAGTTAATTAAACAGACTAGAGTTTATTCTTTCCGAATCATTATTATATGAACTCCGATTCCTCAATATTTTTCAAAACCAATGAAATAAATTAGCATGTAATTATTTATCTAACTCTTTAGGATCAAAATTTCAAAGACAAATCGTCGGCTTTCTTTTTCAATGGAATTTTATATGTTTAAAGCAAGCGATTTTCATTTCTTGGAACACTCGTGTCGAACTGGTCTTCAGCAAGTTAAACTTAAAAGAATAAAATTTTAATGATAAGACACCTAAAATTTAAAAAATATATGATACATACATATGTTAGGTGGATTGTGAAATTTAAAAAATAGCTAAAAATTATTATTAACTATATGTATGAAAATTTCTCTAAACGCACAATTTTCAGTGATTTTGTTATATACTTGTAAAGTACTTAAAATTACGCTAGAACAAAATTTCCCAAATTAAGGTTGAAAAACAAATTTGCTAGAATTTGTTTTTGCGAATAGGTATTTCTAAAATTTTAGATATCGAGCATTAAAAATTTAGTTCTTTACCTGTTCAGCGCTTAATATCGAAATTACAGTGATTTTATATGAAAGATTTTAAATGTTGCAGAAAATATAAAAAAAACTTGAAACAGTAGAAATTAAATTCCTCGCTAAAATTTCTTACTTTTCAGTATCTTTTCCATTTTTTGCTTTGATATAGTTGATGATTGCCCGTAGCTTCGATAATTCTTCCTCCTTGTACAACATCTCATCTAGTCACGCAGCCAGCACAAATTTTTCCCGGCCTAATAGACCACGTAATCTCGCAATTCAGCATTGCAGAGAAAGTGTCAACTGCATTTCTCCCATCGATACCACCTTTTTAGGATCAAGTACTTTTTCCTTTTTTTTCTATCCTTTCATGCAGCTGCTGTGAATCAAAAAATAAAAATCCTTTTCTTTATAAGCCTTTCAGGGTCCCTGTGTAAACAGTGCTCTGTCAAATAAAAATAGTCTACTTTGAGTTGCATCAAAATTAATTCAAACATAAATCCAAACTTTTATTTTCAAAAAGCAATGCGTGAAATTGGCCATATTAGGAAAATTCATTCAAACATAAATGCAAACGTTTTATTTCTGGAATAGGGTATCGTTGTTATCTTTGCTTTGCTTCCATGTACTCATTATTTTTGTTTAGAATGTTTTCCCACACCCATTGAAGAACCTTGTAGAATTTTAAAAGCCTTCTTCATTGGAAAAGTTGAAGTTAATCAACCGACAGGTAGGCACATAAATGTTAACTCTTTCAAATACAATAAGGTTCACAAATGATGTCAGCTAAAACTGGGGAGGGGGGGGGGCAAAAAGTTGACAACAGGCAACATTTAATAAGAGAAGATATAGTAAAATATTGACAAATAACCAAAAATTGTTTGACATCATTGGTGAACGCTCCCTAATCAATAGATGTTATAGCATGCCCCAGTACTAAGAGAGCACCTAATTCATTTGATCACACCGTTTCTTAAATGCCACAAACGATTTCTTGATTTTAACAATTTTTCTGCTTGCTCACATCTCGAATGTACTCTAAACCAGGCTTTCGCAACCTTTTGATAATGAAGTGCTTGCTAACCTCATAATAGCATAATAATTAAGCCGTGGTTCACAAACCTAAATAACTCATTCCCCCTTTAAAAAAATTAATAAATCCCCTTCCCACAAAATTTTTTGTTGAATATTTTCAAAGCTCTAAATTATTTCAGGTATAAAGAGCAAATTACTTCAAAATATTAAAGATTTAATTGAAATAAATTCGTTTAACCCGTTAACGACCAGAATAATCAGACGATATCTAATGTAAAGCAGAAGATTTGTATTAAAGACCTTTGATAAACGCAGACGATTTTATTTTTGTAAAGTCGACATTGGGCGTCAACGGGTTAAAAGGAATTATTAAAGATATTTAATTATAAAAATATTCCTTTAAAAAACATTTATAAAAGTTATTATTGAATCAATGAAATCTACTTACATGCAAGTATGTATTAATGTCAATGAATTACATTAATAAATATATAAAACATTTTATGGAATTTTTTAAATTTAGTATTTTAATTTTTCAGTAGTCAGCCATTTTGAATAGGCAGATGAAAATATAAAATAAAAATTTCACTGCCAGCTGTTTCTTTTCATTCGTATGAATTTTTGATTTTGAATCATTTTATGTTATACATAATTTTCTTACTTTCTCCAAATCCGTTTAAATTTGCGAGTCTCTTATCTTGATTTTCTTGTTTTCTTTTTTGAATTAATATGATTTATGCATATTCATTCAAAATATTTGTATTGGAAATCTTTATATTTTCCACCAATCATATCAAAAAATATTGACAGACGAGAGTTACTTTAGTCATAAGTGGAAGCCTACTCATGAGGTATTTGATAAATTATGAATACTCGTTCAAACAATTTGTATCAGTAATATGTATATTTTCCGGCTATCAATCGACACATTAATTATATATTAATATAAGTGTATAATTAAATTATATATTAATTATAGTGAAAAGTACAGCTATGAAAGTTTTGGGTCGAACATCTGGTAAACCTTTTAGCGTTGAGCAGAATTGGTGGTGGAAATAAAGTATACAAGACAAACTAAAGAGAAAGAAAATGGCAAAGATAAAGTGGTAGCAAACAAAGGAGCAAGCAGATAAAGAAGAATCTATATAAAATAATAAATAAAGAAAAGCGTGTAAGAAAAGAGGCAAAGAAAGAAGTAGCTGCGGCAATAGCAGAAGTGTGTTATATATGAAGACCTGGAAACACCTCAAGGACAAAAGAAAGTACACTGGTTAGCAAAATGTAGAAATAAGTCAACGAAAGACATACATCACGTCAAAGAAATAAAAGATGTTGGAGGGCAAATTTGAAGAATGGAGAAGAATTCTTGAAAGGTGGAAGCAATATTTTGCTGGACTGCTGAATAAAGAAAATCATCCAGAGTACTTGGAAGATGGGGTGACATGTGAATTACCAAAAAGAGATAAAAAGAGAAGAGGTTGTGATGGCAATGAAAAAGATAAAGAACAAAAAAGCTGTAGGGCCTGATTGCATACATGTAGTAGAGGCATGGAAAGCATAAGGAGAAAAAGGAGTGGATATCCTGTGGGGACTGGTCAATAAGATTATAGAATAAGATGTTATACCATAAGAATGGAAAGAAAGGGTAACTGTACCATTCTTCAAGGAGAAGGGCGATGATCAATCTTGCTCAAACTATCGAGAAATAAAACTCCAATCTCATAGAATGAAAATCTGGGAGAGAATTATAGTAAACAAAAATGAGGAAGAAGGTCGTCAAGGAAAATAAAAAAATTTTACAAAATGTTTTTAATGGGGCTCCAGGTGTTTATTATAATTAATACAATGCCTGATTCTTGAAAAAGTTAGGAAATATTTAATTCCTTGTAATTAAATCTATTCTAAGTTTATAATTCTCTCTTTTCTTAAAAAGATTCGCAAAACCAATAAGTTATAATAGAAATTAGTTAACCAACTTGATATATATCTTTAATTCTTTTAGTTAAAACTCAACTTTTCTAAAATAAAAGGGACCCTACGTTCAAGGTATTCATATTATACAGAATATATATGAGCTCTGTACTTATTCATTTATAACACCAGGAAAGCGATGTATTTGCAGAGGAGAACCCGTAAATTTTTTTTCTTAGAAAAAATATTTTTAAGACTTTAAGTTGAATATCAAAAAAGTTGTGAGTTAAGATTACAAGATTAGATTAGATTTACAGTACACTTGAGATGGAAGTCTCGAAAACAAAGGGCCTTGTATTTTTCTTACTTGTAATTACTTGATTCAATTTTTTTTAAATATCAATATAATCAGGCTTTTGCCTGTATTTTCAAACTTGTTTTATTTTTGTGTTTGTTAACCTTTCTTTTGCGTCATATACAACCCAATTGCATTTTAGGTATAAAAAAATAGACTTTTCTAATGATAATACATCTTCCTAGTGTACTCAATATTTATTATTTGAACATTATTTATTGATTATGTATTTTAATTTTTTTAAAAATGTTATAACGTTCTGGCTAAAGTATGAATTCTGATTAATAGGTCTTTGAATAGCATTGTTTTTCAGTCCTAAATCTACACCCCATTTCCTAATGCTCTTTTTATTATTTTGCATAGAGGAGGTTGTATTTTTTCAATATTAAATTAAATTTATTTTTTTTTTCACTTATCATTTAGTATAATTTCTGTGATATTTAAAATGATTTTTATTTGCATATCCATTTGAATACTGGAACAAACTTATTTTGTTTGACAAGGTATGCTATTTGCAAAATAGTGGTTTACCCTAATGTGATCCATTCTTCTCTTTTAGGTATTGACATATTGAACAAAGCAATTGACTACCTGATTGAAGTTAAACCGAAGAGTGAATGGAAAATGGTCTCTGTCAAAGTTGCTCCTTCTTCCCTAGTTCTTTCATCCATTGATGTAAGTTGGGGCGTTCAGCATTATCCCTTACACACTCATTTTTTTGTGTTTTATAGCTTTCACAAAGTTACGGTACACATTCCATGTCAATTTAAATATAATAGTTTGGCGAATGCGGGCATAAGAAAAAAACCTATAAATAAGACTGGACACTTGATATATTTGCTATAAAAACACAAAATCATCAATATAACTCGTTTTTTAAGATTAATCTTCTTGATCAATTTGCTGACTCAAAATAACAAAAAAATATAACAAGGTTACTATTATTTTTGATATTTTCAGTCAGCGCTTGATAAAGAAGATTATTATTCAAAACTCGAGTTGTTTTAAAATTTTTGTTTGTTGAAAATAGAGATGTATCGGATGTAAATTTTTTTACATCCCCGAATGCGGATATCCAAAATAAATTTTTATGCGGATATAAAATATTTTTAAAAAATTATATGTTTTATATTTTACATTTTAATCCCTTTTTTTACATTTTTTACTGTTTGAAAATCAACCAATGTAAAAAAACCTAAATCATCCTTCTAGCTTTGAACAGTGCTAGAAGGACAGGTAAGGTAATGACATGCAATTTTTGATAAAATGGAAATTCTTCTTTTTTTAGTTTTCCACCAATCTAAGCAATATAATATCTAAGCAATTATATGAATCAATTCTTTTTGATACTTCGTTATTTCTTCATTAATCATTATCACTTTCTTAGCACTTTTTTTCATTTTTTTGCAGCTTTTTACTTCTATGCTAGTATTATTATCAATCTTATCCTCATCATATAAATTCAAAAGGAAAGTTTTTACTTTATTTGTTGTTTCAAAATGTGTGAACAATTTACTTTTGAATCTCGGATCGAGAAAAGTAGCTATAATGTAAAGATTTTAAATTGCGGATGCGGATGTTAACATAAAAAAATCCGCGGATGAGGATGTAAAGTAGATGTAAACATTTTTACGGATGATACATAAAGTCTTACTTCCATTTTTTATAACAATTTTACAACAGAACTAGAAAATTTTGGATCTGATTTTAATCTCTGTTCTGTCTGATCCCGTTTATTTAAAATTTCATCCACTAAGCCAGATTTTTTCGCTTCTTAAATTCCATTCCATTTTTGAAGTGGAAAATTCTAAATTTGTTTGACAAAAAATGTAATCTTGGTCTACGCTATTAACTAAAAAGTAAATTCTAAAAAGTAAGTAGTTGAAACATGTTTGTAATAATCGTCTGTAGAGTTTTCCTGTGATGAAGTGTCCTATGATGAAATATCTTGTGATGAAAATTTGTGTGATGAAACGTCCTGTGATGAAGTCTTACTTGATAAAATGTCATATGACCGTTTAAAACGCAAATAAGCAGTTTATAAACAATGAACTAACTGTCTAGCTAACAAAGTAAGTAACTAAATATATAGCTTACGGAAGTTAATAAATAAGGTAACTCGCTAATCAATTAACTAACTAAGTTATATAATTCTTTGATAAAATCATTAACCTGTCACTCACTATGGCTGAAGTTAAGGAAGCAAAGGTAACCTTTTTTAACTATATATCTCTAATCCATCTCTACCACGTAAAGGCTTAGATTTTAAAGAAATTTTGCTTGCATAAGAAAGCGCTATCTTTAAGCAATGAAGATTTCATTATTCTCTTCTAGAATGTGGAGGACGTGATGGTGAACTGCAGGGTGCGCTTCCTCTCCTTCCTCGGCATTCACAACGCTGATGTGCGCAACTGCGGCTTCATACTGCATCAGTCTGACGACTCCTTTCTCGTGATCGCCCTGCATTGCTCTCCCACCGCGGCCGCTCTCTGCAAGGTTGTTGAGGCTGCGTGCAAACTTCGCTACCAGAAGTGCCTGGACGCCCCTCATCACAAGCAACGTCTGCAGCAACAAATTTTTGAAAAAACTAGCAACAACAATGTCAGCACAATAGTAACACTATTTCCGCTTTTCAGAGTTTACCTTCTTAAAATCCACTATTCACGCATTCGCTGTATGCATACAATTTGTCATTATAAGATATAGCAGTGATTCCCTGCATGACAATATACCTTGCTATATATCAACATTCGTCAAGTAATGATTCGCAATATAAATGTCAGACTGTATACCGAAGAAAAAGTGCTCTAAACTTTCATTCTTTATTTTTGGTATTGCAAACAGGCAAAGAATCATCTTTCGTAAGTGGTAGCCTTTGCAGTTGGACTAAAACTCAGAAATATAACCACGTTTGCAACGATACCTGGAAAACGGGAAAAATCCTGAAAAATGAATTTTCCCAAAATACTTTAATTATGGAAATAATCTTTTTTTAAATATTTTACAAGCATAACTGTTGATACTTATATTATGAATACTGTTAATTGTTGTATATGATGCATACCAAAAATCACCGTGTACAGAAATTCAAATTGCACCCTACTACTCTTTCAATTTTATCCTATATCTACTTTATTTTTATATTATTTTAGTATTTTATCATTTACTTTACTTAAATTATTTAATTTTCTGAAAATTTAAAGATGGAGTAAACTGTCATAACTCCGCTTATCCCAAGTTAATTCTGGGGTAAGGTGTAGAGCTCTAGCATGCATATTTGAACTTTCTCTCATTCCAACAAATAATTAATCGGGGTTCTATGTTATAGCTAGTAGAAAACATAAACACAACCAGATTAACCCTTTAAAGACCAACGTTCACTTTTCACTCAAGCAAAATTAAGTGTCTCACATTGTTCCTATAAAACTCATTCTGATTTAAAAAGTATAATTTTTTTCTTTTTGACTTATAAATATTTAACTAAAATTAAAGCAGATATTTACATGAATAATTTCTGTTTCATAGTTGTAAATAATTAAACACATAATAAAAAAGCATTCTACTTTGTAGAATTAAAAATTTTAATTGTAAATTTGTATAATAATTTTATTTCCTTTAAAAAATTGCTACTTTTTTCAAACTTTTTCTCTACAAATTGTTTTTTACACATTTAGTTAATTTAAATTTCTTGATAGTAATAATAATTCAAAATATTCAAGATGAAAATTCATGTATTGTGATTGTTCTTCTTGAACTTGAAAAAGAAAGCGAGAAAGAATACGATGATGATACTTTTTTTTGGAAGAGGCCATCATGCCCAAGGAAGTTAATGGTGAGTTAGAAATAGTATTGAATGAAGAAATTAAATGTGATGATGAGAATACTAATTGAAAACAAGAAGAAGATTTATCTTTACAAACTCATGATCCTTAAACTGAATAAGAACATATGGGGAAAGAACGTCATAAAATTTTTCAACTTTTTTTGACTAATGAAATGATACATTAAATTGTCTAACAAACAAACTTATATGCAAAAAGAGACAAAAATGAGCCCAATTTTGTAACAAACATAAGCTAAATTCGTAAGTTTTTATCTTTGATACTTGCGAGTGGTATTTATGTACTTCCTTCAGAAAATGATTTTTGGCCCACTAATAATTTATTGCTTTTTTCGAAATCCATGTCTAGAGATCAATCCAAAAAAATAAAGAAGTATATTCATAATACTGATAATCAAAATTAAGTTGAGTCAAGAGTTGCCAAGGTTCCACCATTTTTTGAAATGGTAAAAAAGCAGTGTCAACAATTTGAATTTTTCATCAATTTTCAAGTTTTGATGAAAGTATGATTCCATGTATAGGTTTTCATAGTGCAAATAATTTATAAAAATAAAACGATTAGGTTTTGATATAGAATTGGGATTTTATGCGGTAATGATGGGTTTCCGTATAATTTTTAAATATATTGCGGGAGCTTCAAAAAACATGAGTTTGTGATACGATAAGAGAGAACAGGACAGAAAAATGGTCTTTGATAACATCAAAAGAAATGAAAAAAGATCATGGGCATGTTGATTATTATTTTTCCGAGGGTGTCGTTTTTTGTTTGAAATGGAATGATAGTGCATTTGTTACGCTATCTATCAACTAATATTGCCTATCAACAATATTCAAGACTGAAAGAAGGTAAAAACTGAAAAGAAAAAAATAATTCAAAAGTCCTTTATTGAAAAAATGTATAAACATTTTTTTAATCTTCAGATTAGAATCCAGAATTCGATTTCATATCTGTTCCAATTATTTAAGTCCAAATTTCATGCAAAAAAAAATATTCTTTAAAGGTTGCACATGACAGTTGAAAAAAGTCGAATGCATGTTTGTGGCAGATCCAGAGTTTCAAAGAAACGCACTGTGTTCTTGGTTACAAAATCGCTGATCTGCTTTCTCTCATAATCTGCTTGATTGAGGGCATTACAACCAGGGTGTCTACCAACCTTGAAAACTAAAAACCTCTTGAATTCAAAGAACACCTCTTGAAAACTTGTAAAACCTTGAAAACCTTTTAAATTTTACTGATGTTAGAAAAAACATGATAAATAAAATGATAGTGTTTTTCATTGGTGCTTTATGGCCACTTGAATTTTTGTTATCCCCCCCCCCCCGACATAAATCATAAAACCTCGTTTTTCTAATCTTATCATGAATCACCACTTTGCTTTTATTGCCTCATCCGTTTTCCAGTCTTTACTAATGAAAAAGAAGACTCGTTATACTGATGTATAGAAAATTTCGCCCAATTAAGTTTGCCTTGAATTTTGTTGTACTAGTTATCTGAAGTTTAACTCTGCCTCCGTGATAAAACTTGAAATGTTGCATATGATTGTTGTCGAAAAATGAATAGGGATTGTAAAAAGAAACGTTTCATGTAATAGAGAATATTCACTCCTTCATAATTCAATTAACATAATTTTGCATCACTCTTCGCTTTTTCAGCTTTATTACAATCACATTAAATTTTTTGCAAAATAGACATCCATCATTTTTTAATTTTTCAAGAATCAAAATTTAGTGAAGAACTTTAAAACGTTGTGTGTATCGTTCTCACTCTTTTCGACGGTAATGCTTCTGTAGAAAGATCATCTTCGATTAATAAAGAATGTTTATCTGAAAATCTTTATGAAAGCACTTTGGTAGGACGAAGAAGAGTCTATGTTCATCTTCAAGCAGTTGAGGGTATTCAAAATACAATAATAGATAGATAAAAAAATTGATATTGAGTGTTGGTAATGTGAAAGCTTTGTACAAAGATGCATTAGATAAAAAGCAAAACGAAGTAAACGCCGAAAAGGTTAGAAAAGAAATGAAGAGAAAAATGGAAATGTATTTGAAAGAGCTTGAAGAAAAAAGAAAGAAAATTTTAAGAGATGGTACAGATGAAATTATAAAAATTGATCAAGAAGCGATACTAATAAAAAGCAATCTTTCACAAAGTTAAAACGCTTACTTATAAATATATGCTCTCTTTTTCATAAAATAAAAAGCTTAAACTTATAATTTCATATAATCGGTATAAATGAAATAATATTGTAAACCTTGAAAATTTTCATATTACTCTTGAAAACCTCTTAAAAACCTCTTGAATTTCATTTTTGAAATTTGGTAGATACCCTGTGGTGGAACCTCTGAACCCTTCTTTTCTATAATGTTATGAGCCATCAGCTTTTTCTGCTCTTCTGACACACTCGAGTCAAAGAATGCCAAGCCAACCATCTCTTCACTTAAGTACCAAAGATGTCGGCCAAAAGATTTTAAAACTGCTTTCTTGACAACTGAATTGCTATACGTTGGCAGCATTTTGAGAAATGTCAAATCATTTTGAGGAGCTTTGACTGGTAATGGCGCTTCAAACCAGACTTTCGTGTAGAGACTTGCAACAAAAAGTAGAAATTGCAGCATTCCGCGCTCTTCAGATGCTTTCAAGGTAAACTGCTTTCTAAATATTCACATTTTATAGCAGTAAATTACCTTTGCCATCCATCTCGCTCTATGAAGAGCGCCAGGAGCTTGAAAATAAACTCCCAGAGGTGGATTCTCTCCAAAAAAAATGACCGTAAGCTCCAAAAATTCTCTGTAGTCATCCCGTAGTTGCTGTTGACTAAGTTGTTCTCTTACAAACTGCATTGTATCTTCCTTAAATTCAGCAATCTCACTTCTCCCTGAAGCTGTTGAGTAAGAACAGGTATCAATCGTGGACCATTTTCTTTGAAACGTTTGAATAGGGCAATATCCGGCCCAGATGATGCTTGGGTTATTTGTAGTGCAGTGAAGACTTTTTCTAAATTATTTCAAAGATGTGATGTCGGCAGGCAAAGTGTAAAACATTTCTTCCTAGTGCATTTTCAATCAGAATACAGGCTCCATTGATACGCCCAGTGTTGCTGGCTGTTGTGTCAAAACATATTCCGGTCACTTGGTTGGATACTTTTCATTCATCAATGCATGTGAGCACAGCATTTGCTTGAGTTTGTCCTGTTCCATTATGTAATAATAAATAATATATTTAATACTTAGAATTTAGAAAAAAAATGTAGGCTACTTATTAAAAGCTAATATTGAGAAAAAAAAAGTGTGGTCCAAATGTTCCAGTTTTGAAGTCAGTAAGATATGATGGAATCAATCAGTATTATCTTAGTGACATAAGTCAAGGAAGATGCATAGAAAAGGCACATCTTAGTTGCTTGAGGTGTTAAAAAAGAGTACACAGAAAGTTTTTGTGTACTCTTCTCTCATTCCAAATCTCTATCATTCCAAATAACATTTCTTTCTTATAGTTTTTCTTTCTTTATAGTTTTTAATCATTTTCATGTTTCAGTTAAAACTTTTAAAAAAGATTTTTATATAATTATGAGTACTTTACAGTCCAACATTTTCAATTTGGGAACATGAAAAAAACCTAAAAATAAAACAAAAATGAATAATTTTTCAATTTTAAACATACTATATGACTTTCCAGATATCTTTTAGTTCACTTTTATTTTTTCTCCCAATTGATATCCCGTGTTACGGTAAAAAAAGTGAAGTCATGTTAAAAAGTGAGGGATGACATGCTTGCTACTAGAGCTTATTTAGGCATGTGAATTTAATTAGTTTGCCCTAATTTTCTTTGTCAAATCTTTTTATCCTGCTTGAAAACCAGTCCTAGTCACCATGGTACTTATGTAGAAACATGTAATCCACATTTTGTCGATGACTATTATCAAGGTTTCCTTTTTTCCTTTTAGTCACTTTCTGAATCCCTGAAGAGCATTTGGTCATCCATAATCAAGAAATACGAAATCCAAACTCCTGCTTTCAAGAACTCTCCTTTTTAATCATTTTTAATGTTTATATTTCATCCACTTTCCATTCCACTCTTTCGTTCGTTTTCTTCTACATGGATCAAAAATGTTTATATTTTTTTAAAGATACTGCAATATTTATTTTACACTTTGACTTCGTTCAATGCAAGTCTAAACAAAATTGAACTAAATATAGCCTGCCTTTTTCCTAATTTTAATCGATATCATCCTCACTACATTTTTACTCGATGAACGTGAAAATATTTAAAAAAGAGAAATTGCTTCGTGTTTAATAATTTATTAATAAAACGATTGTTAAATATCTTTTTGTTTTTCTTACTCCCCCCCCCCCTCTGAACTAAAAAAGTTATTGTACAAAATTGTTGGAACCATATCTCTTTAAACTTCGTGACTCTTCCTAAAATCGTTAGCTGCATCTTTTGATAGCATTTTCATTGTAGTTGAATGATTCTCTAATGGCAAAAACTGACATTCAAAATCAAAAGTTAATATTTTTAAAAAAAATTAATATTATTATAGATACTATGATAAGCCTGTTTGTCTCTCGCTTCGCTCGAGACGTAGGATTCTAGGTCCCAGGTCCAGTTAAAGATCATTGGTACCTTTAATCTAGGTCCTGTTAAAGATCATTGGTACTGTCATTTTAAGTCCTGTTAAAGATCATTGGTACCCCCGTGATTTTAGGTCCTGTTAAAGATCATTGGTACCTTTAATCTAGATCATGTTAAAGATCATTGGTGCCCCCTTGATTCTATATACTTCTGATTCTTAGGTCCTGCAAAAGATTATTGGTACTGTGATTATAAGTCCTGTTAAAAATCATTGGTACTCCCGTGATTCAAGTTTCAGTTAAAGCTCATTGGTACCCCCGTGATTCTAGGTACTGGTAAAGATCATTCGTACCACCGTGATTCTAGGTCCTATTAAAAATCATTGGTACCACCGTGATTCTAGGTTCAGTTAAAGATCATTGGTACCCCGTGATTCTATGTCCAGTTAAAGATCATTGGTACCTTTAATCTAGGTCCTGTTAAAGATCATTGGTACCACCGTAATTCTAGGAGATCATTAATACCCCTAATATTCATTAAATCATCCGCAAAGATCATTAGTACCAATAAAGATCATTGGTACCCCTAATAATATTCATATCTCCCGCAAAGAAATCCCGGTTTTAAGAAAATAAAAAAAAAATACTTTTTTTCTAAACTATGCAAAATATTTGAATAAAACATTGAAATTATTAAATAGAATGATGAGAGGATTCTAAAAATGTACAATACTTGTATATTTGTTGTGTATCTGTGAAGTCATAATTTTGAGCCTGAAAAATCGAAAATTTAAAAAATAAAAATTTAAAACGTATTCTGATAGAGTTTGATACGCTGATTCTGAATATGTAATTTGTTTGAAATGAATCGAATGATTTTTTAATTTTTTTAGGTCAAAATTGGAATTTTTGTCATTTTATCAAGTTCAAAGACTAAAAAATTATTTAAAAAATAATAATTTAAAATATTTATACATTTTCGTAATCAGTATAAAATTTCCTTTAAAATGAGATATTAAAATCGAAAATTAGATAAGTTTGAAATTTTTCAAAAATTTTGTAGGGGGCCAATTTAAAAAAAACTAAATAAAATTGTTCAAATTTTTTCACCATAGTATGTTTAAATAGCAGGCATATTTAATGAATGTGCAAAAAAAATTGGAAAAAATATTTAATTCTTCATTTTACACGCCAAAAAATAGTGAAAATAGCAAAATTGTGCATATTGATCAAGGGCTTATAAAAAATTTTTTTTAAAAACCAAAAAGAATCGAAAAATAAAAATAATTTTATTTTCACTTAAAAAAATTTGGTCAAAAATGTCAACTTTTTGAACATTTAAACCTTTTTTATAAAAAAAAATTTTTTTTTTACAAAATCATTTATTTATAAAAAGTACTTTGAAATTTTTTTCAAAATTATTTAAACATCTCGCGGAAACTAAAAAAGTGAGAAAATTTAGAGTTCCGGTACGGGTCAATGAACTCCCTCTCAGGTCATTTCACCTACACCACGTGATAGCGCTACTGAAATGAGGTAGATTAACATTTTATAGCTTGGAAAAAACTTATTTAATCTAAAAGTCATTTGACTTTGAATGCAAAAAGAAAAAAGGGTTCGGGGTAAAATACATACCTATATAGTATAATACGTAACCATACAATGGTTAAAATTGAGGAGACGTCTACCAAAAGTGTATGTTGGAAATTGGCGTATAATATGTATTTATCTTAAAATTCTATCTGGTTATTTTTAATTAATTATCATTTTCCAGACTTTATTACATTAAATTCCAGATTAACTAGAAATAATAAAACTTTCGTAAAATTGCTTTCATTATCATTTACTGATAAAAAGACATTTTGAAGGTTGAAATTTTAGATTTTTTATGATTGAAGCAAATGTATGAAAGGTTTAATTATTTGGATCAATTCATAGTCATATTATTTTGTTAATAAAGTATGGAATTTAAATACAACAAGATTCCTCCCTCACTTTTACATCATTTCATTAAAATAAACAGAAGTAAAACTTTTCTCATAATAAGAAGTTTCGATTAGTCCCATTTCACATGGTGTATTATTCTAGTACTGGAGCTTCAAAAATAGTGGTCCTTAAAAACTGTACATTTAAATATATAGTATCTTGGTAAAGCGAGGCGGCGTCCTCCAGAGCTATGCCAAGCTCCTAATATTGACTTTATAGTATGATACATATGATTTAGTGGATCTCATTATATAGTCCGATTTCTAGGTCTTTTGAGTAAAATTTTGGACCCCTGCTAGCTAGAATTGAATGAAGAATGTCTTTAGCTGAGAGAAAGACTAACATTTTCAAAAATAGTCTTGTCTCGTTTGTTCGCTCTGTGCTAAACCGAGTTTTCGTTGTTTCGCTTCGACGTTGCTGGAAATGATCTCAACGCGTATTAAAATGCTTCTATATTTCGTTAATACATGTTTCAGTCTACACAAACTTTTTTGGGACTTAGTCATGTTATTTCCAATGTTTTGATTCATTAAACTGTTCGTTAAATCAAATAGATTAAGAAATAAAATATGGGGTGGCACAAAGAGCGCATTTTTTCCAAAAAGCTTAAAAGTCAAATGAGATTTTTGCTAAAAAATTTCAACACTGCAGCAATGCAGATAGATTTATAATATTCGCTTTAAATTTTTAAGAAAATAAAAATGGAGGCACCTAGCGAAAATGGAGGCGCACTGCACCACATGTCCCATTCTGGCTACGCCACTGAAGTAATCTAGATTTTGATAAAATTTCAGAAAATTACAAAAAAAATAAGTTTTAAAAGTTTGGATATTTCACTTACAAACTAAAAATAGGTTATGCCATTTTTAATACTGTTTAAAGATACCCTTTCCTCTCTATGGAACTTAAATTGATTAATTTTTTTCATTAATTGGGATGATCTTATCAAAGAGGTCGAAATAAAAAGTGAAAACAAGCTTTGAAAGTTGAAGCATGTTTTGTAAAGGCAGACCAGTAAATAACTGATAGAGCCATTAAAAGAGCGAAAGAATAAAAAAAACTTTTTCTGATTTTAAATGTTTCCAGAATATTAGAAGTTAAAAATTTAGTGGATTCGTTTAAAAAGAGAAGATATTTGTGGGAAAGCATAGTATTAAGGGAATCTTTGCAAGATGTTTGTTTTGTTTCATGTTATAATAATTGAAAAACGGAATCTTCAAAATTTACTATCAAAGTTTCATTCGATTTATTTAGCAATATGGAATTTAAAGATGAAGTAAGTGGTATGTGATATTGATTGCATGGTGGGAAGAATTAATAAAAACGAAATTGTAACAATCTATGCCTAAGGATCGCACTTTTAAAAGGGGTATTTTAAGATATTTCTTCTCTTATTAAAAATTAATTGGGAAAAGTGATAATAGGGCACATTTTTTTAAATCGTTATGACACCTTTTAAAAAAGGCATTCATAATGATTATAAAGTATATACACTATGTGAAGGACGGGTTTCGGCTAGTGAAGTCTAGTCAGTTTGACTTTGTGTGTTCAAGCCCTCTTTGAGAATTTTTGATGTTCTCGCTGCAAGTATTGAGCTCCTGTTTAGTAATTATGAATAAAGAAAGCTAATTGGGAATAGAAGTATAAAGAGAATTGGGAAAAGAAAAACCGAATTTTATAAAGACAAAGTATAATTGCAAAGTGACAAAATAGAAGTCAAATATACGTTCAGGAATAAAGAAAAAATAGAGGCGCAAAGTGATAAAATATCATTGCAAAAAGAAAAATAGAGTTTTACAAAGACTAAATAGAATTGCAAAAAGACAAAATAAAACCAAGAATGATCCAAATACAAAGAAATTTTGCTGCTCCTCTTGTTACGCGATTGATTGCCTGTGCGTAGAGAAAATTAAAATGGCAGACCTTCACAAATTGTGTGTGTGTGTGTGTGTGAGTTTCTTGACGTTCTTTATGAATTCACACGAACAATTTAGTGAGAGCCACTTTCACATGGAGATGGAGGAAAGAGATGGTGGTATATTTGTCTTTTGTTTCGTGGGAAAATATGTTTAGTGTTTGAGTAAGAAGCAAAGCTTGTTCAGTGAAGTATGCGACTACACCCTATGACTTGTATAAGACGTCAAAGCCAAAAGGCAAGTCGTGGTGATGGGATAATGAGATGTGTATCATCTATCTCTCTTCTTCCCATCTCACCACCACCCACTCTCATCACAAAGCTCATTCGATATCACTTTTCTTTCCTTCTCAACCTCTGAGTGCTCTATTTCTTTTGTGAGCAGTTACAATTTCCTCTTTTTAAAGTAAGTGAGATCAATTGATTCGTGTAGACCGCGTATTTTGCAAAATATTATCCGCTAAATAATATAAGCGAAAAATAAAATTCGAAGTAAAATCTACACGAACGTATTAGTTCACAAATGGCATTTTTCAGGTGTATTCATTCTTTAGTCGTATAAGCTGCACCGTTTCCATTATATTGACTATGGATCCGTTTGATTTTTCACGCTCTAATATTATACAATTATTTTAATCTTCCTTTTTGCACGAATTAGCTTAATACGTAACTGAACAATGTCAAAGTGTAGGGGTATAAAATTTTTTGTTAGTAGTTTCATCAGATTCAATAATGCAAAACTTTGTCACAAACAAATTAAGTGATAATTATAAGAAAAAAAGATAAGGAACTTCTATTTTTCTTATCTTCTCATAGTCCTTCTGTTTTCTTTGAATATAAAATTTTATGCAGTTTTTTTGTGCGTAGAATTAGGCTAAGATTTCTTTAAAATATATTTCGAAGATCTATCGTGTTTGTTTCGAACTATATTCTTGAAATCTAAAAAAAAATTGGTAGAAATGAAGGAGGATAGCCCAAAAGCAGTACACGTTCATGAAGTTGTAGGATTACTGCAAAAATTTATTGCTGTTGCTTATAAAAATTGTAATGGCCTTGAAGAGTGTGCTGTTGAACAAAATCTAGAAGAATGAAGAAACTAATCTTAAAATGAAAATGTTTTTAGTCGTATAAGTTGCACATCGCATTAGCTGCCGCTCCAAAATATCGCTTCCTTTCTAATCAAAAACTTTTTGCCAGCAACGAGATACAAATAAATCAAGATATGGACTTTTTCCTTTCCTTGTTTATTTATAATTTTTTGAGTGAGAATGCTTTTATGCATTTGAAAATATGGATACAGTTTTTCATTTTCTAAGTTCTATTATTCCAATGAACGTATCCCGTCTGTGGAAATGGACTTTGTTAATCCGAAGAGAACACTTAGAAAGCCTATGCAGATAATGAAATTATTGGGATTGTAAAAAACAATGATTTTGTTGTCAAATTTTAGTGAATTAATATAATAGCATACTATAACTTTTATTAAAAACTTTAAATGCTCATCTTTTTAATTTCAAAATGTAATCTTTTTATCTTCCTCGCATTCAAAAGTAAAAAGCGAAAGAAATATTTTTAGATGAACATTTATTTTTTATACGATCCGGTTTAACGAGGGTAAACATATCTGCCTTATTTTTTAAAATTCAAACAAATTTTTCATGAGTGCATAGTTCTCGAATATATGTAATGATACAATCTTAAAAGAAATCCAAGAGATTGAATTAAAATTCTATTAGGGTAAATTTAAAAAAATAAAGGTCAAAGTAAATAAAACTAAGAATTTTGAAAAAAAAGTGGAAGTGAAACTAGTATATAAATTAAAAAAATTTATTTTAAAAAGTTATGTATTCATAAAATAAACAATATTTATAATACTTTTTTCTAAAATGATTTTTTAATGATTTGTTCTAAGGATATCTTTAAAAAACACCAGAAAAAAATAATTTTCGTTTTAACGCCATCTAAATTTCTATTTCAAAACTTCAAATGAGGCCTTCCTTGTATCTTCATCAGTGCATACTGTGTTTGTTATTAATTCGCATCCTCTAACATTTAAGAAAACAATGAATACTACGTCTAGTGTCTGTTTAATTTAATTCGTGAAAGTAACATAATTCGTTGCCGTAACTAACAAAGTTTGTAAAGTCACCGTTTACTAATTCAAAAAACAACCTTACAAATCCAATTTGTAAGTGATACTGATTTTTTTCTTTTAGTGCGTAGATAGGGATAAATATTTCTTCAAATTTTTGAGATAAAGCTATTCAATTGATACTATTGATTTTTGGTTAAATAACTCACCCAGAACACACATTTCTTGAAAATCAATCAAAAAATGAAGAAAAAGAGAAGTATGTTCATCATATTAGACTTATATTATTCAATTTTAGATTGTTCACCTTTGCACTGAGAACTTAACGTATACAATATGGAATTTCAATCGAATAAGCTTAACTTTGTTAATTTACATGGCACTACACAAAACAAAATAACTTTATAATAATAATTAAAGATTTTTACCCTCGTAAAATTTAAGGAACGCAAATATATTGGAAGATAGTGATGATTAATTTCAAAATATGATTAATGGCTTTGTGTGATTTTAATCAAAAGGAAATAAAAAATTCGGTTAATGAACATTTAGAATTAAAGAGTGAAAATGTTCAAAGAAAGCGAAAACAGAATCAGACATCAAATTCCACACCGTTCCCGCAGTTTCATTTCGCATCAAGGAAAGAATAAAATAAAATTAGGATCCCGTTTTCTCATTTGCTCGGGTTATTCACCTCATCAAAAGTGGGTCAGTGTGGCAAATATTATGATCTTCACGTGTACGTTGCCGCTGTTAGCCTTTGTCAGCTACATTCTCAGAGATTACCGATCCAAATTGATCAAACTCGATCTCCTCCAGACGACCTTTATCTATGCATACACATCTTTCGCATTCCAAGCTGGCATCCTACAGATCATTGGTTTTATGGCGTGTATTAAAAATAGCAAGAGTCTTCTCAAAGTGTACTGTGCAATCTTGGTCACGCTGATCATCGGTATGTAACATTACGATTCTTCAACCTCTTCACAACGTGCTTCCATGTTTAGGTGACGCCATTTTAGGATTTTTCTGCCTTTTTAAATTGAGCGTTTACAGGAGGAAATTGGGGGAAAATTTGCAAAATAAATTAAATTACGAATACGGAAACGAGAGGATTTTCACAAAGACGTGGGATGCCATTCAGATTCAGCATCAATGTTGTGGAGTGTTCTCATCTTTGGATTTCGCAAACACAAACTGGCTCAAAAATTCTCAACTCAAAAACACCAACTCTAAAGAAAAGGTATATCTTCTTTGTCAATACAAAATACAGTATAGATCCTTTGTGCTGCGGTAGGCAGGGCTAAGTCCCAAATCTGTGTTATAAATTAGTTTGGAGTATTTTACCTTGTTTAATTTTATCCTATGTACAAGTACACAGATTGAAATAAGTTTATTAAAAAATTAATTTTTTTTTAAGTTTTAGACTATATTGAAAACCGGGATCCAAGGTCTTCGCGTGTTATAAAGGATCTATATACTTTGTTATTTGTCTGTATTATACATCCGAGACCAGAATAAAAATATTTTGTTTCGTTGCTGTACACTTGAAGATAGAGCTATTAAACAGATCGTCGGTTAATCTTTCAAATTATTACCTCAAAATACATGAATTCAAGCCAATGTTACACTCTTGATTTCTAAGAATGAAAATCATAGATCACTGGAATTAAAAGAACATTTAAATGCAAAAAAATTACTTTGCATCGAAATCAAGGGGACGGATAAACATGACATAAACCAAAATTTAAGTGATGTCACAAAAATTCATGAGAAATACTGCTGTAATTGTGAAAGAAATATAACGCGCTTGTCGACAGCTGCTTAGAGAATTTAAATTCATTTAACATTTGAACCTTGATGATACCGCCAAATCTTTCCTGTGGTTTAATTCGAAACAATGAAAATCTTATCCAAAGCTTAGCCAAGATATTTTCCGAAAAATACTTTTAGATTAACCCGTTAACAACCAGAATAATCAGACGATATCTAGTATAAAGCAGAAGATTTGTATTAAACAGCATTGATTCACATTTTTGTAAAGTCGACAACCGGTTAAGGTAAACTTATTTATCCAAATTTTAATGAAATAGAATTTATTCGAAAAAAAACATCTAGTAGTAGAGAGGACATTTACATTTGCCAAAGGCTGCTTTTTATATTAGTCTGTGTTTAGCAATGGATTTTTATCTCAACAGATGTTGCATCCCTTTAGATATTCTAAGCTACCAATGCTCAATATCTTGTCTATATTTGTGAAACTGATTCTTTGCCAGATGAGTGTTATTTTCATATCTCTTAAAATATTTATTGATTAAATAAGTTTTTTATAAATTAAAATACGTAACTTCATGTTTATGATAAATAATATTTACCTTCCATTTATATCTAAGAAATATTTTCTCACTTTTACGACGCCACATAAGGTAAAACTTAGATTGGATTAGAAGTGCCAAGTTGGATAATAATCAGCACTATTTATTAGCAGGCTTTCTACGACTGCAGAAGTATTTCAATCCTCATGTTAAGCTATATTTTAAAATTTTCGGTTGTATAAAATAATTGTTTATTTCAACAAGATTTTTGAGGGAAATCTCATTCTATATGATGTAACGTGTAGTAGAGTAAATATTCTAAAAAACAACGTTATTCTTTTAAAATTAAAAACAACATTTTCATCAAAGTTTTGAACTTTTTTGAATAAAAAGAACCGTTTTCATTGGCTGTGAAATCATTACCCTAAATAACGAAAAGACATTGAAACATTCAAAGAAATTGAGCGATTATATTCTCAAATTTTATAATATTCATCATAGTAATCTTAGAGCTAAGTCATTGACCGTTTAATTTAAATGGAATTATAAAAAGAAATCTTCGCTCAATCACTTTCTTTGTTCGGACGCATCTTTTGCATTTTTTTACTTTCGAGACTTTAAGCCTTTATCAATGACTAAGAATCAATTGCGGATTCAGAGAGAAAAGAGTGGAACGAGGCTATCGTCCATTCCGGCACCCTTAATTTTGACAATATCGTAGAATGGTTCAACCAAAAAGTAGTTTAATTTTCTGAAAGGTACTTCATGTTTGTAAGATAAAAAGTTCATATTGGTTGCGTAATATGAATCTTAGATAAGCATTAATTTGATATTCCTTTAGTATATAAATTATTCAGAAAAGTTCATTTTAGAAAAATGTTATAAAATCTTCATAAGGCCAAGAAAAGTGAATAAATTAAGAATGTCTGTAAAAAAACTTTTCACTCCTGGTTTGACACAAGATGTGCCTTGTGGATGAAAAAAATAAGATCAGTGCTTGCAATTTAATCAAGTTAAAATATTAAGTTTAAAAGTATTATTTGAGGGGTGCAGCAGACGTAGAGAAAACCCCTCCTTTATTTTCCACTGGATATGCCAGTGCATGAGTGTATGCAAGGATCTTTGAAAGTGAGACAAAGTAATGAAGAAAGAGATTCGTTTACAGAAGTCGCGAGTGCCAATTACGTGTTGCCGAAGTTTTGACGTACATGCCTGCCACTTGGACTATGATGGAGTGGGCGTCTACACAAAAGGTTGCATATTTCACGTCTACACCTGGATCCTACAAACAACGGAAATCCTCTATCTCCTGGGATACTGCCTCACATCACTCGTCAAAGTCATCTTCTTGATTGTGATATGGAAGGAGTGCAAAAGGCTGAAAACGAAACATTCTGCCGAGAATGCAAATGATACGCCATTCTGCTACTGCCTTCAAGATGACACACGAACGGTCGATTCCTATAACGATTACTTATCTTCATCCATTCTCTCATCGCTTTCCTCACAAGTAACCTCATCTTTCTTATGTTTATGGAACTATGGGTAAGGTTGTTACACGCCGGGCGTTAGCACTTCAAGGTCTTGGGTTCAAATCCGGCCGTAGGCGTACTTTGATATAAAAGACTACTTGTGCCTTTTTGTTGAAAATACAGTAGAGTTCATATTATATTTTGAAAGGTTTATAGAAGGGATGCCAGGTAGATCCTGAACTTAGCATTCTGGTAGGTTGCCCATGATTCCGGTGAAGTGCGAACGTAACTATAACTTACTTAACTTAGCAGTGCAGGCCGAGGTTTGGACATTGCAGGTTTAGAGATTTTTCACTAAACAAAAGACATTTTAGATGGGCACTGATATGGTACGTAAGTTGAATACTTCAGAGAAAAGATGAAGCTTTATTCGACTAAATATAAACTACAATAACGAAAGTAAAATTAACCAGGTATATATACACAAAGTCGAAGTGTTAATTGATTGTTCAAGGTATTATTTAAATTGAATAGTTGAGGTAATAATCATCACAAGTAGATTAGTTAATTGAACAATAATTGAGGCAATAAGTATTACAAGTACAGTAATTAATTGAATGATAACTGGAGCAGTAATTATCACAATACAAGTACAGTAGTTGAATGAGAACCGAGGCAATAATTATCACAGGCACCATTTCATCTTTTATCCAAAAAATTAACATAGTGCAAAAATAGAATGCCTGACTCTTAACTATCTGAGGAACTAAAAAATATACTAATTATTATCGGTAAGAAAGCTAGTGGAGAAAGTGTAGGGCATTGATTTTATCAGGACATAAAAATAAGAACAAAATTTTCTAGTTCAAAGCTTTTTTGTTAATTCCAACCATTAACCAAAAATTAACGCCAAACATTTGATTCTAATGGCTTATCCTTTTGTATGAAGTGTCAAAAATAAACGATCCAATGGGTAATAAATCTTTTTTCTTGAAATATGGATAAATTGAGTTATTATAAAAAAAAATCCCAAATTTTATCACGGCTTTATAAAAGTTAACTTTATTAGTTGTTAAAAATCTTGAGTATAGGTTAACCGAAGTATATAAAACTTGTGGTTTCTTAGAAATTAACCGTATTATGGTTTAGATAGATTAAACTGTGAATACAAGATCTTGTTTTGAACATATATAATAAAATTATTCTATTTTATGACTAGGAGTAGTAAGGAACAACTTTATTAGACAGCAAACAAACAATTACATTAGGAAATGAAACTAATTGAAAACAGAGTGAAACATTCGAATATATATTACAGTATGAATTAATGTGCCTCATATTAATATTAGTGCTAAGTTTAGAACAGCGGCCTTAAAAACGAGAAAATATATGTGAGTGGCTAAAGGCTAATTTAAACAGGTTTAACCTCATTACAGATTTCAAACTCAAAAAGTAAAAAATTGCATGTTCCATTCTGTAATCTGGCAGATGAAAGTTACGGTTTATATGAGTCAAGTTCGATTGCATTAATAACAAGAAACTACTCCTCATAAAACGTAAGCAATTCTAAAACGCCAACTTTAAATTCCATAAGTTTGGAGGCTTTTTTAAATTAACTTTTACCAACTCAAGTAAATTTTTTCTGAACAGTGGGAAAATAAAAGAACAATTGATAAGAGATTACCATAAATGATATTTGGCTTATTGCTAATGATAGGGTCCAAGCCATGAAGCCTCGTTATATGACCATAAAAATGGAGCCTAGACCCTTCTAGCGTTATAAAGGATCTACTGTGTAATTGATCAATGTAACATTTTAATGAAACATTGACTATATTTTGATTGCGTTTATCACTATAAATATTTGCAAATCAAGAACACAGGTCATGGCAAGCAAAAGGTTGATCATCCAATTCAAATTCCAGATTTTAAAAGGTGCCACGCACAAAACAATTACACCAAATGTTTCACTGCGGCAAAAACTTTCAACTCACACGAACCTGCGAATTCAACCAAAGAAAAATGTTTCCCTAACAAATTAGCACATGCAATGCCATTCAATTTATAGCATTTGCACTTTTACTTCAGTTTGCCAGTTTGAGAACTTTGTGGAATTGATTGAAGATGTTAAAAGCAAATCAGATATCATTTTGAACCATTTTTTATATCAGAATAATATTCATTTATGATTCGCCAACATATATTACAGAAGATGAATAAACTTAATTTTATCTTCTTTACATCAAATTATATTTATCTTTTATATATTATCAAATTCTGTATTATGCATAATCATAACCATAAATTTTATGATAAAATCGTTTTGTTACATTAGTTTTAAATTGAAAAATTTAATAAAATGTTATTCTTGATACTATAAATAAAAGAAATCCTTTAAACTAATTTTTTTAATGCAAGGCGATACAAAATAGAAGCAAAGAATGCTTCCTCTTAAATAAGCAGGTTTGAAGAAATTTAAAGATGTACGTCAGGGGTCGGCAAAGTAATCGATAACAGATCTTTAGGAGTCGATAAGATAGACAAACTTACCAAATTGTCCTATGCTTTTTTACTTTATATAGTAATAAATCTCCTTTTTCTTTTAAAACATAACTTAGGACAGTGTATAGTATAGGATATATGAGACATTTTTGATTTGTATTTTTTCTCTTAATTGTTGGACGTTGATTAATGTTTTTATGAAAGATTTTTATGTGGGGTGGGGGTCGATGTGAAGACAAATGTTCTATGAAGGGGTCGACGGGTAAAATGTTTGCCGATCCCTGATGTAGGTAAAAGATTGCTTGACTGAAACTCTTCTATTTGTCCAAGATTTAATTTTGCAAAGCCTCGCTTTTAATCAACATAAAAGTGCATCGTGTATTTCATAGTTGTACTTATTTCTTCACAAGTACCTGCTAGAGATTTTTATTCGAAGTGTTTCAGTGGTATTTTTAAATTTACGCACAAAAGAGTTTGATTAAAATGTCGTGTTGGTTTTTTTTTGATGCTTGATTGATCTCGACATTTAAGCATTTTTGTAAGTAGGAGTAGACCAGTGGTTCTAAATGTGCCCAAGCTATCACAGCCTTTATACCACTTTCCTCATTCATGCACTTCCCTAAAAAGATGTTGCATAGATACTCATTGTAATAAGAAAGCACTTAAAAGTTGAATAATAATTCAATATAATGGCAGTGTTGTTGTGCAGTGAATTATAGTGAGATTTCTAATTGATATCGGGGTGATCCGTATTTCGATGGATCTCTATGTCCATTTGTTCTCGCTAGTCCTGTTCTTTTTCCAATCAAGTTGTTATCTTAAATATCTATTTTTCATCTTTATTGAAGTGGATTTAACAGCTAAGATCACCACTCGTTATTCTTTAAATCTTTTGCTCACGCCATTTAGGCCCCCAACCATCTCCTGGTCTCTCTCTCATCGAAGTAACATTGATATAGATAAGAATGTCAATCAAACATGTAAACGTAAAAGTAGTACCGTTGGAAATAATTGCAATATTCAATTCATAGGGGGTAATATGTTTTGTGTTTAAGCTATGTTTGATCCTGTTTCAATATCCGCCTTTGCGCATAATAGTTAAAACGTTAACTACACGAAAAGATAGATGTCAATTTAATCGCAGTCTTTATTTATTTCGTGTAAAATAATAAGTGATTCTTTAGATATGAATTCAAAAAACTTCTTCGCGTAAGATCCGACTTTTTTTCTATTGCATTTCTTATTTCTAAAAAATACACAATAAGTTTAAAAAAATCGAATATTTAAAACCAATAAAATTTATACAAAAAAGTGAAATTTTTCAAATGATCGATTTTTAAAACAATGTTGATTGGTCTATCCAGTTCATCATAAAATGAAAGATTTAACAAATAATAAAATGTATAACAGTTGGTAAATAAAAATTTAACATTTTTAAAAAATACAAAGTATATGTCAAAACTTATTCTTGAAGTAGATCCAGACAACGATTTAACTAAGTGCAAACCGGTTTAATTTTCCCATTTTTTCAATGAAAAGATTAAACTTAGGCCAATTTGGCAACCTCATGATACTCCAACGGTATACATACGTACATATATTAAATAAAGGCAGGCATTAAGGATGTACGTACACACACCAGATTTAAAAAAAATATCAATTTTGTATACGGTAGTATATATTGTATTTGGTAGCTCGTTTTTCCACGAAGTTTTTTGTGATTCTCGTGATTCATAAGACTTATGCTTCACCAAAAACGAGGATTATAAAAACGAGAAAATGAATAAATCAAAAGTAACAGCGTGAGAGATTGAAAAGAATGTTGTTATTCTTTCTATATACAGTGGATCCGAATAAATAGCAAATGTTTTATTGAACTATTTCTTAAAAGGTAGGACGCATAATCTCACTTTGATTATATCACTACAAAAATGAAGGAAAAATAATTTTTGAACACACATTGCTGACTAGTTGCAAATACTCGATATATAAAGATTTGAAACTGAGACTAAACATTCTAACCTAGCTTATGGATAAGTTTTCACGTATTTTTGTATTAAACTATAACAGAATATTTGTTGTATGTTTACATTTTTTTTATAATAAATTGAAGAATATAAATTAGTTTTAACTAAAAATGGGTTTAGATTATAATAAAATTTAATTAAACAAAAAAATTTATACAATAAATAAAATCTACATTAATTACATAATATACGAAATAGGAATTTTTTAAGTGCAGTGGCAACTAAGAAATGAAAAGTGACAAAAAAGATGATTTTTCGTAATTTTAAGACACTATTGTATCATGCGTATGAAAAATATAAGAGACCCACTTCTATATCAAAAGGAAAATAGGACGATAGAAAAATTATTGATCTAATAAGAAAAATCAAAAATTGTTGAAGAATGTTATGCAAGAGCATTACTTGAGTAAGACTGAGGAAATGCGATCCTCAAAAAGAGTAAGAAGATCTTGAAGATGAGATATGGAGTGTTTGAGGGAAATGGGATAAGCTGCAACTACTACGTTGACACAATCATTGCCACACTCGACACCACAAACGCTTCTACCCATGTGATTCGAGATGGAATAAATAATTTCCTTCCTCAGTCCTTCATTGCGACAAACAACATTTGCTATGAAAACACCTTAACAATACACATCGAAAACACTTGTTACAAAAGGGGTGAATTTAGGAAAAATTACAGCGGGCTTTCAAGGGTCAAAAAAAGTTTAACACTAACATTTTAAAAAGTTTTAGAAAAAAAATTAATTGGTAATAGTAAAAAAATATTTAAAAGAGTAGTAAATTAGACATTTTGTCATTAACTTTTTCTGATTTTTAATTAGTCAAGGAAGAAGAAACAACACGCAGAAGTTGATTTGCATGAATAACAAAATTTAGTTAATGTACGCCATTTTACTGAAAAACTTCCACATATATATACCATTTTTAGTTCTAAACGGTCTTTTTTAAATTCTAAAGTATCTTTTTTAAATTCTAAACTGTCTTTTTTCAATTCTAAAGTGTCTTTTTTTAATTATAACGTGTCTTTTTTGATTTTACTTTTCTGAATAAGCTTTGAAGTTTTGTTTCTAAATAAATGCGCGTAATATTATTTGCGATTGTCAGGTTCTGTAGACGTGTATAGACAGTAAACGAGGTTGAACTCTTGATAAATGATTTTACAAATTCATCGGTAGTGAGAGAGTAGCTACAACAGCATCAGATTAACTGTAGACATCATTATATAACACACGTATATTACGTGACGCAAAATTATTGAAATTTTAACTCCCCTTCTAAAGCCTATGCAACACCTTCGTAACCCTGATCCCTGCTCTTCCCGACCACGTTAACAAACTCTTGTATTTGATATCTCCCTCGGTAGCGCTTCTTTTCCAAATATCATTTAAAAATAGATTTTATCTTCATGAACAAAGGGACCTCTAATCCAATTTTCAATCGAATGAGTGGTTGCAAAAAATAATTCCAACATAATTTTCCAATTGATCTTCCTTTTAAAGAGACAATCGAAAAAAAGTTTGTATTCCAGCGCCTCAAGTCATAGTGCTTATCTAATTAATACATTTAAGATCCCTTTTTTTTTCCTTCTACTCTGCCTTAATTTTAAAATGGTGGATGTTGATTTATGTTCTAGCAAAGTACAATATTCTAAAAAATTTCTTCTTAAGCACAAGTACTCCTACAAACACTTCTCTTATAAAAAAATATCAAATTATCTGAAAAAATATTTTTATCCTATATACGCCTACACTTTTCCTAAACATCCGTTTATTGTTCTGCTTCTCCAATTTCCTTTTTTTGCTCGTCTCAAATACCACAATTTAGTAAGGATGCCTAAAAGAATTCGTCAGCAAACCTGGATTTTTTTATAAAACTAATGAAGCAAGATCGTCCCAGTCATCCAGCCAAATACTATCTAATTTTTATGGTCAAAAGATACTCATATAAAAAAGATTACTTTAAGAAACTAACCAACTGTTTGAAAAAACATTTTTACCCTATCTACTATCACTCCTTTCCTAAAGTAAGAAAAAAGAATCATGTCCTCCTTTTCACAGTTTAAAAAATCCTTGTTTGCCGATCTCATTCTATGATTACAACAACTCTTCTCCTCTTTTGTTTTGGATATTGTGTTCCTGCTTGAATACCATTTATTTTTTACTCACAGTGTCCATACACTAATATGTTATATTCATTTTCAATTATATACATCATGTTTAATTAACAATAAATTGAATTGAATTGAAGAGCACTTATAAACCTGATTTCTTCAACTTTTGTGCAAATAATTCAAGAGATTTTTGAGTGATGAAGGAACTTGGTGGAGCTGATAAGCCTTGATTTAAATCGCTGTTAGAGTCCGCATCAACGATAATCATATCATATTTCTTATCTATGACAAAAAAACTAATATAGACAAATATTATTGTCACATAGAAATTGAATCAAAACGTAAAATGATAAAAAAAAAGGGTATATATGAAGGGTCAAGTGAGAAATTAGTATCAAAAATATTAATAAAATAACCTTGACATTATTTCATAAATAATAACTTTTTCCAATTTATAAGATAGATATTGTATTAAACACTAGAATACCCTTAAAAAAATATAAAGCATTATACATTTTAAATGAAAATGTTTTAACATAAAATTAAATTCGTGTTTCTAATCTATTACCAATGCAATATATGTCATTTAGCAAATCAGCCCAATTCTAAATCAGCTGCAAATGTAATTTATGTAAAAATTGGACTTCTAAAAACTAGAATGCGCATAAAGTCTACTCTGCCTGGCAAAAGTATCTCAAAACTATATAAGACAGCTTCTCTTCTTTTTCTTGATTGAAGATAACAGCAACTTGACCTAGTTATTGGTCCCATTTTTACATTGAAGATGTAAATCTAATTTCCAAAATTGATCATTATTTGAAGGGTTGTAACGTTTTAAAGCGAAAAAAAATTGATTTTTATTCCAAATAGACACTTTCAGCTACAACGTCCCAGAAAATAAAAAGAGGTCTGCTGTAAGTTATATGGAAACTCATAAGACAATATATAAGAAGCGTAGTCACACTTTTTTCTCTTCTCGTGCTTAAGTTACTTTGCTCTCTAAGCTTTTTCTCGCCCCTACAAATTTTTTCTTGGAGACGACCAGCCTGATCGCTATAGAATCTTTAAGAAATCCTGCCAAGACGTCGAGCAAAAAGAAATTCTTGATCTCCGTTCTGTCGACGCCTCAAAAAGGAAAGAATTATCCACTCCTTTCCTGAGATCCTCTGAGAAAAAGAAAATCCAAATGGAATTGCAACCATCGCTGATCTCATGGCTCAGAAAGATGGTTCGCTCAAAAAGTAACATTGAGCAAGTCAAGGATTTAGTCAAGCTCTTATTTAGAACAAGACAAATCCTCAAACATCATCTCTCAAGCCTCCCAGGATATTTACCTATTGAAAATAGAAACATAAGACAAAATCCGGCTCAACGCTTACAGTGTAGAATTTCTTTCCCGGCTTTCCATTCAATCCCAAACTTCACCATTGCTAACATCAGAAATGGTGAAGCTGTAGATCCTGATTTCGCGTTTCTTATCAGAACTCTGATTAACTTAAGAAGGAATTCCTTTTATTATATAAAGGATAGGATCAAATACGTGAGCTGCTAAAATTATTGTCGGGATCTCCTCAAGGAGTGTTAATATCAAAAGGAAGCAACACAGCACGAGTTTCCCATTTTTCTCTTCTCGCGCTCAAGTTCGCTGTGCTTTGTGAGTACTCACCCAAACTTCACCACATAAAGGTTTTTCTCTCAACTATTCCCAAAAATTGCCCCTTAACTATTTGAGAACCAGTTTAACACCCATGTACCATGAAATCAAAAAGTCTGCTTTAAGTTAAAATTCCATAGAAAAAGAAAGGAGGCGGTTAGTCTTAAAATTATGCTCCTTAAAGAGTTAAAGGCTTCAGTTAAAAACCCAAATGTTAACGCGGAATATAGCTTACATTATGCTATTTCGAAATAGGTTTTTGTTTTAGAAGAAAGACTCCCCATTCAAGAAATTATTAACTCGTATTCAAAATAGTGAATTCAAATTCCTGATATGAATAAAATTTATAAGCATTACAAAATATTGGTTACAACAAAATGGAAGGAAAATAATTAAAATGAAGACAGTAAAGAGAACTGAACACACAGATAGACATCACATCTTATCAAAACAAAGAAGTAAATATTAAAAAAAATTTCTAAAAAGTGTACCGGCATATTTTTTATCTTTGATAAAGAATAAGGCATCACATATAAAGACCTTTGCTAAGGGAAGGCAAAAAGAGAAGAATTTGACAGCGATTTCCACGATGTTTTCGTCTATTTCCACAATATCTACGTTAATTTCTGGAAAGAAAGTTGAAATAAACATCGGCAGGCATCCACCGCCTAAAACCAAACACTTTAAAGAAGAAAAGGATGACATTTCGCTACTGATTTCCTACCTAATCCAACAATCAAGACCGAGATGCGAGCATTTATGGATTCTCCTGAGAACAATGGAAGTAAAGATAGGAACGATGCAAAAACTTTGTGATGTTCAAAGCAGAGTGGCGCAAAAAAGTTTGGTACAAACTTGGATTCTAAAAAAACGAAAAAGTAAAACGTCTCAAATTGGAAAAAGTAAGATAGTTAACTTGATCCATGAAATGAAAAGTGAGTTAACTTATAGTACTTTTAATAAGTGAAAACAAATAAAAATAAGAGTAGGAATGCATTGAGATTCACCACTCATTTTAATGCTCTACAGAGAACTTTATACAATAAATGATTTAGGAAAAATAGAATAAAATCATACGATTCATTTTACCTCCTGGAAATAAATGTATACACTTTCTTATAGTCCCAGCACCATTAAAATCTTTGCCCCCTGCTGTTCTTGGAGTCTGGCAACGGGGCCGAAGGTAATTTTAGAGAATTGTTATTTTCACTGAAAGGGAAAAATAAAATTGGATAAAACTATGAGCAAAATATGTAAAGATGAGTTTTAAAAAGACGAAGTTCGGAAATCATAGCTAGCAAGATTTTAGTAGTGCCTCGGTAAAATTATCTTATATTTGAAAATCAAATAAATAGAAAAGAAAGCTTCTGAAAGAACAAAGTTTAAGAGTCCATTCAGATTTGAATCACAAAACTAAAAATCAATGTTAAAATAAAATTTAATTTATGTTACAGTAAAAATTTATAAAACTTGGACAATTTCTAATCAATTAGATCAGCAATTTTAATCTATATGAGCAAAGTTGGAGAAGCAAGGAAAGATTCGAATGATAAGAGATCTGATAAAAATAAATGCTAAAATCGTGAAATATAGTTTTTGTAAATACAATTTTTTTCGAAAATCCAAAGTATTTTGTATTTTTATTTTGTATTTAGTATTTTGTATTGAAAAACCTTTGGGTAGATACTTGAGCATAACTTGGGATTGGATCATAGCAGGATTGGATGAGAAGAAAAGATCGCGTGATTTAACATTGGATTCCTTGTCATATACAACGTCATTGATGTAGTAGCGGCCAGTGGTTTGGGAATGTCCCACAAAGAGGTGATTACTGTCGTTAGAAGATACTTCACTCTCCAACGAAAGAAAGGGAATCTAGACAAGAAAATGTTTTAACTTTCATTGTGAAACTTTTCTTAAACGATACATTTTTAAGACTTTTTGCAGTCGGAAAAGGAGCAAACTGCAAGACAGAGGGAGAAACATCTTCCTTTATAAGATTAAATGTCAACTCACAAGGAAGATGTAACAAGAGTAGGCGATCATAACCAGCAGATTCTGCAAAATTTTTGCGCCCAGAAATCGTTGAAAACATCCAATCGGAGGTTCTAAGAGGAGCAATTGTTTAATAAAATTTAAACAAACGAGTAGGGGTTCTAACTACGATACACAGGCCCTCCATTTTGATACGATTACCGATTCCTATTTTATTTAGGGCATGACTTTTTAGTTGAATCCACTTCTTTGATTTTAAGCAATTTATTATTTTCTTCTTTTAAAGTAATCAAAATTTTGCGATTTTTTAAATTCACTCTTTTTAATATACGAACTATATTTGAATATTTTAAAATCTGTTTTAGTTCTCATAACAATCTCTCATTTTCCTTGATATAAAACAAAGCTACTAAAAATGATTTTCCAACCCGTATGATACGGGTTTACGCCTGGTAGAGTACACTTTGGAATAACGGATACGTCGAAACAGTGTAACATTCTAAAGTGGAGTGTTAACCCAATAAACGTTGGTTAACTGATGAGCTTCACGAATCAAAATGAACAATAAAATTGGAAAAAATAAATGACAATCTCATAAAAAAACATTGCGTAAATAACATTGTTGTACTCTAAATTTCATAATTACAGATATATACTACTCCTTCATTTTACTTAAATTATTAGGAGTAATATTTTTAGTTCTAAAACTAAATAAAAAGGCCTTCATTTTTGAAACTTTTTCACTAAAAAAAGGATAAAATAAAGGCATTGGTTAGTACTCAGACTTTACATTCTCAGAGATAAAAATAATAGAATTATACGTATATTCATATTACAGGATTTTATATGAAGAAAATAAAAGTCAGTAACTGTTTGTATCTGGGACAAGTCGCCGAAACGTGTTCACGTTAAAAGTATTGATGGGGTCACATTTGGTACCACTGGTTATAAAAGGCTATTATAACCAAACTAAACTAGGCTCAAATACTTTTACACTTTTAATTATTATCCGATTCACCACATGGCAAAAATGTGAAAAAATTACTTGCTAAAGGGGACGATGAAAATCGCGTAGGAATTTTTGTGTGAAGTATACGGCAAAAAAGGACGAACTTTTGCATGTGTGTCAATGATATAAGCAAGATATTGGTGCTTTGGAGCAAAAATTTTGACTTCCATTTCATTATTTTCAGGGAAAAAACTTGAAAGAAATTTAAGAATAAAATTTTTTACAAATATCATCACCATCATCATTATAATAAGCTGTTTTCAAAAGAAAAAAACCTGTTTAATACACGACTGTGGATTTTTATAACATTTTGGTCGTATTTCAGTTAGTCATAATTAAGAGTTTTTAAAAAAAGAGGTCTGGATAAAAATAATGAGTAAAATGCCTTAATTAAATCTATAAACAAATGAAAAAAGACAAAAATTTAAATAAAAAATTGTAAGCAATCAGTCAAACTAACACAACAAAATGAATGATTTATACAGTGAAAATTTATTACAAATAAATTTTGTTCAACATATTTCATTGCGGTTTTAATGATTTCAAATACTTTATTGCCATAACAGCACGACATATTTATCCATTTTTTGGGATATCGATTTTTCAGAATTTCATTTTTACATCTATGTGCTAGAGAAATCAAGGTTATCTCAATAAGGTTGACTAAAATATATTTAAGATGACATTCGTATGACTATAATTTCATTTTAGAAAATATATTTTCCGAAATTGTAACATTTTTAATTTGTTGGCTCCAGCAAACCAAAAGATAGGGATAATGGGCTGCCTGCAATAAATTCTAATACCAACTCTTGAGCCTGTGTAAATCGTGTATATAAGATCTAAAGTAGTGATGGGACTAATAGGAACCGGGAATCGTGTTTTAGCGAAATCATGACTTTTTCTAAGTATTGGATAATATATTTTTATAGGAGAAAATTTACTCGATTTTGTATATACGGATATATCAATGGCCCGCGGCGGGGATTTCCCCATGTCTGCTTTAAGCAAACATATATGGTGCATGTTCGCGCATTTTCTAAATATGAGCTTGGAGAAAGATTTTTTTAATTATTTTTCACCATTATATTTCATTAAAAAAATTGCTTACTCAAAAGGAGCAAAACTTCAGAAAAAATATTTCGGGTTAATGACGAGTTAAAAAACTTCGGGTTAATGACGCAATTTCAAATTAAAATGATCACTATTGTACTCAACATTAAATTTAGATGTTAAATCGCGTGTTCATTAATGAAATAAGTAAAAAAATAATTAGGTAAATCAGGACGAAATTATATCCTCATGCAAAAAATTTTTTTAAAACTAAGTATCTTTTTCGATTATGCCAAAAATTAAATAATTTTTTTTACTATTTAACATTCTTCTCCTAATTTAAATTACGTTTTACCATAAAATTAAAATTTTTTGCTTAATTCCTTTCAAATTTTATATGACACGAATATATCATGTTATCAAAAGATTTACAGATTTTCATTAAAACTAGGTTTGCTTAGGTTAGAAGAAAATCTCAAATTCTTTTACATTCAAGTATAAAGTAGGTTCATCATCAGGTATTGTATCATATCTTCTGTGGTGTTCCGTCGTCTTGCCAGATCACTTATTATTATATCAAAGGTCTGGCAAGACCTCCGGGAAAACAACTTGCCAGACCTAATTATACATTTAAATAAAAAATCGTAAAATATAAAAAAAAATAAAGGCTCCCGTTACTTTTAGAATAGAGAGATAAACCTAGTCTCTAATAATTTTTATTAAATTATGCACATATACGAAACTAAAAGTAAGGGGAGCCAACGATATATTTAAAAAGAATAAATATTTATTGATTTGAACATTTTTCGATTCTTTGATTATTTGACAAATATAATATTTAAAATCGTGCAAATTGCAAAGTAAAGGTAATAACTTTTGTAACATCGTATGAGGTAGCAAAATATGAACAGAAAGTTTCATATTTTTTGATTTTTTAAAGAATATTTTTGGATTCTTTGATTACAGAATTTTATTTTGATATTTGACAAATATATTATTTAATATCGTGAAAAAATTGCAAAAATATAGGTAATAACTTATGTAACATCGTCTCCCCGAATGAGGTATATCAAATCTTACATCTAGCAAAATATGAACTGACAGGTTGTAGATGAACCATCACAGTTTGAAGATGAACCATCGTAGTATACAGGTATATAGGTAATAACTTATGTAATATCGTCTCCCCGAATGAGGTATATCAAATCTTACATCTAGCAAAATAAGAAATTTGAACATTGTCTCCCTAGTCATTTGTACATGGAATAGAAACCATCGTAGTATACAGGTTGGAGATGACACTCAAGTTGTCTACCCGCGTTCAACCGTACAGGTTATGAGATATATATAAACTTTTTAGGAAGATTGAATTGCAATTCATTTTCCTTTTGAATGCCTTTAATCCATAGCGCGACTTCATCAAGGGACTTCAGCCTAGTATTATGAATTTTGCCAGAAACACAGCGCTGAACTTCGTACAAAACAGACTTTGGTGAATGAGAAGATTGAGGAAGTAGACAGATTACGAATACAAAGACAGCGAAGCGAGTTGCCTTCTCTTCTTTGAGAAACACATTGTGAACTCGAAAACAAAAACCAGGAAACCTAAATGAAAACACAAAATTATATCAGCCCTTCTATCAAACTTATTCGTAAAATAGTCTTAGAAATTGTTTAAATTAAAGAGATATGGTAATAAAGATCATGATGATCATGATGCTGATGATCATCATCATATTTTGTTGTTTGTGGAAAGCAATAGTGAACGTTAAATAGAAAAAAGACACTTTCAATAAATGCCAAGTGTCAATTACCGACCACTTTGATATAAACGCTGGTAAAGGTAAGGTCGGGTGTTTTCATCGAAAAAGCACAATTGCGCAGTTTGTATCGAATTATAAGGAAAGCAGGCTTAATGCGGTATCGAACCCAAGACCTTGAGTTATCGAATCCAGCATCTAACCAAGCCTCCTCATAAATCAGAATAATAGTATACCTTATGTAATAAAAATTTAGAGAAGTATTCAGAGTTGGTACAATAAGAGTTATATGTATAATCCAAAATGGTGACGAGAACTCAAGATTTTCTCTTAAAGTAATATTGATATTTATTTGTGCAATTTCAAAGAAAAATTGGAAAAAAAGAGATATACAATTAGTGACAAATTATGAAGGATGATAATTATAAAATAAATAATAAATGATGTTCAAGGTATTCCTAAGTAAAATTGGTGTTTAGTGCACCAAAAGTTAAAAACGATTTAAACGAAGAAATCAGTCAGATAAACAAAATTTTTTACATAAAAGTACTTTTAAACAAAAGAATTTTAACAGACAGAAAGTAACGTATCCATTTCAATAAATGTTCCCAAAATGAAATTTATTTTGTTTTGAAGTTACAGTTGTAATAAATTAATTATTTTTGTTCGAGATTTATTACTTCAAGGCATCGAGAAAGTTTTTGATTTCCCTTGCTAAGGGTCTCTGAGTAAAGAAGTTTGCCAGGAGAAAAGTCTAGGGAGGCCGCGGAGATCTTTTGAAAAATTATGACAGATACTTTTGTCCTAAAATTTTTTTACAGTGATTGAACTAATCTTTTATTATCTCGAATCGTCAATAAATTAAAAACGAAAGAAAATGCAACTTAGAGGTTTTTATTTTTCCAAAATTTCCTTATTTTTGGGAAACGCAGCAATTACACATATTAGATGAATTCAATACATCTTAGGTATTTTAGGAAAAAAATTGACATGAAAAAGTAAAATAAAAATTTTTAAATCCTAGCAAGTAGGAAAAGTCGATTATACACGAAGTTCATAAATTAGATAGATCTCCTACAAAAAAAAGAATATAATAATTATTTTTGAAAAAATTATTTAATTAAAATGATTAAAAAAAGTTATGAGAAAGTCAAAGTATTTATTAAAAAAATCCATCTTCACCATTTGTACTAAAAAAATAAAATAAAAATTATTATTTGATAGTGGAAGTGGCAAAGCGGTCTTCTCTTGCTAAAGCTCGCATTCATTTCTTCAGATCTTCGCTCACTTTTTCCAGCTTTCTATACTAACTTTATTCTACGAAGGCAATAAGAACTCCTGTGTGTTTTTTCTTATGAGATAAGTCTTCAAATTTTGATTTTCTTTGTTTTTCTAAAGAGATTGAGGAATTTTGATGCGGTGAGGAATCGTCATTATACAAGTTACCCTTTTCCAATATTCAGATGGCTTCCATGTACGCTTTAGAGTTGGTGTAGACATTTAAACAAAATTTATCAGGTTGTATAAGAGTTTTGGTTTTATAAATTTAAGGTTTCTAATTTAAACGGGAGAAAATGGAATTAAAATTCTCTAATTAATCTCCAACACTACATATACTTACCCACATATGGTAAATTACTTCATATAATCAAACAAGTCCAAATCAATATTCAAAAAGTGCGGCCAATCTTAGTGTATAAAAATTAGAAAGCATGAAAGACATGCAAATAAGGCTAATCAACATGCCATCGAGAAAATTGAAATAAAGATAAAAATGATAATGAATATTACGATGGAGATGGCACACAGGATTGCATGTATTGAAAAAACAGGGAAACAATTTGTGACTGAGCGAGAGTGAAGAAGATATAACGTCCAAAAGAGTGGCTTAAATGCCCAAAAATGGAGTCCCACATTTGAGACAATGTTGCTGATGTTTCATCTTTGTTATCAATGGCCAAAGAGTCAACAGTTCCTTTATCAATCACAACTGAAAACTTTGAGTGAAGATTGAAATCTTGAGAAAAAAACAACAATTTAAGGATCATCAAAAACTGTTGAAAAATTATATTTATTTTCATACGAAAAAAGTCATTATGCTTCTTATATCATAAGTTTCTCTATTAGAGTAAAACACCTAATTCTCTTTACATAGCATAGGTTTGCGCCAGATATATCTATATCAAGGAAGTGAGAGAGTATCATGCATATTTTACATAGACATACATTAAAATATTCGATGGTTTTCTCGCTGTCTACCTTGTAAAGGTTTTCAATTTTAAGAAAACAAGAATAAATGTATATTTGGTGGTAAAAAGAGCCAAACATATTTTAAAAACAGTTTGAGATTTTATTGTTAATCTCTATCATAGACTTGAGATTTGGGAATCGAGAAATTCATCTGAAATTTGAATTAATTCTCTAATGGTTCAATAAGCATACTCAAAAGACGTTTTTAAACCACGACTTCTTTATTCAAATATTTTACCATTTTTTAACTATTATTTCATTTTCATATTTACCTGCATATTTCTCAAAGTTTTCTCTGCAGTTTTCAAAATCTCCAATACTCGCAGCCTCAACGACATCTCTCTGCATGACAAAAATTCGTTTATCAAGTGACTCAAAAAAGTTATCCAGAAATGACTTTCCTGAACTGAAAAAGGCATATTCTAAGCGATTCAGGTTAAATCCACCGTACACACTTCAAGGGAAAACCATTTTTACTGAAAATTGGGGACATGCAGTTTTCCCTTTGTCATAGACAAGGCAGGCGTAGGTGGACAATTTGGTCATTGTGACCAAAATCGCTCGATTCCATGTTTTGCATTCACGTTGGTGCTTTTGCTTTCCAGTTTTTTGGTTGTGGATTTCCTGCGAAGAAAGGATACACTCGATTTTTGGGACATTGTAACTGAAAAACGATGTCGGATAAAAGTAAATACATCTTGAGGAAAATACACATTTTGGAATTAAATACATATTCGAATCAGGAGCGAACATTGTTGAAATTATTGGAGAGACGAAATTATTTTTGGGAGAAAGGAAGGGGAAGGCAAATATTTTCTTTAAATTGTATTTATTCTAAACCCTCTTAGATCATTGTATTCATTTTTTACATTTTATAAAGTAATTTTACAAAAAAAAAGCTAAATTTATTTATTTATTTGTATTGATAAAAAAAAATTTTTTGCTTCAAAGTGGCCAAAAATTTTTCGGGGGATTTTTTTTTTTTTTTATTGATTATTTTTATAAAATTAAGTTGATATATTGGTAAATTTCAAAAAAGAACTTGAACAAAAACTAAATTATTGATATGCATTTTAAGATTCATATATACAGACAAAATAACCTTGAAAACTAAATTTTAAAAAGAAATTCGCAAACATAAGATGTTCTTTTGGAGGGATCTTTTGAAACCATTGTATTATTTGGATTCGCTGTATCTTAGATTTCTATGAGAATACCCACACAAACTTTTCTAAAAAAGAAACCACACAAACTTGTCTTAATTATAATAAAAAAAAATCAAAAGTTACAAAATTGAAAATTTATAACCAAATGTCAGGATTGCTCGAGTTTTGAATTTTACTTTAAATAGAAAAAGTTTTTGAATTTTACTTTAATTAAATTAAATATTCATTTTAATTATTTATAATAATAATTATATATACCATGCTTGTCTCTAATAGAATTGTGCTTAAAACTCACAAACGTCGACACATTGAAAAAGATGCAGCTCTTTATAATGAAAATATTTAAGGGTAAAAACTTAAGAAAAATCTATAACATTTATTTAAAAAAGCATAATTTATAATTTCAATACAATTTCATTAAAACAAAACAGTTGAAGATCTTATATGTAAAAAGTATTCAAAAACCTGAAATAAAAGCAATGCTTCTAAGATAATCGAAATGTTTTTCTTGGAATTTTTGCACAACTGATAAAATTGGTAATGATGCGCCCTTATAATTCTTTCTCCTTGTCTCCGTAATCTGATTCTTTTAAACATTTTAAAAGTTAATTTCTCCTTTGAGAAAATTTAAAGCTTTCTAAACAAGTATTGGGTTTATCTAGATCGTGAGAACATAAACGCAACGGTATATGATTTCTATTTTGTTTATATAGCGTCTTACATCTCGTCGAAGGATAGGGATGGAAAGAATTTTTGAAGCTAATTTGTCCGACATGAGGCACAAGCTACTGCAATTATTTGTTGTGTAGTCTTATCTATTTGAAAGAATCACATGTTGTCGTATGTGATGCATGAAGTGGTTGTGTACTTCCTCTGATTTCACATTGTGGCACTTTCAGAGATACACTAGGGCAGTGTTTCTCAACCCTTTTTTATTCAGAATTCATATTGAAATGAAAGCAAATCGAATGCAACAATTTTTATAATAAAAAAAGAAAGACATTTAATGAGATCCCTGTGGTTGATGGTGCTCAACGAGTTTCTTTATATCTGGTTCCATTGAAGTTCATGCTAGTCGTAAAGCACCTTTTTTATTATATGGACCCAGGTTGAGAGACCCTGCTCTAGGGCTTAGGTCTTTGACAAATCTTCCTGCTTTATGTAACTGTCTCGCTCATGCAAAAACTTGAGTTTTCCTTAGTTGCCCTGGACAAACTCCATCTTTTATGGGTGGAAGTTAAATGGATTGTTTACAGAATTTTTCTTTCACATCAGTTAAGCTAATAAGAAATGTACAAAAAATAAAACAAGCAATTTAAAACATTCAAATCTCTATTGTGACTGTTTGTTTAGATTTTCATTGCTCTCCGCCTTTGAATTCGTGAGACAAAATCTTTTTTTATATATAAATCTATTCTTCATGTAAAAAATTTAGGGGATTTTGTCCTGTTACGAGCAAAACGTGGTCCAAGCAAAAAATTTCTTGTCCACAGAAAAAATTTAAGTGAATTTGGAGACCAAACAAAGCTTAAACCAGAGATGATATCTGTATGCGTTTGAGTATTGGGGATATAAATTTTAATGTGGGTTGATCAATCGCCTCTTACGACGGGTAACCATACAATCGATCAATTCTCTTTTGGAGTCTAGGCGGCTAACGTAATAAATGAATTAATTTGTTCCTCAAAACAGTTCAATTTCCAAAATGTTCATGATTTGAAAAAATTATTAACTTGCTATTTGTAAAATACACCAATATATACTTAATAACGCGATAGAAAATGAAGAAGGAAATGACAGTGTTAAAAAGATAAAAAAAAGGTCGTGTTTTTGATTGTGTGATACGAGAAGCAGTTCGTGATACTTCGTAGAGTGATAGATAACCCATGCGTTCGTAAACTGAGTAAAATCTCCATTAGCGAAGATCGAGGTGATTACTTTTTGGGTTAAAATCAAATATAACACTATTGAAAGCTCAAAGTAGAAATAAAGCAAATACTTATTGCGTCTAGAAGAATGTATTGGAGAAGAGGTCTTTCTATGCAATTTCTTGAATAGGCGTCTTGGATGGCATTTGAGCAAAGATCGATATTCACGATGTTGACAACACTGGCATCATACAACTTTTCGCTGAGCGAAGAATTGCCACATCCAATATTCAAGATGGAATCAGTATTTTTGATGTACTTGCTGAGAATATCTTGCACATCTTCATAACTGCAATACCATTCAAAATATTGTTCTTCCAAGTTTTTATAAAATTTGGACCAATACGAAAGAGAGGAAAAAGCTTTAATATTTTCGGGAAGAAGAGATCTAAGAAAATAAATAGAAATACAGTGCACCCTCGGTATAAGGGACACTTCTGGCTTAGCCGTTTTCACCCCTTATAAAAGGATGTTCCTTATAACTAATTATTAATATTCTACTATTTATTATTAAATAAGTAAATAAAAATATATTTAAAGGTATTTAAATTTATATTATTTCAGTTAAGACTATATCTTGTTGGTCTGAAATAGTGCAAAATTGGAGAGTGTGTGTAGTTTTTCAAAAGAATTGAATTGATACTTTCTTCATATTTATAATTTAGATTTAAGATATGCGCAGAACATTCAATAAATCTTAATAAAATCAAGCGATTTTGATTACCTCTTCATTTGAAGGTTTTTCTATTTTTTCTTCATCGCTTTCTTCGTCTTCTTCATCAAATTGACTTTCTTTCAACAAGTAAGGTAAAAGTAGTTAGGTGCCGGTAAAGCAGAAAACGAGTATATTCTCACGAAATATGAAAAAATATGATGAAGTCGCCAATTAAATCCCTCATGAAGAATGTAAAAAGTCGGCAAGTATGAATGGAGGCAACGAACAAGTGTGTTTAGAAGTAGTTTTTGTGTTATGTGTTCGAAAGCATGCCTATTATAGGCAAATACTTTTCTACGCATCCATGAGAATAGCGGGTCTATTGATTAACAAATCAAACTATGCTTGTTTTGCAAAAATAAAAGCTTGGAATTAATCATATTTCTGCCAGCTTAATTTGCGCATGATATAAAAAGGCGTTAGGAAGTGGTTCTCACCTTTGCGGGAATTTAACAGTTCCTAGAAGGGAATGAAAAAAACTTGAAAGTACAAACCGTTGGACTATAACTGAGAAGATGAGAATAGATAAAACCATCAATATTTTATTTAAATAAAAATCAAGCAGCCTCTTTATTTGCCTAATTCCACTAAAAAAATATTGCATGGAAAGATATTTTGACCAAAGGTTGTCTCCACTGGTCTTGACAAAACATTGATAAGGAAGAAATTAGAAAATGTTTTCTTTTATATTATTATTATTTTGAACGTAAACCTTGATAAAAAATATTTCAAATGCAAATTCTGATGGTGATAATTTTGGAAAAGAGCAAGATTAAGGGAGGGAGAAATTGAATTTTCGCAAATGATCGAAAGAAGGCCTAAAAAGGTTGAAAACCACTGGGTTAGAGGTTGTAAAAAATAATACACCTTTTCATGATGAATCCTAATGTAAATAAAATGAATTTATTCTCCGATTTATTACATTGTTGCTATTTTAATAAGTAAGTTTGATGGTGAATATTTTGAACTAGAAGATTTTTATATGAGTTCCCATGATATACATATCATGAGTGTAAACATTTGACCAGTTAATAATTGTAAAAAGGTTCAGTCATAAACCTTCCACAGAGCAAAAATTTCAGGCATGACTACATTTATATAACTAATTATGCTCTATCTAAAAAATCTTTATAAATTTATTTTTAAGAAATAACTGTTTATAAAAATAAATATTTTTTTAATTTATTTTTTAAACAAATTTTTCTATAAAATTTTAATTTCACAAGCATATTTTTATACTGAAAAAATATATTAAAAACTATTTATAAATAATATTTATTTAAAAAAATAATAAAAAAGTTTAATATTTTAATCTCAAAAACTTATTTAAATATCTTAAACACCTTAAATTATACAAAATTTGATTTTAAGCGTCGAGGTACCTTAATAAGCTCTCTATCCAAATAGTTATCTAAAATATAAATAATTTACAAACCTTAAAACTAACCATACTAACTGCCTAATTTTAACCTCACCAGCTAACTAAGGTCTTACCTCTAGGTGACAACTAGTTAAATAATTTACTAACTATATAACTAACTCATATCTTACATAACCCATTTAAGAATACAGAAAAAAATTATGAATCAACGATAATTGCTGCCATACAAAAATCTGTATTTACTTATTTACTCTTCTCATTCACTCTTCTGCATGTGTTTCATACAATAACTCACTCTAGTAATCACATTTTAATTGAACTGATATAAGAGATAAAAAAAAATCAAAAAGATGTGAGTAAAAAGTGAAGACCAGAGTGTCGTAGTCGTGAGTGGGAAATTTTAAAGGAATTTAAATCTTAGAGTCGGAGTTTGAGTCAAAATTTTTTAAGTATTTTAAAAATTAAAAATAAGTTTAAATTTTGAAAACATATAGAGTTCCTTCTTTATTCCAAGCCAAAAATAAAATTTATATTTAAAAAATATTTAAATATATCGATGAAATAATAAAGGTGAAAATAAGCGTCCCAAATCTTACCTTACTTACGTTTTGTATATATAAATAATATAATATATCAGATGTTCTACGATAAAAAAATATAGTATAAAAATGTTTTCCTTAAACGCCTTGTGGTTATAAAAGTTAAGCTGAACAGAATTTCTTTGGTAATTTAGAAACATATAGTGAACTTGAGAAGACTGGGTGGTTTGTTGAAAATGATGTCGCATTAGAGCGGTAAGATTTTAAGATAAAACAAAGCAAAAAAATAAAAAATTGGTATTTGTATTTTTTTGTCAAAATTACAAAAAAATATTAGGGGACAGCATTTATGTATGACCACATGGAATAAAACTGAACAATGGGTCATTTACAAATTGTTTAGACTCAATAACCATGTTACAAACCATAATAATAAAATTATATTGGAAAATATTAACTATTTATTTTAAAGGTACTGGGGTAATTCAGCATCAAGACAAAATCAATATCAATAGGCTGAATTTTCTTGAAGCAGAATTAACACGTTTTCTATTTAAATAACTTACTTGAATGCAAATTTAAAAATTTAATATAAGCTAATCGATTGAGAAATAAATTCATCCAAAATAATAAATGAAGCACTATTCCAAAAATTGAGTGGTATAAATTTGTCTAACAAATTAAATCTGAAAAGAGAATATAAGAGGTGATAAAAAACTAAGACAATAACCCAAACAAATTATACTAGACATAGAATTAAAATTAAATTAATAAAGTTGGTGTTAAGATTAATACAAGTTTTAAATAAATTTATTTTTACAAGGTAGCCATTTAATTTTTGTACAAATTACATATAATAATTAAATTTATCCAAAAATCGAAATTTTTTAATAAATTTTGTTAGATGCCAAATTATTAACGTTTAATATTAAAAATTCAAAACAGGATATCTAGTTATCTTTTGAGAAAGGGTAGTATGTGTATGAATTAAGAATAATTTTGAGGTCTATGTTAAAATGAGTACCGAGTTTCAAAAACCTATATTTGTTGAAAAAATTTTTAATGAAAATTCGGGATATTTAAATTTTTATACCAAATTGAAAATATCTTACATTTTTTTAGCAAATAAATACAATTATTATTTATCTTTTTCATTAAATAACTTTTAAATAATATTTGAACATACAAAGTTTTGCAAGAAAAAGTTGTTCTTATTTTTGAAAGAAACATTGAACTGATTGAAAAAGTTCATTCTGATTCACTACTGTAGGCATTATTGACAATAAGGAGAATATAGTTTTAAGTTATTTCGCTTAAAATATTTTATTTTTCAAAAATAAATATTTTTTTCTAGATTTATAAAGCTAGTAATCATTAATTTAAAAAGGAAATATTTTTAACTCTAATTTTCATTAAATATAATTTATGTTAAATTTTTCAAATACTATACCGGGATTCAGAATCGGCAACACAATTCTGCATAGGCAGGAACATGAGATAATATGTATACAGGACAGGTGCTAAAAATTGCTGGGTCCAATTAGTTAACTGATGGCGTATGTTTTATTTTAAAAATTCACTTTGAGTTATCGTAAGGCATTATGAAACAAACATTACTAATGCCCACAAAATCTGTATTATGCTCTCAAAATGTGTATTCTATTCTTGTTATAAGAAAAGTTGATAGACAATATGCAATTAATATTACACAAAAAAGGCACTTACAAGCATACAGCTTATTATACACAGATTTTTTTAACAAAGATTTTCTGACTTTATTTATTTGCAAAATCTTAAATAGTTTAAAGGTCAAAAGTTTTGACAATTTTATTTCCCATATACAAATAATTTACATGCCGTTTAAATTATTTAAGCATAAACTAATTGGATGAATAGTTTCGTAAAGCACTAAGTTGAAGAAGTGAACTCTGAATTCTTCTTTTAAATTTTCTAAAGGTTGTTCTTATTTCTCAAACCAAAACATCATAGTATTTTTCCTTAAAATTGTCTAAATTACAATGGTAATTTAATAACTTCTACCAAATTATTGCACCTACTAGGAACAATTTTCTTTGAATAAAGATATACATAGAATAAATTAATACTAATGTGAAAAAAAAAATTTCATTATCCATTCTCCTTATTTTAAAGTGTTATACAATATGGTTAAGAACATCAAATATATAAGATACTGGGTATGTTATGTTCCCATAAGAGCCTCAATGATTGTTAGGGTGTACCTCTCAGTTTAACAGTTGAAGGTCAGGGTTTCGATCTGCAAGGCTCCACACCCTTAAAAAAATGACGGAAATTGTGATAAACAATCTCAAGCGTAATGCGAGCATATAGCCTTATTCCTGAAAGAGCTTTGATATCCAACTAACCAACCAATGTTTCGATAAACCCAATTGTGTGATAAGGCTATGACATTGTTAAATTTTATTAATTCCAATAACCTTATTCAAATTAACTAACAAACTGAAATTTTAAATAATTAACTAAGAAAGCAGATAAAAATTTAACTTGTGCTACAATTTTACTATTGTTAAATGACGTATTTTCTATGAAAACATTTTTTATTGAACAAAAAATTCCTAAACGGATAAATGATTTTAAAATCTTGCTTCAACTAATAATTTCAATTGCAAACGTTTATTGAAGAATAACGCAATGTATTTTATAATAAAATGTTCAATTTTAAAATATTTTTTCATTTAAGTTTATACAAAACCTTGATATTTAAGTTTAGAATGTATTAAATAATGCAATAGTGAAGCACTAACATGGCTAACACTTGTCTATAAAGATATTAATAGACAAAGATTTTGTTTGAGATGATGACCTGATAGTTATTTTAGTTAAGAAATGTGCAAAGGGCAATAAATATTCAACTGTGAATTAAGTTAATCTTATTAAGGCTAAACAAGTTCTTAAATCTTGTATTTTATACAAATATGATAATAATTTATTATATATGTAATTAAAAAAAACCTTTTTGGAAATTGATTTTTTGAATTAATAAATTTTAAATTATAAGCTTATATAATTATTGTTTTAACATTAAATTTATATAAAAAGAAATAAGAAAAATAATTTTTATAGTAAAAATGAAAAGCGATTTTAAATGAGTGGGCAGTAAAAAAATCATAATTTATTTTAATCGTAAAAAAATGTTTGAAAAGTTTAAAATAAATTTCTCTTTGACAGTTCCTTGAATATTGAAAGCTCGCTGTCAAAGCATTTGCAACAATTGATAATTTGAAAAACGATCTAATAGTTACATCTCAATTATTCATACTGATAATTTGATCAATATATTAATTTGATAAAACTACATTACAAGTAAGGAATCCCTTACAAAACTCTCAATGATAAAGCTGCCAATGAACGACAAAGCATCCCCGCCATTTTATCAAATGAATCGCATAAAAATGATGGTTCAAGGAGACAAAGACTGCGAAAATTTCAAAATATTTACTATCAACAAAACTGTTATATGTACGATAATTCAAGCTATCATGAAAGTAAAAAACTAAGCCAGAGTGAGAACATAAACAAAGTTATAGCCAAAAATATTGACATCTTTAAAACTATCACAACTAATAACCAAGTTTCTTGCAGACAAATGAAATGTAATGCAGTTTTATTGAGAGAACTGAGATTACTTACAAAGTATTACAATGAGTTTAACTTGGATATAGGAGATTGTATATTTAAACTAATGTTGTTGAAACTAAAAAGATCTAAAAATTATCACAATTAGAGAACCTTGAAGAAAAAAATCTATTTAAAAGGATAAGAGTGTTTGAAACAAGAGAAATATCTTATATTCTCTATATTATCAGGGTATGTATTATAATCAGCACTCATCATTAGAAGAATTATTATTAGTGATTGGCTTAACATATTCTAAATTTTTTATTACCAAAATGCTACATGATAAATGTTTGATATCTTTTAGATTATTTTTTCACATAATTGGCGCACTTTAAATTCTCCATATCATTTTTGAAATTACATTAAATGACAAGATGCTTATCAGAAGCACAATAAGCACATTTGATCATTGTTTTTTACCAGCTTTACTAGAATAACCAAAAGAGAGACATTTTGCACATTGTAGATCTGCAATATGGGTATAACATTTTCATCTATTGGATTCAATATATAAATAAAAATCACTATTTTTTAGATAGTTGTATATTTTGTAATCGCACTTGAATACAGCCCACTTATTATTTTCTGACTTAGATTTAAAAGAAAATAAAAACGTAAAAATACTCCCATCTTTTACCAAAGTCTTCAATATAGCGTTTTTCTTTAAAGCTTCATCAAGAAGAGACGCATCATTAACTTAGGTAGGAACTAAAATTTAACCTTTTATATAACTGTTTATTTTTTTAAAAAAATCAGTTTTCTTGAGACTTGAGTCATCAGCCAAAGAAATTTTCATAAAGTTAGAACGTTCTTTTATATAGTTTAATCCTAACATTGTTTAGCCAATTCATTGCATCCATCTTCTGATTTAAGGTACACATAAAGTTGGCATTCTCTGCATAAGTCTATTTTGATTTATAGGAATATTATCTATACTTATTTTCGACATGTAAGTTAACGCTATCAGTGACTAATCAATGTGAAACAAATTTGCGGTTTATTTTTAAAATCTGTCTCCGAGAACATTAATAAAAATTTTACATGAAATATACACGCTTTTATAACAAATCAACAATGCCAATTGGATTGTTTTTGCATTTGAAATTTGAAAATACTTATATAAGTGTGAAACAAAGTTGCGGTTTATTTCTGAAATCTGAGTACGAGAACATTCATTCAAATTTTACATGAAATACACACATTTTTATAACAAATCAACAATGCCAATTTCAATTATAGATTATTTTTGGATTTAGAATTTGAAAATACTTGTAAGCGTGAATCAAATTTGTAAATCAGGTGTTTTACACATATGTACCCATTTTCAAGTAGGCTCCATCCAACAGTGATGTTTATTTTTTATAAAAATTAATCATACCTGTCAAAAAATGATTGACATATGACACTTCAACTGAAATAAAAGACTTCATGATTAAATAGTTATACGTAGCTATATATGTAATTTATTTTGTCACAGAACAAATAGAATTATAAGTAGGGAAAACCACATTGCAAAAAAAGAAAATATAACTGAAAATGATATAGAACTAAAAACGCGATTTTATACCGAATTCAATTAGGTGATTTTTTTAATGAAATTAATTAAATACAAAACAAGGACTCTGTAGAGGCAAATTTTGATCCGCATCATTTTATTTGAAGGAGAATGACAGTTTGTTTATACCATTCACTCTACAATATCTCGAAACAAGCTGAATCGGTCAATTTAAATACGTTTCGTGTTTGACCATTTTGAGAAAGTTTTATACGTATAATCAAACAATATACAAATGAACGAAGATGATAAAGTTGAAACATAATATATTTATAATAAAAATTTGATCGTTTTTTTTATATCTAATCATTTGGTTGTCGTATCGTTTCTCTAAAATGAAAAATATTTTCACCTCAACATGAGTTTTCTGCATAAAATTTGCTATTTTATTTAATAATTGTTGCCAGTATTTAAAAAAAAGTTAATGATCTCCCTTATTAAAAACTGTCAAGGATAATAAAAATAGTTTTAAAAAAAGAGAAAAACATTATTCGAAAATTTGTCTTTTTGATAATCAAGATTCAAATAAACAAAAATTTCTTGATTATGAGTATCAAGATGTTTGTTTGTAGTTTGCAATACTGAATTTTATTTATAAAAAATGCTTAAATTTTTTTTAAAATGTTAAGATATATTTGCTTTCATGCATGAACCAATCAAACTATTCTCTTATTTCAATAATTTTTAGTCTCCAATTTAAAAGAACTAGATATTTCCTTTCGCCTTATTCTTATTTTAGTCCTTAAAAATAGTCTATTCCCTTATTCTGACACCCCAGCTCTGATTTGGATTACTTTACCCCTCCTGTTAGAATATATCAGTTTGAATTTTGATTTGAAGATAGCTTTATGAATAGAAGATGAGTATAAAAATTAATATTCGTGCCTCATTCGAAATTTTGATACTGAAAACGTTTGTTTTATTATAGATTCCAAATAAAATCTAAACTTCAAAGAGAAATAAATTCATTTTTGAAATGACTAAAAATTTGAATATCGTCTTTGGAGAATAGCATGAAAACAAATCGTTCAAAAATCAGTACAATATATCTGACCGCGAACATACCACGATTTTTAAAAAGTCACAAATTAATTAAAAATGTTAAAAAAAATTTTTTATAACTACTAAAATAAAGAGTTAATTTTTTCAGTTGGCCTGTCATATGTCAATCAATTTTTTGACAAGGTTTGATTGATTTTTTTAAAAAATAAAAGTGACCATTGTATTCAGCATACATGAAAACGTGTGTATATAAATAGAAAACTTTGTATACACATTCAAACTAAAAGGTTCTTTTTTAAGTTGATCTGTCATATATCAATCAATTTTTTGATAGGTTTGAATGATTTTTTAAAAATAAAAGTGACCATCGTATTCAGAATACATGTAAATGGGTATATATGTGTAAAAAAACTTTGTATAAGCACTAAATCTAAAATTATCTTTATTCAGTTGAGCTTTGATATATCAATCAATTTTTTGACAGATTTGGTTGATTTTTTTAAAAATAAACGTGTCCATCGTGTTCAGCACACTTGAAAATGGGTATATATATGTAAAAAACTTTGTATACCCATTTAAACTAAAAGTTTCGTTTTTTAGATGAGCTGTCATATATCAATCAATTTTTGACAAGTTTAATTGATTTTTAAAAAAAATAAACGTGGCCATCGTATTTAGCATACATGAAAACGGGTGTATATAAATAAAAAATTTTATATAAACATTTAAACTAAAAGTTTCTTTTTTCAGTTGAGCTATCATATATCAATCAATTTTTTGACAGGTTTGGTTGATTTTTAAAAAAAATAAACATGACCATCGTGTTCAGTACACTTGAAAATGGGTATATATGTTTAAAAAAACTTTGTATAAACATTTAAACTAAAAGTTTCTTTTTTTATGTTCAGCTGTCATATATCAATCAATTTTTTGACAGGTTTGGTTGATTTTTAAAAAAAATAAACATGACCATCGTGTTCAGTACACTTGAAAATGGGTATATATGTTTAAAAAAACCTTTGTATAAACATTTAAACTAAAAGTTTCTTTTTTTTAGTTCAGCTGTCATATATCAATCAATTTTTTGACAGGTTTAGTTGATTTTTAAAAAAAATAAACATGACCATCGTGTTCAGTACACTTGAAAATGGGTATATATGTTTAAAAAAACTTTGTATAAACATTTAAACTAAAAGTTTCTTTTTTTTAGTTCAGCTGTCATATATCAATCAATTTTTTGACAGGTTTGGTTGATTTTAAAAAAAAATAAACATGACCATCGTGTTCAGTACACTTGAAAATGGGTATATATGTTTAAAAAAACTTTGTATAAACATTTAAATTAAAAGTTTCTTTTTTTAGTTCAGCTGTCATATATCAATCAATTTTTTGACAGGTTTGGTTGATTTTTAAAAAAAATAAATATGACCATCGTGTTCAGTACACTTGAAAATGGGTATATATGTTTAAAAAAACTTTGTATACCCATTTAAACTAAAAGTTTCTTTTTTAGTTGAGCTGTCAAATATCAATCAATTTTTGACAAGTTTGATTGATTTTTATAAAAAAATAAATGTCACGATCAGATTCGCAATCAATCATTTAGTAGGTTCACGTGAAAATTTTGTAAAAATTTGCAATCATTCAAGAAAAACCGAGGGGGGCTAAAATAGCCCCCCCCCCTCCCCCCGTCACTAAGGAAATGAAAATAGGCCGTCACTAATAGGGTTAAGAAAGACACTTGAATTCCTTCTTTATTATTTCTATTTTTATTGTAGTTACTTTTTAATCAATTAATTGATTGATAACACTTGTAGTTTCAAGATTTGAATTTTATATTTCGTCAAAGAATCGTGTGATGGAGGCATAGTAAGGCAGTCCTTACAATTACATCTAACTCCAAAAGAATAACAACACTCGTCAAAAAAACTGTTAAAATTATCTAGAAGACTACAACAATGCCAGTTCGAACATTGAAAACAAGTTATCATATTTTGTTCCTTATTTAGATTCGATTACAAGTCGAATCAGTTGAAGAATTTTTCACCATTTAATGAAAAAAAGGAAGAAACACAGAAATTACAGAAAGAAATCGCTATTTTTAATTTATCTAAAAAAGGATTAAGAAACAAAAAGTGAATAAAATTCTTGAAGTAGAATAAGAACGAAGGTTTTTGATTAGTTGAGACATTAATTTTATTGGTTTTTTAAAGTTCCGACGTGGTCATCATTGTCTCAATAAACATTTCTCAACAAAAACCAAATAGACGAAATTTCAATACTATAGAAATCCTGATGAATGAAGCATCCTGGAAAATTGAAACAAGAATTTTTAAGGCCTCACTCCATAGGTGGCCGAGGCCTAGGCGCCCCCCTCTCTTTGGATCCGCCAGTGATATGAGTCAGGATAAGCGACATGGGTTATTAGTCAAAATGAAACCACCTAAAAATTAGGTAAAACAACTTCTTAATAACATAAATAAACGAATTTGAGGTTGATCGTGAAGGCATTGAAATAAAAGTAAATCTAAAAAAAATAAAAAATTTTAATCGAATTTCTCAACCTTCAATGATATCCTTGATTGGTGGAAATCTCCCTCTAAACATTTCCATTTTGTTTCATTTATAGTTAAATGTGTGTCTTCCATTCTAGTGCTCTAAGTGAAGGAAATTTCAGGTTAGCTAGATGAAAAAGTCAATGAGTAAAATTTTCACCTTATGAAAAAAGTTTTAAAATTTATTATTTTGTTTTAAAATTTACTGAGATAGGTAATCGTGATTTTTTTGTACTTTTTTAATTTTTTTTCCAATTTACTATAATAGTATTTTGTTTTGAATATTGTTATTTTTTTTATAATTGTTGTACTCATTTTTGGTTTTAGTTAGCAACGATAATTTTTTTTAATTCTGCAGATATTTCCGAGTAAGTAAGCAGTTTACGGGAGACAAGAGCTTTCAAATCGTATTCTTCGATGCGGTTGTGAATTTTACTGATTTGGGTGGATGCGATTAGAAAAAAATCGTCGAGCATGAACCTATTCCATATAACAGAAAAAGTAAAGCACTAGCTTTTACAAGAAGAGACGAGAAGCTTTTCTTTTTTCTTCATTTTGAATAGCTTTTTTCCCATTGAGGTTTTGAGATTCGGCGAAGTAGACTATTTAGCGTCATTTTGCCCATCTTTAGAATCTTCTTGCTTCGCTCGCTTCATCCCTATATCTTCTCTAATGAAATCCAATTCCATTTTTTCTATTTGTTCGCGATTTTCATCTCCATCGCCCTCAGGCAAATCAGGGCTGATAAGAAAAGCAAGAGCTAAACGAAAATTTAGTGATAAGAGCTTGGACCAATTTTATGCATACAAATCAGAAGTGGAGCTACGCAATTAAAAATGAAATGGGTGATGACTGATGGTGGGTAATGAAACTGGGACTGCCAGACTTTGACATTATGTCTGGATGGGAGAAAAATTAAAAGTGAAGAACAAAAATCAGCATTTCTTATAAAAAATAAGGAATATGAAAAATATATTGAAGGTTAAAAATAAGTTTTATACTAAAAAAAGAGATAAATCAACAGAATTTGAGGCAAAATTTTTTTAAACTCCTTTTTTGACATAAATTATTACTGAATGAAAAATTAGAATTCTTATAAATTCTCCGAGATTTCGTTGTTAAGCGGGAACAAAACCGGGAAAATCGTGAAATAGATCGTGAAAATCGTGAACAGTCATCTGGCAACCCTAATTGAAGCATTGGAATAAGTAATTTTCTTCTTTCAACGTTAAAAAATATTACATAATGGATTTCTCAAAAAATTAAGTGCGGTAAAGGTAGGGAGTAACTTTTCAATGTAGAACTGGACCTTCAAAACTACTGACAGCTGTGTAGCCCTGAAATGCAAAGTGTTTTAACGGACATTTTGGCTAACAGACCTTTTGGATATTACCATCAAAAAACTTTGTTTAACTTTGTTTTATCTTATAATGCAATTCCATTTTTCTTTATCATTATTTTTAAATATATATATTATAACTTTTTTATTTATTATTTTCGTTCAGTAAAACATTAATTGCTTGACCTTCAAATTGGTATGAAAGTTTTTCCGATATCCGTTAAGAGATCTCAAATCTTTAGAACAATATATTTCTGCTATTTTAGAATTTTGGGATTATGGAGCGAAATTTTTTTCTTCTAAAATTCAATCAGATTTGATTGAGATGCTATTTTAAAAAGAACTTAAATTTTGGCGAAAACTTCAGAAAATGAACATCCAGTGAGGGCCGAATTGCAATAATTAAAAAAGTTTTATAAAGATATTAGTGAAATTGTCAATATGGCAAGTTATCAGTTAGGCAAAATATCCGTATGTATTCTATTCATCAGGCAAATGTGTCCAGAGACGAATATTTTTTATCGCCCTATTTTTTATATTTGGAGTGTTTTCACCGACAAGACGCAATTGCACCGCTTGTGTCGAACTATGAGAAAGTAGTCTTGATGCGGGATCGAACCCAAGACCTTGAGTTATCGAAGACAAGTATCTAACCAGCATTACTCATGCCCCTAATATTTTTTGCTAACATACACTTTCGTAAGGCATTTTCCGGCCTCTTCAATCTTCATTCATTACTTGGTTATGTAAAACACGAATCGAATGTTTAAATGCCATTTAACCGTTTGATCACACTCTCATCTTTAAATAACGGAAACGATTTCTTAAATTTAACAGATCAATAACTAAAGTCAAGTATTGCTGATTTTGCAAAAGTACGATCAACTGCGTTTATATACGCTTTTTAATACAAATCCCCTCTTTTACATGACATATAGACGGATTATTCTGGGGATTAACGGGTTAGGTAGTTCTATATCAATTTACTTAATATCGTCCGCTTTTTATGGAATCACATTTGTTAATCTGACAGAATGTAACAAATTAGTACAGACTTTTCAATGAAATTAACAATAAAATACTGGAGATGCAGCACTTTGTTAACCCTTTGAGGGACAAAACTTTGAAAATTTTTTCAATCGAATTCTATATTTTAAAAGCAGATGATTTTCATTTCATTCAATAATTTATATTGTAATAATAAATATTGGAAATATATATTATTTATATTATAAATAATTTTCTTATATTTTGATTATATTCCATCTAAGCAAGGAACACACTTACAAATTTTGCTCAACATATGTAAGTTTCAGGTAAAAATGAGCTAGTTTGAGAGATAGTGAAGGAGGTGTATCCTAAGAGATACTAAATTGAAAGAGAATTCATTCTCGCTCCTATAGTTAAGCACGTTTATTTCGTCGAAACCTTGAGTTGTGTGCGTGTACACTCTATACACTAGCTTCTTTTTTCAGATGATAGATATACTACTCATTCTGTATCGATTCTACTCAATTTCTTCTCTCTTTCTCCACTTTGAGTTTTATTACAGCCATAATTTAACACTTACAAGTTCATTCATATTATATATACATACTTAGTTAAACACATATCCATATACATTATATCTCTTGCATTATATATGTTATACATATCTTCATCACCACTATCCTCAGCATCACCGTAATCCTTATCGCCTACTCTCCAATTATTTCATTACAGTATTCTGTATGAAATTGCACCGCCAAATTCTTGAAAAAATGTTCACTCACTGTCTCCCACCCTGACCAACTTGGATTCTTTTGTCCTGTGTTTTCAAAGTGATGAAAAATGTAACTGGCGTGTCTCACTGAAATGACTCAATGTGTGCGTGTTCTTCGCATACTCCTGTCCATCATCTCGCTGCTTTGCGAAAGCACTCGTTTAAGAAAGTTCACCAGCTCTTCAATGAGACTCTCCTCCATAGGCTTTGTCTTGCCTCCTATATACTGGAGTAAATCGAACAGGATGTAAGTTCTTTTATTCTATGGTTAATACTTTAAAGCGGTGTTTCCCAAACTTTTTCTACTCAACGCCCCTATAGAAAACATTTTTCAAAGAAATACCCTCAAAATGACATTACTTCAAAGAAACGCCATCTTTTTTAGACGGACGACATCATTTCAAAGAAAGCATTTTTACCTATAAAATAGATATTTTTTAAGAATAAAAAATGCATAGACTTTCGTGTGACGTTTAACAAGTTTGGTTTAACTCCGAACTTTAAATGTTTGTTTTGATATCACAAATGAATTTTGATATCACTACACTCACATTATCCATACACTTTCTTTCCTTAATTAAAATTATATTGCCAGCACTAAATCGATTATCTATAAGACTATTTTATTCAATTCCGAAGAATGGAAAGACAATTTAAAATTTTTTTGATATCCAAGGTAAAGCTACTTATATATATTTTGCAAAATATAACTATCATATAAATTATACAAAATATTTCTTTTTTTTAAAACAAGAAAAAAATTAGCATATGATACTTGCTATTAGTAAATTTCCACAGCGCCCCCAAAATAATTTCAAAACGCTCCTTTGAAGCAGAGATCCACTGTTTTGTCTACTAAACGACCACCTAGCTATAACGACAACTTTCAATCATTCTGACTTTTGTAAAAAAAACATTTAAACTTTTATTCAAATAAATTATTTTAGCAATAAATTTGCAACAAGTCTAATCTTCTTCAGATCAAAGATACCTCAGGAGAAAGGAAAACAATGAGGAGATGATAAAAAGCAGATAATATGGCATTCTTCATCTTCTGCTACTTGTTTTCCGTTCTTGTACCGTAGATTTGATCTGAAGAAGATTAGGAAGATTTGAATTTTGTATTTAATTAAAAAATTTATTTGAATAAAAGATGTATTATTTTCTACTTATTTAACCCTTTTCACTTTCATTCAAAGCTTCTCAGACAAAATTCTCTTTCCCTTTCTAAATTTATCCTAATTTGGTCTTTGTCAACACGTGGTAGCTTTGATTAAAGATCGATTAATTGGTAAGAATTTAAATGGGATGTTATAGACAGGTGATCGTTTAATAAGTGTGATCGGTTATTGATCATAAGACATAATGAATGTGATTTCGTCGACAGACAAAATGAGATATCTAGTTTTGTTAAGAAGATCTGGTGTATATAAATTGTATTATTTTAAACTTTAACACCCTTCCTTTAGCAAAAATAAAGTTATTTTTTTATTTAAACATGGCTCATTTTGAGATTGGTGAAGTTATAGTTTTGGTGAGACAGTTTAAGTTTTCTTTTGTATAAATACAGGGGCGGATCTAGAAATTGGCATTAGGGGGGGGAGGATTTTACTAAACTAGAACTCAAATTTCGAGCATATAAATTTAAACTTTATCAAAATTTTTAAAACAAAAAGAAGAATGAGAGCATTAAAACGATCTTCTTTCATTGAACTGAAAAATGAATTGATGTGGTAAAACTTGATGTGTTTAAATAATAAATTTACAAAAAAAAATTGGATAATATAAAATTAATAAGTGTCACACTTAACTAAGATTGAAACATAAAAAACTTTTTAGGGCTTCTCACTTTAGAGAAAGATTGAATCTAAAAAACGAGTTGCAGAAATCATCATAATATTTGAGTTTTACGAAAAGAATTAGATCAAGAGAAATTTTCAAGCAATTGGAAATGCAATTTGGGGGGGGGGGGCGTACGCCGGTTTTGCCCCTTTAAATACGCCAGTGTGTATAAATATAAATGTTTGGCAAATAATGAGACCCTTTTAAACAATGATATATGTGTTTTTAGGCTGACTTTCCAAATTTAAATCGTATATATATCAATTTTTTTTATAAAAAGATCAATGTTCATTTTTTAAATGTATGTTGACAGATGGCCTAACAGTGAAGCGTTAGGTATTGATCCAGTATTTCTGGATTCGATTCTTGATCACAACAAAGGATCTCGTTTGTCTTAAAAATGTGATGGGGAAAATTCATTTTTAAGATTTTCTTAAAAAAGCTTTTCTAGATGATTTACACACGTTACATTATTCGCTCTTTTCCTCAAAAATCATTTTCTGTTCGAAAAAAGCTGCATTATGATTTGAGTTGAAAGGGTAAAATGTTTAGATTTAACACAATGAATAGAAATAAGGATGATATCATCGTTTCTATTGCGTAAACTTTCTGAATAAATTGGAAAATTATTTGAAATTTTTTTGGGGAAGAATAAAATTTAAAAAAAAGAGACGACAAAATATAGTATGTCCTCTCCAACAAAAAAAGTGAAGGGGACTTGTCCCCTCGACCCCACGCATACCTCTTCTTAAAATAAGGTCCATGATCATGTTTAATAAGTGCCAATTTGTATTGATAATAATGTATTGACTATTTCAATATATACAAATAAACGTATTCTTAATTGGAACTAAAAAAATCAGCTTTATCAAACATTCAAATAAAAAAAAGTTTAATGTGGACAAAAGAAAGAGTAATTTAAAGTTTTTCTGATAGGCTAAAATCAGCAATGAAACAAAATTGTGTCTTCTTCTTATGGATGCAAATATGTTATAGTACCTAAAGGAATGAGGTATAGCGAACGTTACTTCAAAAGCATTTAATCATGAAAGATATGATGACTTTTTTCAAACGATTTATTTTTCAATGTGGAAGAAAACTTTTGCAAGGCACTGTATATTTATTGGTCACGTGTCACTTTGCCACTACAAATTTTGTTATTCGGTCATTTCGCTAGCATATCAATTTATTAAGCCCGTTTAAACAGAAGCTGAACATTTGCTCAGTATTTAGTAAGGTTAGTTGTGGACTCACTTAGTTAATTATTTAGTTAACAAGTAAGTGGCAAGTTAGTCAGTTGTAGTTTTTCTATTGTTATATTTAATTCTGCCATTTATTTATACAAGATTTTTAAAATAGTTTTTTTTAAATAAAATTTTTATTTGAATTTCATTAAAACTTTATTCTTCTACTTTCATTTTAAAATAAAGCTACAAGTAAAGATTTTCTATCTTTAAAAAATTTAAGTTTAGCGCTTGATGCTAAGAGTATATTTTTTCGAAGTAGAAATAATAATGCTGTTTAGAGTGAGTATCATAAGATGCGACTAAATGCTCCCATACAAGATAGTATAGAGAGAATATATTGTATTGAACATTATTTTTCAAATATATTTGTATGTATAATGCCTTCTCGATTAAAGGCATTAACCACGTGGATAAAAATTCCTTTCCCACTAGCTCTGAGATATACAAGTAGAAAAGGTCTATAACTTTCTACTTCTACGTTTTATATCATCATCCATCGTGTATATACATACTGCTAACATGCGCAAAATTGTTGTGATGAAATTTTAAAAATGAGTTAATTCCATTAAACCACCACGCTAACTAAACTAAATGCTTAACCAACTATAACTAAGAACGCAGCTTTAGTTTACGCTTCACTTTTTACTCGTGTCGAAATATAATTCTCCTTCAATGGCCAGCATACTTGTAAATGGATAAAGAATTTGAAAGGCTTGCTTCGACCAATTATTTTAATTGTGAAAGTTATGAGCGTAAACTATTTCACATCAAACTCTCTAACTCAGAAGAGAATAAATGGAAATTACTATTTTTTATCAGAGTTGGCGCAAAGGCGTATTATGTGTTTCGTTTGTACAAAAATTGTATTAAATAACGCAATGCTTAAGAAGTGGCATCGCTAACATACTAGAAATAAAAAGATTGCTATAGGTTAAAATGTAGTGGGTTATTTCTTCTACTGGTCTTGTATAAACATATCATAATTATGGATAGGATCTATATATTTTGGCCTTTGCAAAAGAAAAAATATAGCCCAGATTCCACAATGAAAATAAAAAGATTAATTTATGATTTCTCGAAAGGAGAGAATGTAGTAGTTCTCCAGCTCACATTTTCTGAGTTAATAATCCTAAAAAGGGACATTTGACGAGTCGTAAAAATTTCTTTCGATATTTTTTAATTCCTTATTTATAGATTTATAGGTAAGATAGTAAGTAAAATTAATTAGTTAACCCATTTTGACTTATTATTCTTGTAGATGAATGTACCGTATTTCCAATGGAATCAATAGACATTAATTGAAATCTTCTACTTTGCATGCACTTGTTTTATAGATAAATATTTAGTTAATTAATTAATTAAGTTAGTCAGTTAATTAGTAAATTGTTAGTTAGTGAAAAGTTAATTGTGTAGTTCGATTTAAAAAGGGCCTTTATCTTACTAACTAAAGTAAGTACTACTGATATATAAAAATAATAATACAACAGACATAAAACGCAATAACCCATGAAACACAATATTTCGTATTGTGTCAATTCAAAAATCTATCGTGTAGACATTTTTACCTTTGGCCATTTTCACGATCTGTTGTATATGTATGCCCAATATTTTAAAATTTCTCATATTCATTAACTATTTTGTTGTTTACTAGTAAATAATTGAAAATTGATCGGTTTGTCAGAGTAACATATGTTATTACAAAAGAGGTCAATTTTCAGATATAAGTATCTATATTTGGAATTATTTAAATATATATTTTGTATAAAAAATTAAGCAATTTTTCATTTGGCCGACTCTTTTGATTTTTCATGGAATATAATAACAATTCAATTTAGGAAGAGACTTTGTATCAATCTCTCATATTAATTCTCTCATATTAACTTCGTATTTTCGAAAATTTCTCACATCATTCAAAAGATTTTTTCGTTAGGAAATGCTTAAACTTGATCAAAATCCGCTTACTTAATCGAGTAAGAGTCAGTGAACATTGCTTGAATTCATTTCTTTACTGATTTTCCTTCTCAGAACAAAAATTAACCTTTTGAGGACCAGTGAGACAGGAGTGGCCTAGGAATGAAAGCCGCCTGCTTTAATTATATAAAATTTATTTGAAAAAGAAAACTGAGGATCAGTCTTTTAAATTTACGTCTTCAAAGTGTTATTTATGACTGTTCTCAACTTAGTTTCTCGTAAGGAAATTATCGTTGAGAATCAAGCAGTGCGCCAAACATATTCAAGATTTAAAATAAAACAAACCGTAAGGAATTGAAATATGAAGTTATCTCGTATGACTAAATGACAATGGAAATTTTAGCCAAAGATGAAATTCTGACCAATTGCTTGATTTGCAAAGTGGTGATGCCAAAAAAATGATTAAAAAATTTACACAAAAAAATAACGACTCTTCTACCTTACTTTTTAATTTAACAGGCACAATGGGGCACCAGTGTCCCAAAAATGCTCTGCTTAATTTATATAAAAAGTCATTGCAATAGAAAACGAATGCCTCAAAGGGCTAATTAATTTAGGTATGCAACTATAACTAATGAGCTGACTAATTAGCTGAATAACCGATTAACTAGTGATCTAATGATCTTTTAACCAAGTAAACTAACCAACTATTGTATTTTTTTCTGTTAGAAATTTTTGACATTCCGCGATTTGTTGGTATTTTATCAGGCACCATCTTCACGCCATGTGGTAAGAGGTGGACATTGGACATACTTGTGTGTGCATCGATATTTAAATGCTTCAATTCGATTTGACTTTATTGCAAAAAAGAGTGAATATGCAATGGCGGATAATAATAAAGAATTAATTATTTCAAGTTGAGGAGGAGGCTACGCGCGCATAATGAGTGCTTTTTCATTAAAACCAAATCCAAGCCAGAAGTCACGCCTGACTTTTGTGTACGTGCGTGATTGCGTGAACCATCACTAATGACTTGACGCATTGAGAACCCACTCGCATGAATATTTCAAAGAAATTAGTCTTCTCCTCTTGATGATAATTCATCCGCGTCACAACTACATACCATTGCCTTATCCTTCCATACTCATCTTTTCGCATAGACATCATAACTTTATCTTCTCACTCTTACAGTCTTTTGCTAGACTTTCAAATTAAAAAACACAAAGAATGGTAAGGGTTAGCGCATTAAATATATGGATATTTGATTGTATCGCTGTAGTCAAAATAAAGATTAACAAACTTATTCAATAATCCTAATTAACCGGTTGTCGACATCCGTCGACTTTACAAAAATAAAATCGTCTGCGTTTATCAATCCTTTTTAATACAAATCTTCTGCTTTACATTAGATATCGTCTGCCTATTCTGGTCGTTAACGGGTTAAGGAGCATTTGAAAATCCGTGAGCCTCGAATCGAAAATTAAAGGGAGGAAAAACGAAGTTGATTAATAGTTCTACAGCCAGGCCTGTCGCCATTACCTTAACACGAATGGGAGGAGCGCGCTAATACAAAACGTACACATTCACAAATCTCAAAGAATGGACGCAGTCAAATTCTGTTAGTGAGTCTTTCTGTTTCTCAGTTTTTTTTAGATGTTTAGTTAGGCATTTCCTTTCTTAACTAGTTAGTTTATTAGTTAATAGTGTTTACTCATTTACTGCATTTGTGCTAAATTGGATAAGTCAGATTGACAGTTTCTTTGTTGACCCATTTAAGACCAAGCAAAGCAGACGACTTTAGTAATTCCTATTTAATTCCATTTAAACTAGAAATTCATCTGCGTTCCCTTTGGGAACATTGGTCGTAAATGGGTTAATTAGTGAAGTTTTCTAGATAGTCAGATACCTTACTTTGTCTTGGCCATTGAGAGTAGTTTGTTTACTTAGTTGGCAGTTTTATATTTGTTACAAGTCAATAGGTATAGTTAGTTCATTGGTTATTCAGTAAATTAATGACTTTTTCTTGTCAAGTTAGTTGGAGAGTTTCTTTATTTGCTATCTACTTAATTTATTAGTCAATTAATCCCTTTTAGCACGAATGTTCGCAAAGAAAACGCATACGAATTCCTGTTTTGAAAAGAATTAAATGGAGATTTACTGAAGTCGTCTACGTTCACTTTGCGAGCATTGTTATCAAATGGGTCAATGATCCCTTTTTCGTCGCCAGCTACTTAGTTACTCCCTATATTAGTTTGTTTATCTATTCTATTAGAAGATAAACTTAAATTCATTAATCAGCCAGCTCGTTTGTTTGTTAGTCAGTCAGCTATAGTTAGTATTTTAGTTGATTAATTTTTTTTGTTAGTTTATATAATTGTTAGTTTATTGATTGATTGCCAGCAATGAAAGTGCAATAATATTTGAAAGGCAGTAGAAAATTTTTTCAATTGGGAATTAATGCGTCACGAATTTTATGCACATTTAATGAGTAATTTTCGTGGGCAGCTGATTATGTATATGCGAAATAAATAATTCAAAATGAAGAGCGCATGCATAGATACCACTTTTTATTCACACTAAGTACATATTTCTTTGATGCCTTTTCCATTCCATGAATGGATGCGCGTGAGTGTGCTGCATCTCTCGCCTACGCATCCAAACGTGAGAGAAAAGAAAAGGCTTCTACAGTCGTTTATCGGATATTAAATATTCAAGGTAATAAGTATCACACTACTCATTCTTCTTCTTACTTCATCTCGTTTACGGACATTTTGCAAAAATCGATTTTATACTTGTTACGAAAGCGTAGATAGTATCAACGCGTTTTCTTCATTTGCTTTCTATAAATTTTGCATTCTACTACGTACATATCGCACTTAATTTCAATGAAATTAGATGAGCATGCAACGATCCTCTTTTAACCTTGCGTAACCTTTTCAGCCACAATAAGACAAGAAATCCCATAATAACTCTTTGACGACCAGAATTTTGAAGTCTAAGCATCTGCTTTATTTTTCAATGCAATTTTATATATCTAAAGCAGACGATTCTCATTTTTGGGACATCAGTGTTCCACGGGTCCTCAAAGGGTTAAGTTATGTGAAAATTTGAGATTAATTTTTAAAAATGTGAGCTTAAGCCTTTGAAGACCAGTGTGAAACCACTAATTCAAAGAAGTGAAAATCGCCTGCTTTCAATTTTATAAAATCATATTGGAAAAGAAAGCAGAAGATTAATCTTCAAAATTCTTGAACTAAAGGAATAATTCAGTCAGAAAGACCATAATTTTAAGGACTAATCGTCTTCAAAAGAATTTTGTATATTTAAAGCTGATGATTTTTATTTCTTAGGTGACTGGTGTAGTTAAAGTCGTTCTATCCCTTAAAATTTATAGTAAGGTTTAGAAAATTATAATTAATTTAAAAATTAACTGTAATATGTTTCACTATGTTTTTTATTTTGTCTGCTTTGGTGTTTTTACCGACCTTTTATATCTAAAATTTAAAATTTTGTAAATACAGTGGTACCTCGGTTTTCGAACATAATTCGTTCCTACAAAGTGTTCGAAAACCGATTTGGTCGAGCACCGAATCATTTATTCCTATAAGAAATAATGTAAAAGCAAATAATCCGTTCTCAAGCACCAAATGAAGTGTAAAGTATATGTATATACGTATTACTAAAATGAAAAAATAAAGAAAAAATGTTTATTCACGCGATACATGGTATTGATAACGGAGCAAGTTAAATGGAGCCCTCTTCCATAGTAACTTCTGGGAAATCACGTTCTTCATCTTCTTCTGTCACTGTTCTCTGTCTTTTTGGCTCACGTGAAATCTGCTTTGGGGAGTCTGTTCTTTTCACTAAAAACTTTTCCAGTGTTTGCTGTTTTTGTCGGCACTTTAATATTTTTCTGAAATGAGCCATCACATTGTCATTGAACATGTTCACCATTCTATTTGTAATCACTGTGTCTGGGTGGTATTTCTCAACAAAGTTTTGCAGATCAATCCATTTTGAAATCATTTCTTTCATTAGAGCACTTGAGGCATTTTCTTTATCCTCTTCTTTTTCTTCAATTTCATCAGCCGTTGTTTTCTGTTCATTTTGAAGATGTTTGAGTTCTTCTGTAGTTAGCTCGATACTATGGTCTTCCACAAGCTCTTCAACATCATCTGCGTTTACCTCCAATCCCATACTTTGCCCTATAGTCACAATATCACCGATGATAGAATCGTCAACAATTTTTTGGCTAGGTCCATCAAAGTCTTGTTCTATTACACATTCTGGCCATAGTTTCTTCCAAGCAGAATTCATTGTCCTGTAGCTTACTTGGTTCCATGCACTGTCAATGAGATTGATAGCATTCAAGACATGGAAATGGTTTTTCCAAAACTCTTTCAAAGTTAATTCAGTGTCATTCGTAATTTCAAAACACTTACGAAACAGGCCTTTAGTGTATAATTTCTTAAAATTTGAAATCACCTGTTGGTCAATCGGCTGTAATATCGGAGTCGTGTTAGGTGGAAGAAATTTTACTTGAATAAAATCAAATTCTTTAACCAAGTCCGCCTCCAAATCTGGAGGGTGTGCGGGAGCATTGTCAAGTAATAGGAGGCATTTTAATGGCAACCCCTTTTCCTGAAGATATTTTTTCACACTTGGAGCAAAAACTTCAAGCATCCACTCGGTGAAAACTTTCCGAGTGACCCAAGCCTTTGCATTTGCCCTCCACATTACAGGCAATTTGCTTTTCATTACATTATTCCGCTTGAACACTCTAGGGTTATCTGAGTGATAAACCAAGAGTGGCTTCACTTTGAAATCACCACTAGCGTTACCACACATCAAAAGAGTCAACCTGTCTTTCATAGGTTTATGGCCTGGCAACGCTTTTTCATCTTTCGTTATAAAAGTGCGATTTGGCAATTTTTTCCAGAATAAACCTGTTTCGTCTCCATTAAAGACTTGTTGTGGGACGAGACCTTCTGCTTTTATGAAGTCACTAAATTCTTTTTTAAACTCTCTGCTCCTTCCTTGTTTGAACTTGCCGCCTCTCCATGCCTAAGTACACTGTGAATTCCGCTTCTTTTCTTAAACTTTTCGAACCATCCTCTGCTTGCATTAAAGTCAAAGTCTTTAGAACTTGCACCAGGAATTTTATTAACTAGATCGCCATAGATATTTAGCGCCTTTTCACAGATAAATGCTTCACTCACACTATCCCCTTTCAACTGTTTCTCTTTAATAAACACAAGCAATAACTTCTCAACTTCTTCAATTATTTGTGGTCTTTGCTTGCTTATTCCTTTAGATCCTTTTGCAACATCAGCGGCTTTAAGAATCTCTTTATTTTTCAAAAACGTTGATATTGTCGACTTCGGTATGCCATACGTCGATGCAAGATTGGAAACACGAACACCATTCTCATATTTTCCTATTATTTCCTTCTTTACTTCTATTGTCGCTCTCGTAGTTTTTCGCTTTCCTTTGTCACCGTCATTTATATTCTTTTTAGGAGACATGATTGGGTCGTATCTAAAATATAAATATATAATAATATACTATGTAAATAGTCAGGAAAATTAGCAAAAAATTATTACATAAATATTTAATATTCAAATGTTTGTATATTCCACGAATATTTAAACAAAATAAATACATACATGTATAAAACAATAAAGTACTTTGCTTTTTATTAAACTATTCCTGAACAAATATGCGTTCATCGCGTGTTTGGGAGCTGATCGAGTACCGATATCTGCTCGAAAACTGAAACAATTACGGCACGATTTTTTTGGTCGAAAACCGAATTGTACGAGTACGGAGACGTTCGAAAACCGAGGTACCACTGTAATACCAAAAATAACTAAAAAAATGAATATAAATTTAGAGAGAGAGATAAAAAAACTTTATTAACACAAAACAGTTTTGCATAAATGCGAAAATATATATATAACGCTATTTAAAGAGAAAAATGGAACAAAATGAATAAATTAAGCACTTAAATTACAAATTTGAAGCACAAAATCTAAAGCAAGTTAAGTATCGTGTAGACTGACTGTAAAGGCGGAAGGTATACATGCTTTTTAAACTTTTCATTTCAGAAAAAGTTGATCAGGTTATGTAATCCAATATAAAAATTCTTTTGAATCGAGAAATTAGTTAAAAGTGATGAAGAAATGATATGGGATCGAAGTTTATAGTGACTTTTATTTTTTTGCTATCCCTTCGATGCGATACCCACAACTAAAAAACGATATCAATTGATAACTCAAGGTCTTGGCTTCGATCCCGCATCAAGCCTACTTTTCTCATGCTTTGATACAAGCGGCGCAATTCTGCCTTCTCGATGAAAACACCTCACGGTACCCTTACACTTACCCTTATAAATTACAGTGCCTTTAACAATGAAAAATATGCGTTTAAGAAAAAAAAGATAAATCTACTTTTTGGCTGAGTGTGTCAAAACTTAAGAAAACCCGCGTTCTGAGCTTACCACCCATGCTTAGAGGAAGTGAAAGTGGCATGATTTAAAAATATATAGCAACGCCTAGATAAGGAATCATTGTTTCGCGGGTTAGACTATATTTCTGGGCATCAGTAATGCCACACTTTGAGAAATACTAAAAGGTTCGATATGACTAGAATCGAAATATAAATTCAAAATATTAAAAAAATTTGAGAATCCACGTGCCTCACAGTTTTTGTATACAGAAGGAAATGGTGTTAGATCGTATATTTCGATAAAACAAAAAATTGTTCTATCATAACTATGAAAATTTCTAAGACATGTTGTATTGGAATATTCTTTTATACCTCGCGGAGATCCTCATTTTAGATGCTAACTTTAGACATACTCAACATTTTGAAAATCATTTTCTATGCCTCACCCGGAATTCATAGACTTTAATGAAGCATAAAAATTGATCTACTATAATGTGACACTTTATGAAAATTTGCCAAGCATGCGACATTTGAAAATTCTTTGATATCTTGAGAGCATCGTCATTTTAGAAAGTCAAGCAACGTTAGACCAAAAGTCGTGGCGCTCAAAATTGCGTCATGTAGCGCCTTCCTGTACTAACATGGACTCAACACAAGACTTTGCAAACATTTTGGGCTGCATTCCACTTTTTAAAATTTATAAAGAAAATGGTGGTAGCTACTTTGAAGTAATGAAAATGTCAAGCTAATTTAAGGCTGTTAATGCGTCATTTCATCAAAAATGAGTATAATTTAAGAGCTATGTTATCATGGCTGACACTTTGTTTTAATGAAGAATTTCGTTCACACAAAAAAGGATCGGGTACATCTAAAACAACAACAACAACAAATAATAATAATAATAATTAATTAAGAAGTGTATTGCAAAGTAAATTGAATAATTAAGCGCACACTCCTTTGACTTTCTCGCTTTCCTTCAAAAGAGGAAGTGATGCAAGAGGAATCGCTTTCATTGTTTTAAGCTTCTTGCCTTTTAGACTTTCTTTTGTGATGGAGGAGAACAAGCGCGATATCTAATACACACACGCAGCATATACAATACATATAAAATTTATTGATTCTGCAGATAAGATGTATAGGACGACTCTGGCATGTATTGCTCTCCCCAAACGCTTGCCAGACCACAAATATAACATCTATCTAAATTTAGTATGTGATGGTAAGTCATAAGAATGGCTGCCTACTCTCATGTAAACTATTTTGTTTTATCCTTTAGTGAATTTTTGTTTTTTTTGTTTGACAACAAAAGAGATAACTCGCTTTGATCTTTGAGAGTTTAAAGCATCCTTGCACCGCAACTCAAAGCATACATATAATAAATATGTAAAATTTCTTCCAAGTTAGTATTTATCTATACACAGTTGAACAGGGAACTTGATTTTGGCCATAAAAATTGTAAAAACTCTGTCTCCATTCCAGCAAAAATCATATTAGAAAGTGGAAGTTGAAAATGGTCACTTTCAGTAGATAATAATACAAATGGAGGCAGACATTTTACAATTTTTATTTCTCATTTTTATAAACTACAAGTGCATCAGTTTCTCAATTTTATTTCATAAAATAGTAATCTAAAAATCGAACGACTGTCTCGCTTAATTGTGTCGCCTTTAAATTGTCAAGCCTTATAACTAGTCAATATTCGTTTCAATTCAAACTTATCAAATAATAATCATCAATAAGTAATAATAATATCAATAAAAATAAAGATGCATTAAAGACGTATTTGTATTCATATGAATTAATATTTAATTTCCTACGTGGATCAAAATGTATCCCTCTTGCTTGATGCCTCCAAAATTTTCAAGGTAACGCATACACATTACACATCCTAAACATAATGAAGTATATAACTTTGCTGATGTAAAGTTATTTAACTTCTTTTTACTATAGGAAAAATGACAAGAACAGACCCAGAGAAGTATTTGGTTTCATTCTCCTCCTCTAAAATTAAGATTTGCACTTGCCTTCCATTCTACGACTCTTCACTAATTGTTTGCGTACTTCTAGGTTAGAGTAGATTCAGGGTGTGACTTTTACAGAAATAAAAAGATATTTTCGTAAAACTTTACAAAATCTTGATTTTTTTCACAACAAATTAAAACAATGTGATTTATTTCAATGTTTAAAATTTTTTAGAATAAAATACTTTTTATTTATTTATTACGAGTTCAAAAACTGAATTAACCGAATTCATCTCAAAACTTTAATTTTTTCAAACACAATGATAATAAGGCGGTCTATTTCTTTATATTTTGAACTATTTAGAATGAAAAATATTTCTTTTTTACTAATTTTTGTATTTTTTGTTTTAATGGTTAAAACATCGAATACATTAATTATTTTTTTATTTATTTGAAAAAACTACGATATCTAAAAGTTTTCAGATTCTGCTTCATTTCACTTTTTTGAACTTACAAATAAATGAATAAAGAGAACACCTTAGATTTATTTTTCATTTGTAATTAGTTTACAATTATTGAAATACATTGCCTTATTTTTAATTTGTTGAAAAAATTGAGATTACGAAAAATTTGAGAATATTCCCTCTTTGTTTCGTTAAAACGTCAACCCATAAGGGATAAATTCATGCAATAATTTTTTCATTTTTCGTTATTTTTCACTTTTAGCTTCCACCCAAAAATTTCTTTTCCAGTATTCACAAAAAAATTGGCCTCTAAAAATGATTTTAGAGCTCTTCGATCCACTCTATCCGAAAGTTTGGCCTTTCACTTCCATTTCACGTTTTTATAAGTAACACCTGAAAAGGAAAAATCATAAATTAATTAAATAATGTGTTTTATGTTTATAAATGTCATATGCTTGCAATTTTTCAAAGAAAAAAAGGAATTCAGCGATGCTGCTTTTCAACAAAATATTTCGTTGTAAAATATTTTGAACAAATTTTATAATTTAATTTTGGATAGCACACTTTTATAAAATAAAGTAGAATAAAAATCAAATTATCGTTAATTTTAGCTTTTCAGAAAATCAGAAATAAGTCTTAGGACAAGTAAGAGAATATGAACCATTGTGGGAAATTAGTATTAAGAATGAAATTCGCAAAAGAAATAAATGTTCATCTAAAAAAATATTATTGAGACATAGTCTCATTTTTTACTACGAATTCCTTTCAATATAGAGTTGTGGAATATAAAAAATAAAGTTTTGTTCTTGCTAAAATAATGGACTTTTAAAAAATTGATTCGGGTTTTAAAATAATTATAGTTAGTGAATCTAGAATGGAATCGAATGTTAGCACTTCAGTTTTAGAAAGACAATCGGATTAGATTAGCCGATGTTTAAGCTGTTATAAAAATATCAATTTTCTCAAGTCATTAAAATCTTCCTCTAGAAGTACAGCATCAAACTGCGAAATGACATATGGTATGAAAGCGAAAAATGATTACATCATTACTCTTCCAAATTTGTTCTCAACTAATTAAAGTAAAATCAATGGACTTTACGAAATATGACCTAACAGCTCTGACTTAATAATTATAATTGGTCTTGAAAATTTAATCCAAAAATCATATAAAATGAATTGTATCATCATTACTTTATTCGATTTTTCTCCATATATTTTTAATTAAAATGTTTTATAAAATTAAGAATGTTAGGAAACGTGCTGCAGGTTTCATTCTTTTCAATACAATTCGGAGAAAATTTTCAAACTAACTAAATAACAGCGATTCAATGAAATGAGTACTAAATCTAGGAAAGCACGAAGAATAACAAATTTCAAGACTTTTGATGAATGATAAATATTCTTTCCAAAACTTTTGGATTCGTAAGCTCTAAAATATCTCATTTTGTCTTTAGATTTTAGTGAAACGTATATAGAAATACTACTTAGTTGTAATATAGTGGCGATACATTTTTCAACAAAAATAAATGCTGCTTTGGATATAATTAATAAGAGATTATATTTTATTGCTTATTATTATTATTATAATTAGCATCGAAATCATTCTTCCAAAAGTGGCATTCGATATAGGAATGCTAATTCATGTCGAAATAGCAAAAATGGAAGCAATATATGCAAGAAAAGATGTGTGCTTACCAATATAATAATAATTAAAATGTTATTGTACGCATCATTGATATTCAGTGAGGAATCTCCTAAGCGTAGACTACGCCATTTATGTTTCCATATTGCTGAACTTTATATATAAATATGAGAGATAAGTTCATCTTCAATAAATTCTAAAATGAATATTTAATCGTGTAATTAAGGAAAAACGATATTTTCTTTTTCTTCTTTCAATCCTCAAAAACGATCAATTCATTTACATTTTCACAAAAAAAAGCATCCTCCTCATCTTTGTAAAGAGTGTCACAATCCTACAATCATTTCTTTTAAAGCTGACCTTCACAAGAGTTTGTTCTGACGTAAACTGTGAACATAACGTAGACTGGCCATATTTTAATGAGACAAAATCAGGACATTTTAACAAATACCAGCATAAAAACAATTTTGAAAATATTTATACGACCTTTATTTCTGTTTCTTTTTTCAATTCCACTTTTTCTATTTCCATTTTATCTCTTTTCAATAAGACAAAAAAAGACTTTTTACCCTGTAAGTTTTTTCCACCGATGCATATACTTTCTCAGTTGAAATAAAAATTGTTTCTTGAACTGATAGATCACATTCATAACGAGATAGTGTAACCTAAGGGACAATAACAGCAAGTTCATCAAGAAGGCATAATTGAGCCGCTTGTATCTAAGTATGAGAAAAGTAGGCTTGATGCCGGATCGAACCCAAGACCTTTAGTTATTGAAATCCAGTATCTAACCAACCTTACGCACGCCTCTCCCTTGTAAAACAACTACAGATTTCATTATTTTGTTATAAAATATAAGTAATGATACAAAATCGGATATTTATTTAAAAACGGAACCGCTAAAAATGTGATTTCCGTTAAAACAGTACACATAGTCAGTCTATGATGATTTTAGTATAGCGTGTATTTTAAAATATTCATTTTTCCCAAAAATAGATAAACATATGAGATCAGTTTTAAACATATGTATTATTTTGCCTTCACTAAACAAAATGAGTTGAATAAAGAATAACGGAATCTCGTAGAATAATATAGGATTCTACACAACAATTGTAAGACCAATAATAATCACATATGAATGTGAATGCTGGAGCTTAAGAAAAAAAGACGAAAGGAAATTAGCAGCAACGGATAAGAAGATGCTTAGAAAAATTATGGGAGTAACACTAAAAGAACAAAAGAGAACTAAGGAAGTGAGAGAAAAGACAGGAGTTGAAATAAGTGTATTGGCAGGAGCGAAACGCAGCAAATTGCCGTGGTACGGACACCTTTTAGGAAAGAAAGAAGACGACATAGTGAGACAAGCGATGGATAAAAAAGTGGATAGAAAGAGAAGCAGGGGAAGACAACACAAAAGATGGACTAGCTGAGCGACTTCAAGATCTTGGTCTCAACAAAGAGGATCCTTACGACAGGAAAAATGAGAGAGGGGATTGTGGCCACCGACCACTAACTTGGGGACAAGGTGTAGGCAAAGAAGAAGAAGGAATCAAGAAATGCTTTATTTACGAGTATTGGCATTGAATAATTAGGTGTTTCAAAATTCCTAACAATCAACCTAACTTTGTAATGAATTCATATCGGATCCTTATGAAATGGGATACAAAGTCAAACGCATTCATATTAAACAGCCGTACACTATATAAGCGTGTTCAGTATAAATAAGTAGGTTACCTTAGTTTCCAAGAAAAAATTGGGAATTTACAAGAGAATCCCGGTTCTACATATCTATTGTGCAACAAACAGTCATAGTCCAAAGACGTTGACAGCTTTCATTGTTAAGGGAGGGTGCCAAAAGTATTTCGGGAGGAGGGGCGGGCAGAGGACAAAAACATGAATAATTTGCCTTGAAGTTTCAAGGATATTGCAAATAATTGATACATTTATAGTTTTGAGTTAAAATAAAATCAACTTGTCAATAAAAGGAGTTAACTAGAAAAAAATAAAATAATTTTGCGTCTAGATCTATTTTTTGTTGAAACTCTTCCAATAATTTTGTGAGTAATGTGAGCTTTTCTTAAAATACATTTAAAATATCTCGCAGCATAAATCTTTGCATGTCTTCTTAAACAATTTTATGATTTTATCTCCTATACTAGAGAACATGGCGTGGTATTGAAATATCGATCCCATCTTTTCATAAATATAATTGCATTTGCTATCCAATTCAAAAGTATTATAAAAAATTGACGTTGTTCAGCGTCTCTCACTCAAATCCTAAATTAATTTATAAAAAAGAAAGACTTTTTAAAGAAATCCTTCGTTTTTAAAGTTGCTCTCCTACACCACCTCAGCGATAAGATGGATGACACACTCCAGAGCTTATCACGAAAAAATAGAACGAAATCGCCCATTCTGAATGATAATGCATATAGCAAACAAGCTTAAACGCCTAAGATCACAATTTGCTGAGTCCAGTTGGCGGAATTCTAATCGATCAATTGGAAGAATTGTTTGTCGTCATAAGAAACATTAATTAATTATTATTAATTTAATTTTTAGTTCGTCTTAAGGATCGTTTTTCTTTCCATAACTTCAAATAGAATTTGATGAGAATAAATCACGATGCATTTTTTTTGAAATTGAAAGCCAATTTATTAAAAGTGAGCAATTTTTGAAATGGACTATTCGAACTGCTAAAAAACAAGCGAATACGATGGATGCCAAGCTGATTACTGTTTAGCAGCTACTCACGTAGATAAACGACATTTTAGGAAGAAAAAATAATGTCGTCTTAAATGTAGAATCTTGTAAATCCAACCTTTATTTTGCATATATTTCTATGAATTGCATAAATTCGTAAAAGACGTCGTCATATTCGCTTACCGTATTAATTACACGAGTGGACTGGCTTTTTACATGTTTCGTTTATTTTTAAATGAAATGCTTCCATTAAGGTTTTAAATCAAATTTTCATCCTATTTGATTGACAGAAGTTTTTGAAAAATGTTTCATTTATAAAAAAAATAATCATAATTATTAGATACACAGTCCTATAAGAAGCGATTCACAAACGCTGTACTTTACACTCTCAGAGTAAACTAGAGCCTTGTACGGGTTTTAAAATTTTGTACGCACAAAAAAATATAATTGTTAATATAATTGCGCACCCAGCCCTCGTTTTTAGTTTCAGTTGGGAAATTGGTTTCAAATTTAAGTTTCTTTTTAAGCGCGGCAATTTTAGGTTTCATGGATATTTATGCCTTAGAAAAACTAGCCAAACTAACAGTATTGTCAGAAACGAAATTAGAGGCAAACGCTAAGGTAAATAAACCTTCACATCAGAAAACATTTTTTCACTTCCTCTCTCCCTTCAAAGTTTGCACTTGAATTGGCCTCTGCCTCCAACAAAGCCGAAACTACGGGTAAGGACTGGGCTAATGCAACCCCGCAAAATTTGTTACGCCCCTCCTCTAAAACTTGACGTCTTAGTTGGGATCTGAGTCAAGAATTGATTCAGAAAATCAAATATAATCACAGATAGTTTTAAAAAGATTGAAAAATACCAAATATTTGAACTATGGTTAATTAATGCCCCATTCTCTTGCTTTTCATACGTTCGATGACAAGAGAATTTATTAACTATCTGTTGTGACATCGTAGTGTGTGAAACTTGAATACTAATTTCCAAATCCTGCCTTCTCAATGACTGTTATTTTGCCCTTTATAAGCGCAAGTTATTAATGTGGAAATGGTGTCATAAAGAGATTTGAAGGAATAAGAGTATGTTTGAGCAAGTGTGCAATGAAGGGTATTAAGATTTACGACAAATTCCCTATTGGACATAATCCCCCAGAGACAGAGTTAGGCCATGCACAAAAAGTAAGTAAATAAGCACAGTTCAAATTTGGTTGGTTTAAAATTTTCTTTTAAATGTTTTTGATTTGCAAGAATCTTTTTTAATTAGTTCTTTAAATTTGAATAGAATTGATTTACTCCACGCCATGATGCAGTTATAAAGAATTTTTAAGGATAAAAAACGTCTACTTTCTTTTTCAATGAAATTTTATACATTTAAAGAAGGGATTTTCATTAACGTTTTCCCCATTTTCAAAGGACAGTTCAAATTAGAATGTTATCGCTGGAAAACCGAAGTTTAGATGAAAAGTCGTTTGAAAATATATGAGATTGAGTTATCCTTAGCCATTAGCTTAGCATGACTATTTTATCAAAGAATGTATAAAATAGGAATCCGTAAATATATGATAATTAAGAATCAGGATAAACGTCCTCTTGAAACATATTGCGAACAGTCCTAAATTAAAATTCGTAAGTTCTCCCTGTAACAGAATAAGAGAAATTTGAGAGCATCATCTTCGTTCCAAGCCATTCCCATACTTGGTTGCAGCGCATAATTTACCTGAAGGCGTCTACATGTTGTGATCTATAGGAAGTTAGAAAAGAGTGCAACTTCGCCTGAGCATCAAAAATCCTGGAAAAAACGGCTTCACGATTGATTTTATAGTTTGACAAAATGCTTCGATTATTTCTTAATCTCGTTTATAATTATGTTTTCGCAATAAAGGGAAGAACAACAATCTCTAAAAAGCGAACAGACCGCAATGTCTGGATTGAGGATCGAAGCCAGGACAACTAGATCAATAATAGCCTACGCTTTCACAACTAGGGCATTTGCAGATAGTTAGTACCAAGTGATGTGGGTAAGTAAAAAGTCAGTAGATCTTCAAGTTAGTTACAAAATATATCCCTAAAAGTTGTTCATATACTTTTCCACTAAATTCCATAATAAGCAAATAACATGGATTTACCGAGCTCATTTGGGGATTGATCGCACTTTTCTAGTCTCAAACGCAGACACGGTGTCCATATTAAGGAATATCTTTGCGTGAATAAGTGCTAAGGTAGTGGAGCTTTTAACTGTGGCTGAATCTACTTTCATAAAGCATAGTCTCACACAAAATTCAGTTTGAGTTAAGAAGAACTAATTGTGAGCGACACAAAGAGGATCGCGCTCAGAACTCTACCATGTTCACATAAAGTTCTAGAAAGAGGTCGGTTTTGAGTTTTTGAAATAGGGATTTTTTGATTACGTCATTTTCTTCATGGTTTGCATGTGCAAAGTCCGAGTAGATGGCAAATTCAATTCTGAAGATAACTTTTGTTCTTGAAAATATTTATATACTATTTTAACCGTTTCGGTGGAGAGTAGTCAACATTATGTCTTGTATTTTTTCATTGAAAAAATGTTGGCTCCAATGGAAAAATTGTGAAGCTAAACTGCTTTTTAAAATCGTATTTTTCAGGTTTCCCTGCTTTTAGAGCCTAGGAGATTATTTTTGATTAAGCAAATTAAATCGCAGAAGCAAAGAACAAGCTTTTTAAATATGAAAGGACTACTACTCAGACTTAAGAAAGTAAAAATAAGGCATCTAATAAAATTTCACTAAGAAACGCTTTTGAAAGTTTTCCAAAATTTTTTAAATTGTTTTAACATTTATGAAAATTTTAAATATCAATAATATTTCCATGCAGATTCGTATTAATCCAAAATAAAATGATCTTCGGTTTAGCAATATCAATTTCCTAGTAGCATACTGGATCATAGAAATATATCTTAGTTTACTTAGGTTCTATAAGTAAACGCTAGGTTTTTACGACCTTGGATGCTCGAAATAAGTTTGCTATAGAGAAATAAAGAACCATCGGTTTGAATTCATTTGAAGAAAAAACAGGTGAAAAATAAGAAAAAATATGTAATTATGCGAAAGGAACGAAAGAGGTCGAAAAATCCCGAAAAGTAAATAATCGCAAAGCCACGTGTTTACAATTTATATTTTTTCAGATACAGAAGAGATAACACAGATCACATCATAGATGTTTCAATTGGCGACTCCATAGACCTTGTTTGTCCGATGTATTTGCCAAACACTCCACATGACAAAGTGGAGTTTAACGCTGTCTACAGGGTAAGTCTTCTTTTGCGTATCAAATATTTATCGGTTGAGCACACGTTAGTGTTTCTTTCTCGCGTTCCTGACTAATTTCAAGTTTTACTATGGTCGAACACTTCCTGCGGTATTACCAATCGTTCATGCTTTGCCTATTTTTAAAACGAAAAAAAGTCATCATGATAAAGATCATTTAATAATTGCAAAAAATTAAAACAAAACTTTTTTGATTCGGACATTTCCTATACTGCTACCAGCAGCGCAATGCATTTAATATTAATTTTCCCTATTTTACTCTTTGAAATATAACATCTGCAATCTACATATCAGCATAGCTACATATCTTTATATTTGTTTTAAATTTTGCATTTTTAGAGCCGAAATCCATTCAATCTAAAATCGCCTACAAACTTTTACAAGTAAATATGTATTAAGGTCCGAAATAGCGTTTTCCTCTAAAAATATATGAATAGGTAGAGATGGAATAGATTTTTCGTCCAATAAAATAGTTGGTTTATTTAACTTCAAAATTGTACATATTACTAAACTTGTTAAATAAATTATACTTTAGACAAAATAGACTATAGTGAATTTGAATTTTTATTTATTATTTTTCGAAAACTCTTTTAATCGCTGTAAAAATAGAAAAGAAATAGATAGGGAAATGATTTTAGAGCTCAATGCTTGGCATTGGCATAATATACACCTGCGCGAATGCTCCTTTTTGAAGGCATACAGAAGCATCAAAAAAGACAGCAAATCTAAATGGATCCTATAACTTGTTCTTACATCGTTTAAAAATGAAAGAATTTATTGAAATTTCTTGCGTTTGACAAAATGTATGGCTTCTCCTCAATTATTTTCACATTATGTTATTATGAATTTACTGAATTATGTAATAATCTTCTTAATTAGTTTGTAAGTTAAGTGACGAATTAACTAACTATCAAACCAACATACAAAATAATTAACTAGATTTAAACCAATTTATACTATTATATGAAATACAGTGTGAAAATTTTTTATTTTTTAAATAAAACTCTGGTTAATTTGTAATTACTTATAAAAACATATTGTGCGAAAAATTACTGCAAATACGACGATATAATACATACTCTTTTAAAAGATGCGTGATGAAAGGTATTGATTAATTTGAAAAATATAAATATCATTTTTTAATTTTATTTTCTTTATTATAAAAAGCAAGGGGATTTTAGAATTGGATTTTCTTTGGAAAAAAACTTTTTATAGCTATATATATGGGTTTTAAAAGCACGCGTCAAAAGAAAAGAAGATCCGATATATCATTTCTATGATTAACTCAGTAAAGAGGAGGTTATTTTATTATGATATTAATTAATTCCGAATCAATTTTTTTTATTCCAAAAAATACCCCACTTTTTTATATTAAAAAAAATTAAATTTCAAATTAAAAATAACTGAATTACAAATTAAAAAAAGAATTTTAATTTTCGAAAAATCAACCTAAAATTACATAACTGATTTGAACTAAATTTATATTTTAATTTTTTAATAGTTTTAACAATATAAGGGTTGTCACCAAATTTTTCTAGTGTTTTTTTTCTTTATAATATATCATCCAATTATCCCAATGTTCTCATTTGGGAACAATATAAAAATTGAATTCAAAAAAAATTTTTTTTTGATTCAAATGCATGTTTTACATTTATTGCATTAAGTGAAAAAGAACGAGCTTAAAGTAAAAATGATATATACTATTTTTATTTCATAGATATGTGTCTTCTCAATAAGATTCGAATAAAGAAAAAAAGCGTATTATCTTAGAAATAAATGTTTTTATGGAAACCAAGGATAAAATTTTCAAAATTGAATTGTCAATACTTTTTCTAAAAATTGAATTCTCTATTCATTACATTTAAAAACCCTTTTGAAGTGAATCTCACCATTTCATTTTTTTAGATAATAATCGTTATATAATTTTTTTATAAAAAGGCGTTTAATTATTTCAATTTGAATTCCAAAAATTTTATCCATTTCAGAAACCTTTTTTTTTGAAAACAAATCATCTGTTTGTCTTTTTCAATAAAATTTTTAATTGGGGCAAATCAGATGATTTTTAATTTATGGAACAAAAATAATAATTCAATAATTCGAAGTTCAGTTATTGGAGTACACTTGTTTTAATTTGAAGGTGAAAGAGTGTGGGTTGGTTGTGGTGAAAAGAGTTTCTTGGATATTTTACTTCATAAGGGTGATGATTTTGAAGAAGAAAAGAAGATAGAAAATGACTTTTATCTTTATTTTGGCGCGACCTGTGGTGTTAAGAGGAAGAGCACGCACTTTGATTCGTATCTCGTGAAATGAGGCAGCTCTGAGAATGTAAAGTGTGGCAGCACTAATTAAAACTTGGCTTCTTGGCAGCAAATTTTAATTAAATTTGCACACTTTCAAGAAAACTAATCCATCACTTTGGCGAAGACGGAAAAGCGCTCTGTCTCTTCGCCCATTTTCGTGTGAGGCTGGGAAAAGGATCGATGTAGCATCATGCACCACACTAGAAGAGACCTTGACTTCTTGGAAGGCAAACTCACTTTAGCCAGAAGCACGCCCTCACTTCAAGCGAAATGAAAAATTGGATGCATCTTCACTTTGATTTCCTAATCTGCTTCCCACTAACTCAGCCTTCTCCAAAAGGCGTTCGTTCACATGAATGCTTATAAGAAGCAGTGTTGCGACAGCACCGTCAAATGGGGGCAGAGGGGCTTATGCTCAGGGCTAGACTTCTTGGGTGGCAAATATAAAAATGTATAGTTATATACGTATATATACCAGGGATGCATTTACCCAGAGGAGTAGGGACGTGTGTTGCTCCCCTAAATTTTGGGTTTTTTTTATATAAACAGTTTAAAATAGCGACGATTCAAATTTTTCAACTAAATCGATCACTAAATTTATTTTATCAAAATTGCTTTATTTTATAGAAACATTTTTACGATGCCTTTAAAGTTGTTCTTGCACTTTAAACAGCCTAGGAGGCGTGAGTAAGGTTGATTAGATACTTGGCTTTGATAGCAGAAGGTCTCGGGTTCGATTCTGCATCAGGCCTTCTCAGTGTTCAACAAAAGAGGTGCAATTTCACTTTGTTGATGAAAATTCTCTATTGTAAATTCTTATTTTAATTTTAAATTAACACGGATGCATTTAGCAGTTCAAAGGAACATAAATATAATTAGTGGTTCCCAGGGCATTAGCTCCAAGAGAGGTAAAATTATAATTTTAGTGGTAACATTTTTCTTCTGGGATTTCTAATATAATAATTATTACAAAAATGATTATAAATTATTTTAAAATTTTGTAGATTAGAAAATTTCATATTGTTTTAGATGCACTTTGGACTCACTGCATAACCAACCTTGTCCAAAGCAGCATTGCATTCCTACTATAGACATACATTAATTCACGTTTTCTGCGCTTTTTCAAGTAAAAAAAAGCAAAATGGGTTTAATCCTGAGATTTTTTTCAAAACTTTGCATGTGCAACCTGTTTAACTGAAGTGCACTGAAACTTTGGTCCTGGGAGAAACAGGTATATGAGAGCCTTGTTAGAAAGCGACTCCAACTCCGACTCCTGTCCCTTTATTATCTCCGACTCAGCAACCCTGATTGACAGTTTTGTCTAAGCGTAAAAATTTTATTCGTAACACTCTTTGTAGTTTAACCCATTTACGACCAATGTTCCTATTTTGGAACATAAGTTATTTCATCTTCGTCTGCTTTTTTCAATGACTTTGAATATAAATCGTCTGCTTTGCTTGGTCTTAAATGGGTTAATATAGCTTTGCCTTTTTCGGAAAAACCTACTTTTATCAAGGTTAAGGACACGTTTTGTTTGCATGCAGCATTTTTCTACGAAAAGTAAAGCCTTAAAACTCTAATCAAGTTATACGAGTAAGAGTATTTACCATCGTAGTTGATGAGTTCTTTACTCAACTCCAAAACACGCTTCCATATCGATTGAGGCAAGACTGTTCATGTTAATTTGAGGACACTTTTCACAAGCATAAATACTCGGAGGGAGAGTAGCTTATGGTTTCTTTTCACATGATGAAACTTTGATTTGCCAAGGTCTGACAAAGCTATCCGTCCATCTTCCTATGTTTATCTCGCTTTCTAAATTAAAAGTAATAAATAACCAAGAAGAATACTTTACTTAATAAATAAAAAATGGATGCTACACTAGCATGCATCCTTTCTCATTATTTCCATTTTCTTTGTTTCCTTTTGGGAACTGTAAATCAAAGAGATTAGAAAACATTCAATCTCAAACTTTTCACTTCCATTTTTTACACTCTCATCAAAGCATCATTTGGTTTTGGCTGAAGCTTTTAATGATAAAAATTGTACCTAATCTTTATGTGACATTTTTATCATCTCACAGTTTAGATAAATACAACATATAAAAACTAAAAATATTCATGGCTTTTTAACAAGAAGATTGAATGCAAAAAAACGAATTTATTGATTTCAAAAAGAAAATATTATTATGGAAAAAATTGCAAGTAAACTACTTTATTCATAGTAATTAAGTTGAATAGTTATTGACAGGCTAACCTACTATATCTAGCTAATTTAAATATCTGGCTAATTTACTAACTAATTGCTTAACTAACAAAGTAACCATGTAACTAAATATCCTGTTAATTGGAGCACTAACTAACAGATAGTTAGATAACGGGTCAATTAGTAAGTTAAAGCGTTAGCGACCAGAATAATCAGACGATATCTAATGTAAAGCAGAAGATTTGTATTAAAGATAAACGCAGACAATTTTATTTTTGTAAAGTCGACATATGTCGACCGTGGTCGATAACGCAGTAAGTTAGTTGGTTAATTAGTGTGTTAATTAGTTAGTTTTGAAAGAATTTAAAAATTGTACTGCATATTAGCTTAATTCAAGGTATAAACAAGTTTTAAGAATCATATATGAATTTGCCCATTTTTATAAAGTGGGCAAGAGATGTGGCAGCTTTGTGAATTGGGCAATTTCACAAACGGGGTCTAACATATGTATTGGTGAATGCAGAGACTTAAATTTGAAAGGAGTAAGAATTTTATAGATCTTGAACTCGATCATTCATGTCTTAAAAACTGTTTTATAAATTTTGGGAGCGGCAGTCATGCAGCTCCCTGATACACTCCTCCACTGTTCAGGATTCAAGTCCGTTACTTAAATAGTCAAGATGATAAAGCACTGTCTCTTATTATTTCATATAAAATGGATCTTACTTTTGCAAAATTTATTTTCAGCTCTTTCTAAAGGAAGAATAAGCGTCCATTGTTTTTATTGGTTATCTCTCTCCTCTCTTCGCCGCTAAAAATTTTCATTCTTATAATCTATATCACAGCCTGATTGATTGTGTTGTATTACAAGGATGGTATATTTATTTGTGTTAGGGGGAAAAATAAGCGAATTCTTTTAAAACGAACTAATCTGCTGATAAACGAACCAACTTACGGAATAACCAACTAATTATTATCTGCTTAATTAACTGTCATCATCTTCTTCTTCTTTGTCTACACCTTATTCCCAAGTTGGGGGTCAGTGGCTAAGATCCGCTGTCTCCACATCTCTCTGTTATAATGTTATACTTATACTCCCTGTTTCTATGTTACTGACTAAATAACTAATACAAAACTTTAAGTTAGAGTTTAATCAAATAGATAGCTATAGAGTGTAAAACACCATTGTGCAACCTTATGAAAAAAGCAATGTAATAATTTGCCCAAATTTGCGTTCAATAGATTTCAGAAATCTTTTTGTGACACATTCAAGTTTTCTCTTTTCAATCAATGACTCAACACTAAAATTTCAGTGATTGGTGACAAACTCATTTATGAGCTTTTGCTTCATTCGTGTGTTTGATGACAGTAGCGAATTTAGAGGTGGAATTGCAGCTCCCCCCCCCCCCCCATTTTTGAGCGCATCAGTGTGTATTTCAATTAAGTTTCGTTTTATTTTTATGAAAAAAGAGTCTTTCAGATCCTTAGATGATATGAATACATATTCTTTGTGTGACACGAGTAATACTTTGGATAGACATTCATTTTCAGCGCTATCGTATATTGAAAATTCAGAAAAACCTCATTTTATAAAAAAATATTAAAAAGTCGCTTAGGCGTAACTTTTCTACTTGATCCGCCCCTTATGAAACTACGTGTGCATGAGACTATATCTTTGAAAAGTTTTAAATATGTACAATTTCAATTTATTCATACGAAAATCATAAAAAAAATGAAAAGACTTTTCTATTCGATGAATAGATATGGCTGCGATATAAGCGGGCTTCACATAGGAAAGAGTTAGAGCTATTTATAGCATCAACCTAGCAACTGAAGTATAAATGTGTCTATATGTTTGTTATGCTGTATTCCAATAAATACTTGCGGTATGTGTAGTTTTTCCATGTGTTTTGATTCACACACAAATTATTTGCTTAAAGTCTGTGTAAAAACAGTAATGGAATGAAATACTAAAATGAAGTATCGATATGTCGACACACAATTATGTCATGATCGATTTTCCCTTAAACTTTTGAACTAAATTTACATATTACTAAATTCAGGCGATACCAAAATTAATTAACATATTTTAAGCTGTTGGTCCTAAAAAATGTCCATAATAGGAAATTGTCAATCATAAAAAATTAACTCAGCGTAACAAAAGCAATAGAGTATGTAAGAAAGAGGTGCCAGGCCTTAATGGAATTTTTGGCCCCTTGTAACACAAAAGCTCGTGCGGATCTGCTTATATAGCATCATTGAAGATGATACATTTTTATTTGTTTCAATAATAAAAACTCTCTAACTATGGAATATTTCAAATGTTGGAGAGAAACTATACGAGGGAGAAATTATTATATACTTTATTGTGACCGAAAATTTCGGTACTGAACAATTTGCTCTCAAACAAGGAAAATAAAATAAAATTGCTATTACTAAAACTTCTTGAAAAATAAAACAGCATACTAGTACCAAACTATGCTAATACAAAAGTATCTAATATCGAATTGTTTGGGACCAAATAGTCCGACACTAAATTTTCTATTACCGAATCGTCATAGCGCCATATTTAATGCAAAGAAAAGAAAAACTTTATTTAAGTAAGTGTATTTAATTTTAAACTAATATTACGAATATAGGTTACCAAAGAAGAGTATTATCACTGCAGACTGGATTTTATGAACTTGGAAATAACTAGACAAGTTTTGAATTGTAGCAATCCGAACATCACACAGATGTACACCATTTCCTTCAGAGAGTTCTCGCCACTGCCATATGGTCTTGAATTTCGTAAAGGTCGTGACTACTATTTCATTTGTAAGTTTATGTTTTATCCGTATATACTATATATATATGCATTTAAATAAATACATACTGAAAAAAGTAGTACTCACAACTATATAAAGTAGTAAGGATTACTACTAATTTAATTTCACTACTTAGCATACTAAATTTTACTATAAATATAATAGAATTACTATAATACTCGTAAATTTTTTACTACTTTTATAGTAATATTTAAAGGCCTTTCTAATCGCTTAAAAAATTTAATAGTTACTACTCTATAAAGTCGTAGCCAGTACTATGCATAATTTTACTACTTGATATTGTAAAATTAAGGATATACTAGTAAGTTTACCAAATTTTTTTCTACCTCAATAAGTTTGCCATTTTATGTCATATTAATCCTGAAAAACAAAAAGATCTTAGGATAAAAAACTTTTTGAAGTGAATTTCAGATAAACAATCACTGACCATAAAATTTAAATCTTTTATTGAGCAAAGCTTCACCCCTTTAAAAAAACTTTCGAATATTAATATATTTTAATATATAACCAAAAATTAAAAAATAATATTTTTTTTTAAAAAAGTTTCAATTTTTTAGTTTTTATTTAATAAAAGATTTTATATATAATTTTTTTAATCTTAATTTAATAAATATTTATAGAACATTGTAATTTAATTTTTTTATGAAATATTTTATGGTGTTCAGAAAAAGTGTCATCCTAAAAGCAGATAAAAAAACGCGCACAACAAATGTGTTTTATGACTTTTATAACAGTGAAAGTTGTTTTAATTAAAAGAGAATGAGCTTATATCGAAATGAATTGCAAAGAGGTAAAACTTGTCCTTCCTTTAATAGCCAACCAACTAACTATATAAATTTTAGGATTAAAATAAGATGTCACTGTTGTAAAAATGGCTTTATAATATATATATATATATATATATATATATGTGAAGCGCCTTAAAATTTAACCTTCTACCCGCAGAGACAACTTTAAACTCTTTGTTTAAGCAACCTCCAATGGAAGTCTATCAGGAATTAAAAACACGAGAGGTGGAAGCTGTGAAAAATATGGAATGAAAATCATTTTTAAAGTCTGCTGCAAAGCACCCAGAAGTAAGAAACATTTTTCAGCAAGATTTTCCTTATATTTCATTGATGCAACTTTCTCAACAGAATTAAAATCTCATATTTTTTAAGGAAAGCACAAAAACAGAGTAGTGCTGAGCAAAAAGGTTCCATTTATGCAACTTCCAACAGCAGAATATCCTTCAATTCCGAATTTGAAAACAAAACAAAAATTAAACATATTCAAAACAAAAAGTATCTTTTCTCATTTAATACTTTTCAAAGAGTGGCCCTGCGAGCTTGACATAACTGAGGAAGCAAGTAATAAAGTGTGTGGAGGGGAAAAATTTAATTTAGTGTAGTGGTTTGTGACTAGTATTTCCGGAAAGTACCTATTCCACGACAGGCTCTTTTGAATTATTATTTTACTTGGTATAAAGATTTCTGAGTCAATCTACAAATTGAAGATTTTTGGTAAACAAAATTTTAAAAACGTTTTTTAGAAAAAAATACGTTTTTCTTTAGATAAAAAAGTTTTGACTTCCAGAGAGAAAATAGGTATATTTATTTTTTTTAGAGATGCAGTAGAATTCATTGCAATTTCAGTTATATTTTATCAGACGAAGAGATCTGGTATATGAATTTAAAAACACTTATGTTAACTTGACATTTTTAAGTTTTCACATGTCAAACTGTGTGGTTCCAAGGTTGTCATAGCTGAGGGTGGCATTGCCACCTCAGGTGTGACAGCCTCTGACAACTAAATCCAGGTCCTAGGCTGTTTGTGTCGCTTTGATATAAGCCCGGCAGAACTGCTACTACAAACAGAAGTAGGGCAAACTAGTGCCTTAAAACCAACGCTTTGGCTAGATGGAGCTCATCAGTCTAGGAAACAGCTCATCTAAGAACTTTAAACCTCCGCTGCCTTGCGGCCATATCCCACTCAAGGGAAAAGCTTTGTGAGAAAACACCGTGAAAATATAGAAAGTGGGGGCTCATAAGGCAGTCCGAGGCTGTATACAGCAACCCTCTGACAGCTCCTGCAAAGGCAGTGTAACCATTTGTATGGGCATTATCTTTCCAATGTACTATTGAAGTGGTGCGGAGAGGGTCTGCTACATGGGTAACAGCTTCCCTCTATACATACTTACCCAGTCATTACGCCGTGGAGAGGACACTTCAGCCTCGTTTCACAGAGTCGACAGGACGCGGGAAGTAGCATTTTACCTGTTATAGGTCTGCATACTCAAATGGCGTAGTCAGACTTCAGGGGCTACTTCCGACGGTGGGAGAGGCATTCTCGCCTAATTAGACAGGTATCGCCGGCCACAAACAGGGCAGTTCCCAGCCAGTAAGTTACTGCTCCACAAAGGCTCATTAGCCTCACTGCGTGCGTGGAGCTTAGGGTTAAAACCTACAAGCAGAAGACAACTGTTCACAAAATGACAAAAAAACTAAAAAATTTCGCCCTGAATATTCTCTGTCAATCTGCAGGAAATAAACGACACTCGCAAGAGAACTGTGATAGACAGGGAATACTGAAATTTTTTACATTATTCTCGCAGGGGAAATAAGCAGGTGAGGTCAAAGAAAAAGGTATGGGCTTCGCAGTCAGAAACAGCCTACTGGGGTCCATAACCTCAACAGCAGAAGCAACAGAACGAATCCTATCTCACTCTAGATATCCTCAGGACCAGTCAGCCTTATCAGCGCCTACGCACCAACATTGACATCCTCAGCAGAGGCATAAGATAAGTTTTATTATGAGCTCAGTGCTGATATAAGTGAAATTCCTGACAACAAGATATTCTTCATGCAGGTAACTTTAACGCAGGAGTAGGTATGGATTACAACTCGTGGCCCACCTACATGGGCCAGTTCGGCACTGGGAAAATGAATGAGAATGGGCAGCGCATGGTAGAGCTTTGCTGTGAACATGGGTGGTTGTGCGTCAACAACACATTCTTTAACGCGAAACCTCAACACCGATTCTCCTGGAGACACCCCTGATCCAAAGGCACCAACTTGATCTGATTTTCACCAGACGTGCCAACCTCCGAAGCATCAAGATCACACGCAGCTACAAGAGTGCTTACTGCGACACTGATCACTCCTTGATGTGCAGCAAAGTGAAACTCCATGCAAAGAGGCTGCAACACACGAGAAAGTAGCAGACCTCGTATCGATACCAGTAAATCACGGAGCCAGGAAAAAGTAAAAGAGTTTGCGAGTGGGGCGGGGCAATCTCTCAAAGGCCCACCCACTACAAACGCCCAAGAACGTCGGGAACACTTCCGAAATGCCATCTAAAATGCTGCCATGTCTACATTAGGCAAAAAGACCAGCAAGTCAGCTGATGGTCCGAGGCCTACTCATATGAAATGACACGAGTCATCGAGGTATATGCGATGCGCCAACGACTACTGGATCCAGATGTTTGCACATATAGATCGCGGCTGACATGGGCAACATAAAGGCGATGTATGATGGCATTCCCTTTAAAGTCGGCTATGGGGGGAAGAAAGGAAATTACAGATGGATGTAGAATTCTACACTGAGTTTAATCTCCAGGGATGGGAATGCGTAGTTACAGAAGATGCCCTAAATGTCATAGAGTGCCAACTAGAACTTAAAGAGCTTGGCAAAAACTAACCACAGATGAACTCCGCGAAGCCCAAGACTCTCTTGCCACTGACAAGGCACCTGGAAAAGACAGGATTCCCGCTGAGGTATTGAAGTGCTGGAAAAAAATGCTCATTAGTAAGCTGCATGAAATTCTCTGCCTCTGCTGGAGCGAAGTTCAACAGGATATTAGGGATGCTGACTTTGTCACACTGTATAAAAAGAAAGGTGAAAGTAGCGATTGCAATAATTATCGTGGCATATTCGTCCTTAGAGTCATCAGGAAAGTTTTCGCACAAGTGAAGAGACTGATCAAGTTCCAACTATTTGCAGATTGAATCTATCCTGAATTGCAGTGTGGTTTCCATGTCAATAGATCCACCATAGACATGATCTCGCTCAAAAAACTGGAGAAAAAATGCCAGGAACAAAGACAGCCACTCTTCATCGCCTTCATAGACCTCACAAAGGCTTTCGACCAGAAAAGGCCTATTAAAGATCGGATGTCCAGCGAAGCTTCTCAGCATCACGGATCCTTTCACGGAAACATGAAAGGTACCATCGTATTCGATGGCTCAACATCAGATGCCTTCATCATAAGAAGCGGAGTCAGAGAGAGTTGTGTACTAGCAAGCACCTGTTCGGTATCTTCTTTGCCGTGATGCTAAAACACGTTTTCGGAACTGCAACCGAAGGAATCCATCTCCGAACAAAATTAGATGGAAAGCTCTTCAATATCTTCAGACTAAGAGCAAAGACTTAAGTCCAGCTGAGGACCATGCGTGACTTCCTCTTCGCAGACGATGCAGCAGTAAGCGCCCACTCAGCTGAAGACACACATCAGCTAATGAAGCGCTTCAACACTGCCTGCCAAGATTTTGAGCTTACTATCAGCCTGAAGAAAACACAAGTCATGGAGTGAGATGCAAACTCTCTTCAAACCAATAGCTTCAACAACCATGAACTCAATGTCATCTATGATTTTGTGTATATGGACTTAACAATTTCAGACACCCTCTCGCTTGACAGCTCATCAAGCGCATTGGCAAAGCAGTTACCACTATGTCGAGACTGACAAAGAGAGCCTGGAATAATAGAAAGATAAGCGGGCACACAAAGAACCAGATCTACAGAGTCTGCGTTATAAGCACCCTCCTGTATGGCAGCGAATTATGAAAGGAACGAAAGCTCAGCGCTTTCTACGTGCGTTGCCTCAGATGCATCCTTAGCATCACCTGGCAGAGCAAGGTCCCAAACAACAATGTTTTGGAATGCGCTGAAAGCACCAGCATGTACGTGTCGCGAAAACAGGGGCGGCTGCGCTGGCTTTGCCATGTTGTGGGCATGGATGATGGGCAGATGCATAAAGACCTCTTGTACGGACAATTTGTTCATGAAAAACGTCACATAGGTAGACCTCAGCTGCACTACAAAGACACATGGAAGAGACTTAAAAGCCTTCAGCATCGGATAGAACAACTGGGAAGAAACGACGAATAGAGGAAATTTTTTTTCATTATCACAGCGAGAAGTCTAGTACACCTGAGCTTTAGTGTTTTTACAGCTATGACAAACAAATCAGGGAATGATGCATCAGTACAGATGATGGTCCATTAAGCTACTGAAATCTTAAGCAATTCATCTTTCACAGCTAGCTAAACTCGTCTGTATTCAGAATCAGAACATGTATCGTATTTTGAGAATCATAATGAAAATCAGGATTTTAGAAATGAAAAAATCAGAATCAAGGTTGTAATTAAAGAACTGAGAGAATCAGAATCCTAACCCGGACTATGACAAAATCCTTCAGTTTATCAGGGCAAGGGTTGGAGAGTCCTAACTCTTAAAAACTACAAATCTGACACCAAATTCTTAAAAACTTAATAAATTTAACGCGAACTCTGCAAGTTCGACTTCGACTAATGAAGGGACACTCTATATGCTTAAAACCTTTTTTTTTTTTATCATTATTGATATTATTTTAAAAACTACGTTTTTAATACATAAAAAAACTTAACTCTAACTCAGCTTCCGACTTCTGAATTTTATTAAACACCGACTCCAACTCCTAGCTTTTTAAAATCTCGTAAATTTCTGTTGAAGCGACAAACAGACCTTTAACATTGTGAACAAAATGCCTTGAATTCTTAGGCAACAACAATTCAAGTAATAAGTGCATCCCCAAATTCTTTCATTTGGATCGCAGCTTATGCTGGCCTGTGTTTTTAACATTCTAGAAAAAAAGCTTTATCTCAGCCTCTTATAAGAGGCTGTCTTTATTATTAATACTGCTTTAGAGTTTAATCCGTAATGTTTTACGATTTTCAAAATATTTGTCATATTGCCTAGTCCGTGAAGCGTATTGGATTCGACACCAACAACTAAAACAAATAATAAGGAAATCGATCAAAATGTAAAGTTTTTATATCATCGTGGGAGAAATGATGTCAAGAAGAGTTTTCAAAAACTGATTTACCCATATATACCAAAATTATGAATTATTTCAAGTGATCCACTAAGGAAGGTAGAAGAAAAGCATATTAAAAGATTCAATTCATATAATTGAAAAATTCCATTATGGGTATATTAGGGTATAATATATTCATATTTAAAAAATGTATCATTATGATTAAAATGTTTATTTTTAGTTAACTACATATATCATCAACCAGACAGCAGCCAACTTTTTTCAAAAAGTATTCGATCGAGTTCTGCACACAAAACGAGATACGCTCTCCAAGCTTCACTCATATTAATTTGGATTTTTTTGTAATGGAGCATGCATATGAAGATTACAACAAATTTGTCGTGTTTGGCAGTGAGTGTAACTTATCCCAAATACATCCTTAAATCATAGTCTACTTACAAATGCAATCTTTTGGAATGAAATGTCTAAATTTTAAATAAACGTTATCATCTTCAAATTCTTGAATATAATATAATTTCCAAAAATTACCACCTAACTCCTGCAAAATCGCGGTCAACAGGTAAAATACATCCTACTTTGAAATAAGCACTCTTTTGGCTAAAAATGTCAGACAAAAAAACAAAGGGATTCAAGAAATTGATGAGAAACATGGGTCCTAATGCCTTTATGAATGCAGATCATTCCATTTCTTTCCTGAAAATGCATGAGATATTTTCTTTCAAATGCAGTATGATATATTTAGCAAAGTTAGATTTTTCATCAAGGAAGGCAGGCGCTGAACTTCGTACTCTTGACATGATGATAAAAAAATTCGCTCATATACTTTTTTCAATTCTTATTGTGAGTAATTTCAAATATATCCTTTGTTCTCAAAATCATAAATTAACTCATCCATTTTATACATTTAGTTTATGTGTAAATATCAAAAGCATGCACGACTATTTACTGAAAAATCTTATTGAGTTATTAAAAAGAACAAAATTAAGTATTTTAAAAATGAAAAAATAAATATTTGAAGCACAAATATTTTTGAAAAATAATAGTATATTTTTTCAGTTACAAAACTATAAGATATTTACTTTTGAATACAATGGGGTAGTTGAGTATAACAAAATAAAAAATGCTAATACATAACTAAAACAATAAAATAAGTTGGGTTCAGAAAAGGTAGCTAAATTATTGACTATTATTTTGAATTAGCAGTTGAATATAAAAAAAGACTAAAAAATGAAAATAAAAAAAGACTGGACTTTTAGAAATATGAAAAAAATAGAGAAATAGAAGTTTTTGAACAAAGATATTTAAGATGCAGAAAGGTTAACTAAATGAATTTGTTATTTCTCGCAGTAAAGGATCTTTAAGTAGCGTTTTGTGGAGCTAGACAAAGAGGAGATATACCAATGGTGAAAATAAAATTTATTAAAAGAATAAATGCAAGCAAGAAAATAATACCGGCTAAGAAGTTTTTTCCAAATTGAGAGAGGTTGCGCGATTGATGGCTTCAGAAGGCTTATTTTTATAAAGCATCAAAATGCCTTGAACTTGGGCAAGGGAAAGTTGCTTATTCTTCAAACGCAAATTTGAGGTAAATTGATTAGCGAGTTTTTCGTCGTTACTGTGATAAAATTTAATAAACATGCTTTTAATTTGGGCATCATCTGCAAAGTCCACTTTCTCTATCATGTCTATCCGCCCTGGTCGAATTAAGGATGGCGTTAATCGATTTAAGTAATTAGTTGTCATAAACACGATTCGCCCTTCTCCGGCTGCCACTCCATCAAGAGCATTGAGGAAGCCACTAAGTGTTGCACTTTGCAAACCGTGATACCGATAGCTTGCATTTTCTTGCGAAGATTCAACCGCGCATTCACTACTCCTGAAGATCGAGTCAACATCTTCAAAAAGGACAATGGATTTGGATGGAACGGAAGCGAGTAAATAATTCAGCCGATCATCACTAAGGCTGGGATCATTCAAATTTATTAGACAAATGCTCAAATCAAGTTGTCCAGCTAATGCAAAGATGAAACTACTTTTGCCACATCCTGGAGGACCGTGCAGCAAGTACCCTCTCCGATATGGTATTCCTCTCTCGCTGTACCAGGTCTTGCTTTTGTAAAAGTTTTCAATGTCAGAAACAATTTTTTGAGAAAGTCCTTCTGTGAAGATAACAGATGAAAGGGGTCTTTTGTGTCTTGGGTGCCCGTACGGCCTCCATTCAGAGCCGAAGGCGTGATAAAACAAAGTTTTGCCTTCACTTTGAACGAGTGCTTGCGACTTGGCTTCGTCAAGCAGAGATGTCAAAATATTAACACTTGTGCCGTATGTTTTGAGCACAAGCGTTTCAAAAGGGCGTCCAGAAACAACATCCATATTTGATTTTAATCTCTCACGTTGGACAATAAATAAACGTTGCCGATAAAAAATATAGTGATTTCCAGTACTAGGCGAAAATTTGAAGTGAGTTGACTTTGAGCCATCACTACGTTCCGCAAACTCAGTATTAACACTGATGTGCTGAATAGCGTTATTTCTTTTACTCGTTATCCATTCTAAAACCCAGGAATAGCTTTGGTCTTTAGAGGTTATTTCCAAAGATAACATGTACCTACGCTTTACCAACATGTTCACATATAGGGATAACTTGCGAAGCAAGGCTAAGCCTGTTCCGATGCCCATTAGGCCAAATCCAGCACCAAAAAACTCATTTTGGCTTAGAGAGAGGACAAAGTCAGAAATCGTCATTTCTGAGAACTACTAATTTTACGTACAATCCAATGCAAGCAGTTCAGCTTAGGTCTTGTATGAAAAAATAAAGGAATGCTTGTGTATGAAGGATCTGAGTTGTTGTTGTGTGATATCAACAAAAGTATGAGATAGAAGTATATTTTGAAAAAAGAGATTCTTTCAAGTATGTAGAAGGAGAAGGGGATATCTTCTTTACGCAATTCATAGTGGTGATAACGAGAAAGAAGTGAGTAATAGCGATGCGTCTCGACTACAACTCCATTGAAAAAAGGCAAGATGCAAAGAACTTCTTCCTTAACTAAAAGCAAGTGGTTTAAAAATAATACAATGGACACAACACACATGCAAATGATTAGAGTTTGAGGTGAGTGCAGATAAAAGGCGATGACAGCGGCGAGAAAGAAAAGAAAAGCTGACGCAAGCGAGTAGTAAAATTTCGCATGAGAAGTGAAGCGGATGCCTATGCGAATATTTTGTTCTAGTGCGAGCTGGTAAAACTCTACTGTCACTAAAATCCTTTGGTCATGCAAATTTAAATAACTTTTCTGCTTTTCGTTTTCCTTTGCCCTAGCCATATTCCACTTGTGGGAGCAAAGAACTATGATTAAATATAATAATTAGGCTTCCGTAGAAAGGATAGGTAAGAATGAGAAAATTGGTAATTCGCTAAACCTTCGTTTATACACGTTGACTTGCAAAAAACTCGGGATCTTAATTCTTAACTGAAAATACTGCTTTTAAAAATAATTAAATTTAAACAAAATGTATAGTTTAGACATCAAAGCTTTACTTTTACTATACTGTTTCCGATTCAAACTAGAAATAGTTACTCAACTGTTCATTTCAGTTGCAAAGGCCAAGGAGTTCCAATTCTGTCAAAAAGTAGGGTAGAGTATAGCAAAACTCAAATTCCTTGAAGACAGATGAAATATTTGCTAGCGAGAAGCAGATTTCAGAGCGTATTCATCGAAGAATATAAAAGGAAGGGCAGAACTCCTCTTTGCTTTATTGATATTTGTGTAGTGTAAAAACATTCATAGCAACTGTGTTTTTGATAATCTTCATAAGGCAAAAAAAGGAACGTAAAATTTGTTTTTCAAATGTGATGTCTATGTCAAAACGTTTTAAATAAGTAATATTACAGTACATAGAGCCTAGGAATCATGGATAGCTAAAACAGAAAGATATAACACGTTGTTTTAAGCAAAAAACATTTTCGAATCCCAAACAGCTTTTTTGGAATGACACTTATTTTTTAAGTTAAGACTTTAAATCACTTAAGTGTTCAAATTTGCTTTATAAATTTTTTATTCAAAGTGTGAGGGGAGGGGATGAAAAAGTCTTTCGTCAAGCCCCAATAAATTTAAATTCTATCAATTCCATATCTTTATTTTAATTATTTCAAAGACGTGTTTCGGTTGTGAGTAAATTTTCGATATTACTTTTCTTGTTTTAAAGAGAAATCTTTATTGAAATAAAATTTTTTTATTAATCTCAGATTCAGTTAATATAATGGTCAATCAGGATTTTAAGTATAGTAGATCAGAGGCAGTAATGTAGCTAGTAATTTGAACAGGGCTGACAAATTCTTCTGTGGGCCAAGTATTTTTTATGGCACATAACTATATAAGAAAATATCCTCTATAACTTAAAGCTTAAAAGGCTTTCTCTATTGATTACTGTAACTGAAAAAGTTAATGTAATAGAATACACAAGTTAGACAAAATATCCTTATTATATTTGCTAAATACAATTTAAACAAACAAGTCTTTTATTCCTAAAATCAAATATATAGCATCTTAATTCTTAAATATTCATTTTAATTAATGTTTTAGTTTTTTATATCAAGATGGCTTTAAATATTTGATAATGTTTTTACACTTTTCTTCCAATTTTTGTTAATAAAATTTATAAAGAGGTAAATAATTTTATTCATTAAATTAAAATCAAGTTGATGATGATGATGAGTTATTTGTATTTTTAAAAGTTCCTCTTGTGATCTTGTGGATATTGGAATCAGCTAGGTTCGCCTTTAAACCATTCGGTAGGACTGTACTCATTTAAGTACTAGAATGAAAGAATCATAAGTTATCTTCTATAAATTAATTATTTTCCGCTTTTTTTAGGATCGAATGTGCTTAATTTTTATGTTGATTATTTTGCTCTTCTTGTAATATTTTCTGCAAAAACAATTTCATTATCATTTCACAAAGAGAAATGAATAGCTCATTCTTATCAATTATTCTTGGGGGCGTGAGTAAGGTTGGTTAGATACTGTGTTTCGATAACTCAAGGTCTTGGGTTCGATCTCCCATCAAGCCTACTTTCCTCATAGTTTGATACAAGCGGCGCAATTGAGTCTTTTTGATGAAAACATCTCGCGGTACCTTTACCTTTATAAATTTGAGATTTATAGAAAATTTTCATTAGAGCATTTTAGACTTTCAATTTTTACTAAAGATAGAACATTTGAATTCATCACCTCATACCTGTCAATGCATTTAAAGAATAGACCCAAGTGTTAAAGGCATTTCAAACAAATTACTTTGCTAACTAACTGAATATATGTGTAGGGATTTGAATTATTTTTTCGTTATAGATTGCTGCCTTGGAAGTTACTGAAACAGTGTGAGGTGTAGTTTCATCATTATCACTTTCCAAAGTGTCATTACCTTATGTTGTAGATTGTGCTCTGTGAGATGATTTCCTCCTCTGGCAGTTTTTAGATGTTATAATTGTTTCCATTACTTTTCACTGTCATTCACTTGAAAAACCATTTGATTTCATAGAGCCCCTAAGTTTTTTCAAAGAATTTTTTGCTTAGAAAGAGATATTTTCAGCGCGTAATAGTAAACTTTTAAAACTGTCTTATTTTTGTCTCTTAACTTTTATTTAAGGTTGTATATAACACGATGTCTTCTTCAAGTACATAACAAAGTTGGTTTTCTTGGAGTTAAGTTCGTGTTTCATAAAAAAAAAAAAGTATCACATGATTGATATATGGGATTAACAAATCGCACATGCAGGAATGAGAGCATCTAGTTTGATGAAGTGTTGGTGTCTAAGTGTGAATACCAGAATAATGGGGGAGAAAAACCTTGGGGAAATTAGTTAGAATTACTGAGTTGTAGAATAATCGAGCATGGGATAAACGAGGTCTGAGTTTAGTACCAATTGGTTTTCTAATCTAAAATTTTCTATCGGTCTTTAGAAGACAGAGACATTTTTGACATTCAAATACCAAATACTGGATCGTCTCAATCAAGAATTCTGTCCTCTAAAGATTTAGACTAGGTCATTTTTAACACCCTAATTTGGTTAGAGTATAGCATATTTAGCGATAAGGCTTTTTGTTACATCTGCAGTTGTTTCAGTACTAGAATATCCAAATCTGAAAAGGCATTTGTGACAATCGGTTCCAATAAATAGATATAGATAAAATATTTTGATAAATATTGAACAAACGAATTTTAGAATGTTTAAAACTATATTTAATATAAAATTAGTGAAAGTGAAAAAACTTTATAAAATAATAAATTTTTAGACACTCTGACAAAGAAGGTAGCAAAATAAGGTTTGAATATTTTATCTATAATGTAAGTTACCTAAATTCAAAAGTGAATGACTACAACGGATTGTAAAAAACGAATACAATATTGGATATAAACCAACAATTAATATTATATATATTCTACTAATTTATATATATACATTTGTGACTTTAAAAATATAGTTGAGTTTTATTTTTTGAAATAATTTTCGTTGAAGATATTCAAAATACTTAGTTCAAACTGAATCTATAATTCTAAGCAAAAATTCCTAAATCCTTACTTTGCCAACAACAGTGGCCACTTTTTGTGGTTGTTTTCCTTGCGGTCAGGGTGGTGGCAAGCGTGAGGTCGAGGGCGGTTTTGACCGTATATAAGATAGTTTTAATTTTTATGGAAAGAAATAAAGTTAATATGTTTATTTATTCAAATATTTTGTCTAAATTTTGAAGTTGTTGTGCATAGAACAGTTGAGTATTCAAACCCGGCAAAAAATATTTAAAAACATAAATGGGGACCATAATTTTACTAGATTTAAAAAAGAATGAGAAATTTTATTCCAAAAAGTAAAGAAAAATCGAATCAAATTAGTACATTTATAAATTTTCTTATTTTATTTCATCAATATTAGAAAAAAATTACAATTAAAATCTTTAAATTTTAAAATATCAAAATAAAAAACAAGTACAATGTATGCATTCCTTACTCGAGTGGTGCCAAAAGTTAGAAGAGGCACTTACAACGAAAAGGCCATTGCTTACCTATAGTTATACCAGAAATGGTTGAATTTAATAATCTGTAGTTGGTCTTACAGACCTGATGATAAAGAGGTGCTTTGCACGCAACAGATTTATTTTGCAACCGCCGACTCTTTCGAAATCCTTTCAAATATATAAATGTATATACTTTCTTATATACGCGTGAGTAGGGTTAGATGATGGATCCGATAACTCAAGGCCTTCGGTTCGATCCTGCATCAAGCCTGCTTTCCTCATACTTCGAAACAAGCGGCGCAATTGTGCCTTTTCGATGAAAACACCCTATGTTACCTTTACCTTTACCTTTATAGTCCCCATTAAAATCAAAATTTTATTAAGTCTATTTAATTTTAAACTAATATAACGAATATAGGTTACAAAAGTATTATCACTACAGACTGGATTTTACTTGGAAATAAATAGACAAATTTTGAATTGTAGCAATCCGAACATCACACAGATGTACACCATTTCCTTCAGAGAGTTCTCGCCACTGCCATATCAAAATCTTCCTGTACTTTAATCCTGGGGACAGAGCTGCTCTAAATACACGTTGAGAAAATATTTTAATGAAATACTTTAGACTGTATATCTCAAATATGGTATAGAATTCACGGTACATATTTTGTTATTATAATTCCCATGCAGTCATCATTCATATAGGCATGAGTGAGTCATGATCTAGATTTAAATGTTAAAATCTTCATCGTTAAAATTTTTGATTCACATGAATATCTGGAAGGAAACCTTGAGTTTAATATTTGGTAAGTATCTTTCTATAGGGATTTTTTTTAGCATTAACTAATAATGTCCATAACTGTGGGTCTTTCACTTCCCTTTTTAATTTCTAATCAAAAATGTTAAATCTGCTAACAATTATGAAAAACATAATTTTTTTATACTTTACGACTATTCTCTTGAAGAATCTATGACTTTGGATAAAAATCTCTTTATAAAATTGTATTTCTACATTCATTAATTCTTTTGTTTTTTGACTAAATAATATATCTTTAAACAAATTAGTAAATCATGAAGTTCTTTTGTAATTCCTACATCTTTCAAATACTCATCAACAATATTCAATGGTACAAACACAATAACATTAATCATTTTTACTTTCAGAATAACATCTGTATTAGTGTTATACAGTCAGATCCCGTTTATCCGACACCTGTTTATCCGACAACCTGGCTATCCGATAGACTCTTTATGGTGACCATTTTTCATAATGAATTTAACCCCGTTATACCGACATTCATACTCCGACTCCGACACAGTTCTCATCAAACAAAATGTTCTCACCCTGTTCTGTAAATCTTGTTAATCTGACACAATTTATTTTATATTTCCGCTGAACACATCATATAATGTAGAGGAGACTTATTATTATGACAAATAACAACAAATGAGCAAACTGCACTTTTCTATCTAAAGAAGATGACGAAAAGTAGGGCAAAGAAAAAGCAGCAGCACATCATATCTATGTGTAAGCAAAAGAAAGCGTGATGAATGCAAGATTGAAACATATGATTTATGATTTTTATCATCAGTCACATGTGCAAACTAATGAAAGTGATTGCTACATGATGTTTGTACTAAGAATTATAAAAAATGTATAATCAATTACGTATATTTAGTCTTTCTTACGTCTAGTTCATTGAAAAAAACTTTTAAAATATTCTTTTCCTTTTAACAAGTTTGTATTCAATTTGAACATCTATTTGAAAGTACAGATGCGTTCCGCCGATAAAGTTAAATGAATCAATCCTAAGAAAATTCCAGTAGCATCTTCCCCTCTCTAAACGATCACGTGTGGACTTATCTATAAATCAAAAACGTGAGATATGCATGTACAAATCAGATCACCCCAGATCCACTCAACACGAGATAGCTTCACACTTTTCAAATATTTATCAAACAATCATTGGCCGTTCGACAATAAGTGATTTTGTCTAAAAAAGAAAAGTGTTGAATATGGATACCAATAAAACAAGTGTACTTCGCTTGCGTAGCGCAAAACATCAAGCAATGGAAAGTGCTTTGTATATGTGGTTCACGGACGTATCAGCTCGTGGCGCCTCAATAAATGATGATATTCTCATTTTGAAGGCTCGTGTATTTGGAAAAGATCTGAATGTTGGAAACGAGTTCAAATACTCTAGCGGTTGGCTTGACCGTTTCAAAAAACGTCATGGTATCAAATTTTTTATTAAACATGGAGAAAGCTCCAGTTGTAGCATGAATGAAGTTTAACAATTTAGAGAAAAAATGCAGAATGATTTTCAAAATTATGATCCAGAAATCATCTATAACATCGATGAAACTGGTCACTTTTTTCGTTTGGAGCCGAATGCTACTCTCGCAACTGGAGCCATGAAAGGTAAGAAAAAGAACAAAGAATGTCTTACAATTGCACTTTGTGCCAACGCTAGTGGCACACACAAACTTAAGCCGCTTGTAATGGCAAAATTTGCTCGCCCACGATGCTTTGGCAAAAATTTCGATCCTAAAGTTTATTGTGATTATTATTCAAATAAGTCAGCCTGGATGACCACAATTATTTTTTGATTTGGCTTAAAGACTTTGACAGACTCATGAGAGATGCTAAAAAACAAGTGATTCTACTATGCGATAATGCCACCAGTCACAAACAAGCTGGAGTAAAGCTCACAAACACCATTGCCACCAAACTTCACTTCACACATCCAACCAATGGATGCTGGCATCATATGTAACTTTAAATTACATTATCGTAAATTCATTACACGCCATTTCATCCAATGTATTGATGATAAAGAAGATTTGAAAGTAAACGTAAGGCAAGAGCACTTGGTATGGTGTATAATGCCTGGGGTTTGGTTGAACAGACTACAGTCGTAAATTGTTGGAGACATACAGGCATTCTTGCTAAATCTTACCTTACAGTGAATGTGACATATGTTGATGAACATAGAGATACAGAAAACACAAATTTATGTGAGTTTCAAGAATTACTCATTCGCCTCGAACCGGAGTTTGAGGAAGTAATGTCAGCAAGCGCTTATGCAAATGTTGATGCTAACATTGAAACAGCTGAAATGTTAACTGAGCAACAAATCATCACTTTGATTTCATCTTCTGAAGTAGAAAGTGACAAAAATTTGAAAGACTATGAAGATGATGAATATAAACCTCCAACTACTTTAGTTGAACCTAGAAAAGCATTTTCAACTGTTTTGAATTTCATTGAGTGCAACCCGAAACTACATTTTCGTCATCATAACAATATAATGGCTTTATACTATGATTTGCAACCAAAATCAATCGAAAGTTTGACTTCTATTAAAGATTTTTTTTGAAAAAGCTTGAAAGATATTTTTAAAATAATTTTTTTTTAAATTTTTCCACTCTGTTTGACAAGAATATAAATAGTTATGTTTGAGCTGAGTGTTTCTATAGAAATTTGAAGTTACACTACAACAAACTTCATTAATCCACAGAAAAAACTTAGGTACTAACGATGTCGGATTAACGGGGTCTGACTGTATAAAGAAGAAAGCCTATTATACCAGTTTTGCCTACAAAAAATTAATATTGGATTTAAACCTTACTCACTATCATATATTAAAACTTTTAACCTACTTTATGTTGTGGATGATATTTTTTATAACATTCTAACAAAAGTATTGTTGCATATTAAGTGGATTAGGAAGATATTGATAATAGAAGCACGCTTTCTACGTATTGGTTTTTGATAGGTCTTTCCAGCCAAACTTATAAAATTTAAATTGATTTTAAAAAAAATTACATTTTTAAAATTTTAATTAAAAATATTTTCGTAAACATAAGGTAAGGCTGCGTCAATAAATCAAATCAAACATAAGGTAGGTGGTAGATTGGAAGAAATATCTAAGCACTATAGGAGTTTTCCATATGCTTGCGAAATGCTTGAAAAGGTATAAAGTTGTAGTTTGAGAAAATTGTAATGATTTGGCTTGCGAGTTTATTAAGAGTGAGCAACTTTGGAGAAATTCATTAGTTGTTGAGGGAGTTTGAAGTGTAGAAAGCTAGAGTAGTAGTTAAAGTTAGTTGGTGGATGTTAAAGAATATATGTATTAAATAAAAGAAAATAGTCTAATTATTTTTGTAGAATTTCTATTTATTGGTTTTTTTTAAATAAATTTTTAAGTTTAATTTAAAATTTTGTTTCATAAAAGTTTACAAAATTTTTTGTTGAAATATCAAAAATACATATAAAAAATTCAATATTGGAATTTTATTTTACTTTAAAAGTATTTAAAGTGTCAGAAAACATTGTTTAAAATATATTTTATTTATTTTGAAAAAAATTTTTAATAGTAAATGAGGCAGGTCAGGCTGGAAAGTGAATTTTTTAAAAGGACCTGACCCAATGAGGCAAAAAAAAGATATAAAATTAATAATATATTCGATAAATTCTTTAAATGGAGTTGACTAAAAATTTACTTCTAAATTGTTTTTTATTTATTTTATTTTTTATTACAATATATTTGTGTGAAAAGTGAGACCATTATTTAGGGCATTGAAATAGAGGCAAGGATTGATTGAGATATTGATAATTAGAAAGTTTTTTTTCATTTGTTTTAAAAAGTACATTTTTTATATTTGCAACAGAGAATTATGCGTGTGGTAGTTATTAGTGTGGTAGTTTAAGATATTTCAATACTTTTTCAAGTTTTGTATGAATCCTTTTTTTATAACGCGAAAATTTCAATTCCTTGTCAAACATACTTGTTTTGTCCAACAACAAAGTAAACTATTACCAACAAAATTTTCTTTACAAAGCTTAGATTGTGCAACTTCAGCGGATGTCTTAGTAGACAAATAATACAAAGATGATTTAGAGCATGCATATCATTATGGCGCGATTTATTTGCACTGGGCCATAGGCCAAATTTTATGATTTCCATCCTTCAATTAGTTTCTTATATGCTTTTATATATATGTAAAAATATGTAGGTAAAGTAATCTGGTAATCCAAGGTAAGAACTCAAGAAAAATTTCTACAAATTTAAATTCAGGTGTAAAATATTAAGATAGCATATGTTATGGTTTGGACACAAAAGGTAAATACAATCAGCTGGGGGAAATAGCAGTATAGGTTTAGAGTGTGTGTTTAATTAAACTATCGATCAATTAAACACACACTCATGCTAACGATCGAATACCAAGATGCCAACCAAAAAATAATAATGAAAAAATATTCAATTTAAAGTAGAATGCAAAACTAAGATAAAACCTAAATCTCAGATGCATATAAACATTTTTAAAACAACATTTTTCGGCCTTTTCCTATGAAAAATAGATTGATGATTTAGTTTGTATAGAGTGAATATAAAAGATCGCATTCAATGAATAGTAATGAAAGTGAGTTCAATCTAAATTGCCTAAAGTTAATCTTCTTAATCAGTGGTTCTTAACTTTTTAGATGCCTAAACTGCTTATTTTAACCCTAATCATAAAAAAAGATTTTTTTTTATAAAATATACAAACATTTATTAAAATAAATAAAAAATTATTTAAAGTTTAAAATTAATGAGACAATTATTCGTGTTTAGTTTCAATTATTTTTCCAATTCGAGGCTCTTTTTGGCTAAGTGCAAGACGCTTGTCATGTTGCGCATCTGGACGATTTCTCTACTTGTTTATAATCTGAAAAGTGTGGAAATTTATTGCTTTGAAACTATTAGTGATGGTAATTAACCGTGTTTCGTTAACCGATTAATTCATTCCGAAATATCTTTTAACCGATCTATTAAGGGGTTAATTTTTGGTCCATAGATATACACATGAATAACAAAAATAGTTCGTCAAGGAAATCAAACACAATTTTAAGAGCATAATTACAAGAAATAGAACATGAAAATAAGGTTATTTAATTCCGTTTTTAAAAATACCTGACATTATTATACAAGACATTGTATTACAAGTCAACCCTATTCACTGGTTAATTTAAACCGAATAAAATCACTATTAGCTTTCATAACATGCTGTATGTTTCGTCACTTTTATATGCTTTTTAAATAATTAGCTTATTTAGTTTTATATTCACTAATAAAAGCAAGAATAACATTTTTAATAGATACGTAAAGCAAATAGTCATTCACAGCTAAAAAAAGATGCAAAATATATACATCCATGAATACGAGCAAGAATAACAATTATAAATATTACATTTCATATTATATTCATTAAGAAAAAATTCTATTAATTTCATTTTAACTATAGGCAATGAATTTTTAAGATCAAAAATTTTTGCAAGTACTGTATTCCATAATTTGCAAGCTCTGAATCTCAAGCAAAAATTTGATTTGCGCAATCTAAATCTATGCATTACAAATGAACAACTATTTTTAAGAGAGTATGATACAGCATTAGACTTATAAGTAAACAAATCACAAAAAATATCAGGTAAAAGATTATTAAAATATTTACATATAAATAGTGAAACTCTATGTTTATAAAGATCATTAAATTTCAGTTATTTTGCATAATAATAAAGAATTGTGAATGAAAGAATTAAGGTTTTTAAAAATAATTCTCATAGCTTTTTTTTGAGTAATGTAAACAATATCATTCTTTGTATACCCCCAATTTTCAACACTATAAATTAAGAGAGGTAAAAAAAGTGCTTTATATAGAATAATTTTAAGAGGGAAAATATTTTTAACAACTCTAAGTCTACCTAAAACTGAATTCAATTTGGAAACAACAAACTGGTGATGGGCAGTCCAATTTAATTTATTATCAACAACAAGACCTAGAAAATTGAATTGATCTACATACTCAATAATTAGATTTGGCTTAGTAGGTTTATGACTATTAGAAAAGTACATGGCCTTGCATTTATAAAGATTTATTTGCATAGAATTGCGATGTAACCATTTGAGGAGTGAATTAAAGCAATCAAATGAGATGTCTTCTTTAAATTGAATTAAAAGAGTTATGTCATCTGCGTACATGAGCAAATCATTGTCACAGCAGACATCGGAAATATCATTCAGGTAAGTCAAGAACAATAAGGGCCCAATGATTGTGCCCTGGGGAACCCCACATTCAACTAATTTCAAATCAGATGGTGTATGATTAATAAAAACAGACTGATATCTTGATTCGAGATAAGATTTGAGCAGTTTACAAGATGAAGAATCAAATCCATAGAGACTAAGCTTATGAATGAGATTACAATGAGGTATTGTATCAAAAGCGCTAGAAAGATCCAAAAAAATTGTAACTAGAGATAACCCATTATCCGAATAGTGAGAAACTTTATCGACAAAGATGGAATGAAGTAAAGTAGTTGAGTGATGTATTTGTAAATTTGGCAATGCAAAAGTTTTTCGAATATTTTAGACAATGAGGAAATAATGCTGAGGAAATAATGCTAATAGGTCTAAAATTAGAAGCATCAAGTTTATTACCCTTGTTAAATACAGGAATAACTTTGGTATATTTAAAAACAAATGGAAAATTACAATATGATATGCAAGAGTTGATAACTATTAGTAAGTATTTGGCCAAAGATGATAAAACAAGTTTGATATTAGCTATTGATATACCATATATATCTTCACTAAAATTATTTTTCATTTGATTTACAGTCAAAAGAATGTCATTCATGGTGAATGATGTAAACTTAAAAAAAGAGTCAGTTCTTCGAAGAAAAGTACTAGTAATAACCTGCGGCAAAGGCTTTGCTTTCTTAATGAAATTATTACTAAAAACATGACCTATTGATTTATCGTTCGATAAAACTATATCACCGTTCTTCAAATAGATTTTATTATTCTTGCTTCATTAAAAACATTTGTTAAGTTTGTTCCACATATCTTTAGAATTAAAGGAGTCAAAATACTTTTGAAAATATAGTTTTTTTCTGAGTTCTGATAACAGACTTAATTTTATTTATTATAAAAACAAACTTACTTTTAATATGGGAGCAGTTTGTGTCATCTGCCCTCCTTAATAATTCATATAAAGAATCTCTCTTTTTAATTAATTTTAGTATGTCTAAGTTAATCCAGGGATTTATAGCAACCTTATATTTATTTTTGTTATAGTACTTCAAAAGTACCATGGATTCAGAAATTTTATGTGAAACAAATTGTTGAAAACAAAAAAACGCTCAGGATCATCATAAAAATCCCCAAGTTTTTCCTCAAAATCAAAGCTTTGTATACTTGTTATAAATTTAACTGAAACAAACTTTTTCTTTATAATAATTTTGTCAGCTATTTCAAAATTGTGAGACAAAAAAAATGGGAAATGGTCTGATATCCCTGATTCTAAAAAACAAGCATCATAAGTAAACATAGAATCATTCAAGAAGTTATCAATGAGAGTCTTATGTGGTCTGGTAACACAAGTAATACACAACTTCAAAGAAAATGACATTAAGTTATAAAAGTGATTAACTTTTCTATTGACATTTAAATTTAAGAGATTCAAATTAAAATCACCAAACACTATGTGGTAATTAGTGTTACCAAGTAACATTAAGTATTGATTCATTTCATTTAAAAAATATTTCAAAAGAAATATCGATAGATGGTGGACGATAAATATTGTGTAAAACATTATTCTTACTACCAACAAGAAAAATCTCGATCGAGAAAACTCCAAAGGAGGATAAGATGAGATCTTCTTTGAGAACACGGTATGATGACGTATCATGAATGAGAAAAGCTAATCCAGAGTGAGTAGATAACTTACAAGGTGAAGATAAAAAATGATATTGGGGATAGTCAACAAAATTTACATAATTGTCACTTAGCCAAGTTTCTTGTAGGCCAACAACTTTTAATTGCTGATCATTATGCATATTATTCACATTCTCAACTAAATTAAATATATCAGGAAACTTTAGAGTAATTGACTGACAATTCAACGACATCAAATTAAAAGCATGCTGTAACTTTACATCATTCACCTATCAACAAGGTTAGAGGAAACATAGGCCTCCTGATTTTCATATTCGAACAACTTAGAAAATTAAAAACTCTCATCTTGAGAGGAAACCTCAACATTAAAGTTAGTAAACTTTTTAACAAACTGGATTTCATTTTTATGACAAGTGCAGTTAAAATTTCTAAGTACAATGATCAAAAATTTTATAACCATTTTTTTGCAATTAAAGCAGACATGCTTATCAAAAATTCCCTTCATATTGCAAGTATCAAATTTATGATACAAAGCACAATCTTTACATATGGAACGAATTTTACAAAATTTAAGTGTATGCCCATAATGACAACAATTTGAGCAGAACTTAACCCCATAAAAGTCATAACATTTTACAAGATTATAATTAAAATAGATATAAAAATTATAAACCACGACGACAAGCTTCTTGCGAGCAAACTTCGAGCTTTTAAAAAAGAAGAATTTGAAGGAATTACTGCCATCTTTTTCCACAATCTTCAGTAACTCAGGATTCTTTATCATGGCAATGACTACATCATCAATGAATCAAATGAATTTTAGGACTAAACTTTGGAACATGCTTCAAATCAAGATTTTTCTCTTTAAATTTTTCCTCAGCTTTAGCCAAATTTGTAGAAGTAGGGAGACATACTTTAATCGAGTTCTTGTTTGATTTAATATAGTTTACCTGAACTTCATTCAAACAGGATTTGGCATCATTTAACAACGAGTCATGAGTATCATCGTCAGATTTCAGGTATAAAATGTTGTTTGAACTTTTTTTCACCACTCGAGCATACGTTTGATCACTTTTGCTACCAACATTACTGTGAGGTAAAGAAACACAATCTGATGTTGGAGAATTTAACAATTTAGTTTTCACTTCTTTTTGCAATTTCCAACATCAACACTAATTTCTTCCACTAAATTAGCAATCGTATCTAATTTAGATTCAACTTTAAATTCTTTCTTTATGTTAGAAATAATCCAATCAAGATTAGACTTTATCTCCTTTTTACTAAATGAATCAATTGATTCTCTTAGTTTTATAAGGTTTTCAATAATAATTATAATCGGGACGTCGTTATTTGAATTTTTATCAGAAATAGCTTCCATCAGATTACTAGAGATGTCGGAAATGTGTATTCCTAGAGGACCAGGATCCTTTTGACTTTTTGAGCATCATTAAAAACATATTTGAAAAGTCTAACGAGAGCATGCACATTTTTAAATACTGATTGCAATTAAATGGAAAAAAAGACCAACAATTAAATGTTTAATTTATTATTCAAGTTAAACGCTCTTAGTTCTTACCATATGTTAAGGCATACTTTTTTATATGAATAAAAAAATATACAACTGCATAATACTTACGCAATTTCGAGATTTTGAAATATAATGGACACGTTGGTAATTAAATACAATATTATATTAGTTATATTTTTGTGAAATGGCTACACTTTTTTTATGACTACGAGTTCTCTATAGATTACAAGAGATGTCATGTGGACCAATGGTGGTAGTCCTAGACCAAGCTGAGAATCACTGGTCCACAACTCAGACTAAAAAGTCAACGTTCGTTCACCCGAATTAAAGATAAAGCTAGGACGGTGATCTAAAATTCCCTTACCTTTACCTATTACCAAAAATAAATATTTTCCATTTCTAAAATATTTCAAGTGTCATCATTTCATTGAAAATTTAATTTTCCACAACTCTTAAACTTTTTCCTATTTGCCCTCCATTATATACACTATCATTGAGACTAGTTTGGTCTCCTCTTACAAACACTTTCTGTTTATTGAATTCTTTTGACTTTATGCCAGCTTTCGGTTACTAAATATCTATAAACGGTGTCTTTACCAACCAATCAAATAATTTTGTATTAAAAAACCGTCTAAAAATAAAAAATGGCTAACTTCAAAAAAATTCAAACATAAACGATAAAACCCTATCAATCTCTTTATTGTTTTTAAGTTTTGTTCCGATTCGTGGAAAGCAAAGCGTGAAATTTTTTTTCGTTGTTCTTTTTGTATAAGCCGGGGACTCCCTTCTAACTTGTCCGTGTTTCCTTGAATTTTGGAAAAACCCCTCGATTCTGGAAACGTCGGGGGAAAAAGGATAGGGAAGGAAAGGGGTTTCGTGGCATATAAATTTGGTTTTGGGCGTGAAGTTCCACAAACTCTTTTAACCGGTTTGAAATCAACTCTCTTGTTTCTGTGCCGGGGGATTTGTGAGGGAAATTTTCCGTATTTCGTCAGTTTAATTTTTTATTTCCTCTTTTTCCTTTCTACTTGCTAAATCCGAGTTCACAGGGGTGTTCGGGAAAAAAAATGTTCCCCCCACTTTTAATCCTCCATGAGGCGAAATTTATCAGTTCTGGGGATGTTCATTTGAACAAAGAGAAAATGAAGCAGTCAAGTCATGAAATGAATCGCCCCGGTTTTTAACAAGCACTCAGAAGGGTTCTTCAAGAGCCCGGGATAGAATTTTTCTGTTTCATATTGTGTGTTTTTTTTATAATCTTTCTCAATTTTCCGTTTGCGAGGGTGTTCGCAATGTGTGAAGCAGAACAGCTGGGAAAAGTTTTGGCTTTTGTCAGCTCGGCTTTTGAGTTTTTTGTCCCTTACGATTTTGTTGAAATCTCCCTTTTATCAGATTTGGTTTGCAGCGGTGGTATAGTTGGTTTTTAGATGTTTTCGATATAACGACGTTTTGATAAATCATCTTCAACCCTTTAGGCCTTCTTTTCACCGTTTTGTTTTGGCCAACAACGGGAAAAAAGAATCAGATTTTCCTCTTTTACATTTATGGGTTAAATTCCCTCCCTAACTTTAATTGACAAAAAGCGTTTTCTACCTATCGCGGTGTGGGTGATACTTTTAGGTGCTTCTTACTTGCGTGTTCATTGTAAGCATTAGTGGTGCCATATTTATGAAGTTTTCGAGGAAAATTTTGGTTCTTTCGGGCATTTTCTGACTTTCTGAGTTCTGAATCAACTATAAGGAATAGATTCTGTTGGTTAAGGGTCCTCTTTTAAAAAGTTTTGCTCATCGGTCTTTAGCGCCAGAAAGATACCAGTGCACAATGTCCTGAAACTTTCTATAACTGGGTCCCAACAAACAAACTCACAAAAAAAATAACTAAAAATGTTTTCTAATAAAATTCTGGTTTTCTCCTCTGGCGCAAAAAAAGGTTCGAAAAAGTTAATTTATCTTTTTTTTGCTTTGGCTACTTGGTGTATTATTGTGTCTTCTTCCCAACCCGTCCCAAAAAAGGGTCCCGGCACTGCAAAGTCTCGTTTCGTTTGCCCTTCTATCAACTGAATTTTGAATTTCTATTCATTTGAAAAACAGACCGTTTCCCTTCTCCACTGTTAAAAAGGGCAATAAAATTTGCAAGTAACTAGAAATCAAATGAAGTGTCAAGAAATGGAAAATTATTACACATACACAAATAAAGCGGGGTTTGTGATCTATACCTTCTTCACTATTCATTCATGCCAAGGAATTTTTACCAAATGTGGTGAGAAAAAGTAACAATGCAGACAATTATATATGGTTCGTGTAGTCAATGGAACAATTGAGGTCCTCTAGCCCATGCGTATTCTCGATAAAAAATCAATTCAAGTAAGAGTTCTTTGTGTTTGAAATCATATTTTGATTTATTTCTGCGTTGTATGTGTGTCTTGTGTCTTTTATTACCCAGATAATACCATGATACAAATTCAATAAGGAGTCCTTCTCTTCTTTTTTTATTCAAGTACCAACCTGCGCTGTTCAACAAATCGATCTAAAAAGCTTATCTAATTTTTTTAATCTTTTTTACTTTTATAAAATATTTTGACTGTAGAAAATATATTTATAAAAAAAAGTTTTGAATAGTGATCAATATAATTTTTTCACAAAACTACATAATATACGTTTGTTTGTTTTGTTACTTCTTTTTTCTTTGTAAATAAAAAAAATATTATAGTTCTTCTTTTTAATTTTTTATATATAATATTTTGCACTATGGAAAAAAATTTATGAAAACAAAGTTTATAGTTTTTTTCACAAAACTACATATTCGTACGCTTGTTTGTTTTGTTATTAGCTAATAATGAAAGACTTGCTATAATACCCAAAGCGAAGGAAATAATAGAAACATGATTTTCGAATGTCATGTGTTTCAAAAATAATCCTCAGAAAAAAATTCTAAATTTGAAATCCACTTCAAATATTTTTATAACTTGTTTAAGGTTACAACTTAAGTTTTTCATAAAAACATATTAATTTTAGATGGCGTTAAATTTAAATTTCGTATAAATCACTATAAATATTTTTTCATGTGGTGAAAATTTTATATTTCTTTTTATCTTTAAAACCCATTAAAAAAAATAAAATACCACCACGTTAGCATATCGACTAGCTATATTTTTCTATCAGAAAAAGAGATTTTAAATATTTACTAGCCAAAAAAAGCCCTACTACGTCCTTATAAGGTTAATGGTTCAATCTGACAAATAAATATCAGCACACATAAATTTAAATAGCAAACATAGTAAGAATTTGAATTTAAAAATCACTAATGAGTAAAAAATGAAAATTTATTCTAGTGGCATTCATCATAACTTGAACGTTTTCAGATCTCTTCTGCTCGTATTTAGACAGAATTGAATTCCTTCTCTCAGTAATTTTTAACCTGATCTCTTTTTCCTCCCTATACAATAAAATTAAATGATGTCCTAATGTAAATTTTCTGTTCTTAGAAACTAATGCTTGTCCGTTTGATAAAAGCTTGTTCTTCCTTTTAATTTATTAACAGAAATATTGTGGTTTTATATTTGTTTGTTTTATGACAAAACACATATTTTAGGTGGCAAAGTAAAATAATTTAAAGTACCAAACTTACTCTAAACAAAACTACTGATTGTTCTACAGCATAATTAGAATTACATCGGATGCCTTTTTATTAGTGAACATTGTTCAGACACTTATTTTTGGATATAGATGCATGCTAATTTATGAACTCTTATTCAGCCTATCTAAGGCCATCGAGATTATAAATTATTTTCACAGCTAAAATAAAATTTTGATAAATTGTTGATAGTTACACAAATGTGTATTAGTAATATATCATATATCGCTACCCATTTAGCTTGAATTCTTGAAACAAGGTTTCTCTATATTTGTTAAAATCTTAAATTATAGCAGAGATAAAATTATAAATTTTAAAGTTATCAGTAATAGTAAAGGCGGAAAATAAAGTTTTTCTTTGATTCAAAGAATTTCGTTAAAATTACAAATATATTTTCTAAAATTTTTGATATAGGAAAAAATGATGGGGAGGGGCCGTAAAGCCTCCGTCACTGAGAAATGGAATAAAAATAGCCAGTCACAAATAAGGTTAGTACAAAAAAACTGATAAAAAATCACGCAAAAAGCTAAGAGTAAAAGTCTATCATTACATCAAAACCAATGAATGCATGTAGAAGTTACACTAGCGGGGAGGGCAAAGCCTAATTGCCCCACAATTAAAATGTAAATTATTTTTATGTTTTATTCGCAGTAAGTTTGCCGGCGTGTGCTCTATATAAATTTTCAGACAATTTGTGTTCCTTTATTATTCTTAATTTCTATACCAGAAGCGAACTAAGAGGGTTTATAATGAGAAAGTCTACTCACAACCCAAACAAGTCTTTAAAATTCAAAATTATTGGTAGAGCGAAGAGATTTTTACCTCTTTGAAATGGCGTTGCCTCCTTGAACACCTGCATGTGCGACCTGTTCTATACCCAAATTATGGGAAGAATGTATTATCTACTCCAAGTTACATTACCAAATGTATTATAATATCACATGACTGATTACAAATCCACAGGATAATTTTTGTTTTCTTTTATTATGCAAAACTTCTAACACAAATGGGCTGCAAGTTTTTAAAAAATGGATTTTATACGGGTAATTGCTCACAATATTTAAATACTTAATGCCACATCTCAAATTGCAGTTATTTATTATTTGTTTTGTCAATTTATTTTCTTTTTGAAATAAGTTTTTTAGTTGATTATTGAGTTTTAGTGTTTTAACATTATAACAATATTACTTTAGCGGTTGCAGAAGTCTGCAAAAATGCCAAATTGTATTTTAATTTTTGGAAATTAGCTGGAAATCAACTAAATGTCCAGATAGCATATCTATTGTTTAATTATGTAGTCCCAATAAAGGTTGTTTACGAACTCTCAGTTGCATTTTTGCAGAATGAATTAAAAATGTATTTGTATTTCATCTGAAAACATCATTCTTTAAGTATGAAAATATGATGGAATTAAAACTAATTTTCATAACATATCCGATTCCAAACAAAGCTTTATTAAAATGAGAAAAATAAATTTAAAGAGAAAACTACTTGAATACTTTTATTGCTTTTGCTATTTATATATTTGTTAAAAATGAGAAAAAATTTATTAAAAGAGGAAAGAAAAATAGGAAAGCAATAATGTTAATTCAAAAAATTTGGACATAACAAAAAACAAACTTAACGTAAGGATGCTACAGGCACACATTAATACGTTATCGAAAACATTATATTCAATGAAAGAAGCAAATTAAAATATGATTAAGTACAACGTATATGAGGTTATTTATAAACAGCATAAATCTATCAATATAAATGAACTACATATTTTCTTTAATATTATTATTATTAAGTGTTTGACGAAGTGGCAATATTGATAAACACCAAAGCATGCGTTTAAAAAGCATTTAAATTTCCTTAATTCAAAATTTATAAAAAAAAAATCACGTTTATAAAATTAACTACAAAAATACAGACATATACAGATAACATCTATCTTATTGAAATCTGGGATATATAAAGCGCGTTTTTATGAAGCAAATGGATCATTTTCAGTGAAAAAAGAAGTGTTCTAAGAATGAAAAAGTAAAAGATTTATTAAAAAAAGTTGATATTAATCAAAAAATTACGTTATTTGAAGTAACGAGGCTTTTTTGAGTTGGTAGCGGATTGAATGCCGAACCAAATGGATCTGTGTCAAAAAAGTTTCCAGACTAGAAAAAAGTCACACCATAATATTTCAAAGTTTGCAATATTATACAAAGTATACCGTTGTATTATTGGCATTTATTGTTGTATCATATGTGTTAGCGTCTAGGTATCATTAAACAAAAGAAATTAGGGAAAATGTGCATGGTGATGATAAAATTACTTGAAGAAAAAGGATCAGAATCAAAAGCATTTTCAAAATTTGAAGATTCAGGATTGAAGTCACTCTCAAAAGCTGCATCTATATTTGCCAAGGAACTTTTTTCTTCTGTTGAAACTTTTGATGGATCAAAAAAGGGTGTTTTATCAAAGATGTTGCTTTCGTCAAACTTAAAAATAAATAAATAAATAACAATATATATAATATGAGTGTAGTCATGGAGGAGGCCATTGTTATCCTAACAAAATTAATAGTTTGGTGATAAAACATTAAAAAAATATGCACTTTTAAATGCTAATTATATTTCGTAATACTTTACACTTTATAAGAGTTATTAAATAAATACAAATAAAGAGATTCTATATGAGGATAATAAATACAAATTGTTTAGAAATGAAAAACGCCACATAAAGTGAATATATAAGTCTCTATAGCAACTATCTATATTTTCATATCGCTAATCAAATGATTTATATCTTTTTTATTTTTGCTAAATTAAGCTCTAATTTTTCAAAGCATAAAAATTCATTTATCATTTTTATAATTCTAATTGTTTTTGAAGGTTTTTAAATTTTGGTTAGTAATTTTACATAACATGTTATTTTTTGAGCTTAAAATAAATGTAACCGAATACTATTTATGTTTATCTGCTAACATTATTCATGATTGTAACCGTAGTCTTAATTAAGGCATATTAAAAAACAATTAATGCGCTAGCTGGAGTTCAAATTGTGGCTTTTCTATTTCAAGTCTTTATTTTGCTTGAATTTATGTAATAAAGGGAATCTGTTGTTAAGCTTTTATAAACTTGGAACCAACTGAAAGAAAAACGCAAAGAACACGAACTAACACATAATCATAAAATAATTTTAACGAGATCAAGCTTTATACAAATTACAGTGAATACAAACGAAAATATTTCTTACAAAACTGATAATATTTGTTTGGATATGATTCAAAGAATTACAAAATTGAAAAATCATCGTTCAAAGCTCTATTCTTTTTTAAAGATAATGTATAGCTTTCTAGGGTCATGGCGATGACATTAAAAAAGCAATATACGGTTATCGGAATGAAATGAAAAGGTACACCATGGATACAGCATTCGGCAAAACCATGATACAAGCATTGACCAATTGGAATATATAAAAAATCATAAACAATGACTACAAGCAAAATTTGAGTACATTTTACAAATATATTTACATTTCCATGCAGATGGAACATTAAATAAGAGTATCCCATTTGACCAGAAGAAGGAAGAAACAAAAGCAAGTTAGACAGTTGTACTGAGGCAGTGAAACTATTGTAACTCAAATATTCTCACAATGTGTTCTTCCACGTGAATCAGAAAGAGGCTCATTGAAATTGTTTTTTTCAAACGCTTTCTTTCATCTTTATTCACCTCATATCTTTTGATCCAAAGTTTATCATTTGATTTCATGGATTTTTGTAATGAAACTGGATTTGAAACGAAGCATGATCGATATAGCCACCTTACCAATCTACAAATCCCTTTACGCAAACTTGGATACGTTTTGTTTATGATTCTAGCGAAAATAGATTTCATAGTATGATCCACAGCTTACCATATGTTCACACAGAGTTCAATTCAAAAAATTACATGAGATATAATGCTGTCATAAAAAGAAAAGCTATCGCTAATCATATTTGAAATTCGTAGTAAATTCAAAAGCTACCACTGGGTTCAATTTTTACTATATTCCATTAGTTGAGTTTGTAGAATCCTAAATCATTTGTTTCAAAGACACGCTACTTTTTCCTGTAATATTGGTTTTATCTAATGTAAGTCTTCAAACCAAAGATTTAATTTTAAACACAAAGGTTAAATTTTGTTACATATTTTTTATACTAGCTTATTTAAATCCTATTTTTGTTTAACACTAGAAAGACGAGAAGAAAAGTATACCTATAAAGACAAAAGGGTCAAAATGACAACTTTTTTTAAAATTTTGAAATTATTTAAAAAATTTTTTACAAAAAGTTTATTTTTTTCATTTTAATATTTTGTAGCATTTTCTACATATGATCCTTCTTTTAAAAACACATTTTCCACATCTTTTACATTTTTCCACAGTTTTGTTTTTACAATTTTTAGTTAAGCAAAGCTTTCTTCTAGATGTACTTGCTTCCTGATCATCGAAAAGTGAATCCTCCGATGAAGTTTCTGAAAGTTGAGAGCTGCTAACAACTAATTCTTCAACCACCTTTAAGATAAAATTTCGGCGAGAAATCAAAGAGTCATTAATTTTTTTGTACAGTATGTAGGCGTTGATGGTTGCTAAATCCAAAACATTAAACCATACTGCAAAAGGCCATCGTCTTACCCCCGATTTTGAAGTATATAGCTTAGTCATTTGGTCGATAATATCAACTCCATATTTTGTAGCATTATAAAACAAAACAGTTTCAGGCTTCTTCTTACCTTCAGAAATTTCAACAGATTTTGTGTGTAAAGAGCTTATTATAAGAACAAGCTTGTTTTTTTGGCTTTATAGGCGGTTAGTGATATGTCATCCTCGCTATAAAAAACCTTGGATGAAAATAGAGGCATTTTATTGGTTTCTTTCAAAATTTTTGGGATTTCTTTTTTACTAGATTTAATTGTTCCAACCAAGCTGGTTTTTTGCTGCGCTAACTTTTGACATAATGCTTTAGAAGTGAAGAAGTTGTCTGTAGTTATATTATAACCTTTGTTAAAAATTTTACATTGCTCTAGTAGTTTATCAACGACGTAATAGCCTAATGACATATTATTTCTATCTTCATTCTTTCCTAAATAGGGGAAGCCTCTACAAATATATTTTGAATTTACTTCTACCAGCAACCAAAACTTTATCCCAAATTTGTCAGGCTTGTTCGGGAGATATTGAGTAAACGGGCATCTTGCCTTCGTTGAAAAAAGTTGCTCGTCTATAGTAAGATTACAATCTGGTATGTAACATTTGACGCAATTGTCTATGAAAAGATTCCATATATCCGAGAAAAGAGCAAACTTATCATTTTCAAGCTTCTGTTTACTTTCACTTTTTATATCGAATCTTATAAATATCATGATTTGTTCAAATCGATCACGCGTCATTGCATGCGTGAAAAGTTGTACTCCCCATTTTTTAGACCAAAAAAGTTTCCAACTCCTGCAACTCCATTTTCCATCCTGGCTTGTGTTTTGTAGCCTCTAAGTTGGTATATTTTTGAATAAAACGCAACATATTTTCGGAAATAAAACATCGAAAAGCAGAAGCGCCGCATGTCTTATCTACATTTCGATAAGAAAAAACTGTTGGACCACTTTTCACTGTGAAAATGTTTTGTTGTTGAAAGCGCCCTTGTAAGTTGAAATTTGAGGATTCATACCAAGTGGTTCCATCGATACCTGTCGTAGAGTCAATATTTGCCGAAAAACTTCTTCAACTGATGAAAGATCATCTGACGACTCAGTGTGATTCAAATAAGTGTAACCAATATCGTTTTCTCCATCACTTTTGTCTGAAAAAGATTCATATCCAGAGTCTCCTTCTTCAATACTTCGGATAAAGCACAAGGCATTTTTAGCAGCTTCTCTTTGTGACTTTGTTTTATTCATTTGAAATTGATGTTCAATCTTACTTCAAAAAGACTTTAAAAAGGGTATAATACGCATAAAAAGATGTGATGTAAACAAAATTATTACAGACTATGCTCACACTATAAGAGTGAAATAATGACACTGATAAATATCTATCAAGCATAGAAGATCATTATCAACGCGTCTTTTCAGACATACACAATGAAAAGACAAAAGAATGCTACTCGATAAATCAAAATTCCCAGCTGTTGTTTTGAAAAATCATTAAAAAAAGCTCTAATTACTTTAACAGATGCGATTATCCCCACGAAGGGTCCTTATAATGAAAATTATGTCAAATGGTCATTTTGACCACTTCGTCTTTGTAGATATATCATGCTCTACACATAAAGCAACAAAATATTTTACAAAAAAGTTGAGTAAAAAACAAATTTTAAGTCAAGTCATAAAAGTCAAAAAAGGACTAGTAATTTTACTGATGTAATCTTTGTTAATTTTTTTGTGAAAAAAAACTATTGTGGTCAATTTGACAACTTTGTCTTTCTAGTGTTAGGGTCCTTCATCCATTTTTAAAATAGAAATAACATGGTATTTACGAAATTCCAGCATACAGTATATTACCGTATGCGTGTAATAGGCTTATTTTAGAGATGATAATAAAAAAATTGTATATGAGATTTATAGGAAGATTGACGACAAGTTTGACAAGTAAGGTGGTATTCATAAAAAAAAATAGGAAGTAATTATTAGCAAACAAAAAAGAAAGTGAGCAATACGTAGAATACTCAGGTTGAATCCTCATAGAATTTCTTAGAATAATTCGTTTTAGATAACATTTTTAAAGTAAAAAGACGAATTTGAATTATATTAAACGAAGAAAACCTGTTTTAGCTGAGCCATCAGGTCTTGAATTTGCTGCTGAATGGGTTGGATATCTTGTATTTCTTTGTTGATTAAGTTATTTAAATCAAGCTCTTCCTTCTTGTACGTTTCAATTTCTTTTCGAAAGTGCTCATCTTGCACACCTGTGATTGAGTCATTTAGTCTTTGAATCTATTTCATATAAATTAGCGTAAACTTTATAAAAGTAAAGTACCGTGGGGTGTTTTCATCGAGAAGGATGAACTATGAAGAAAGTAGGCTTGATGCTGAATCAAACCCAAGACCTTGATTTACCGAAACCCAGTATCTAACCAAAACCGTTTTAAGTTCGTTCAACACTGTTCTAAGGACGGTATCCCCAAATAAATAGACAGAACAGAAAACTTCATATGGCTGAATCAAACCGATTCATCAGACGAAAAATTCGACCATCCACACAGCGATGATGTGATGACGAAGCAAATAGACCAAGTAGGTTTTTATAAAACCATAAATTTTACTTTTGGAAAAAAAGACTTGGGTCCATAATTAAATCTTATTCTACACGCGAGTATATAAGTTACTTGATACTCATTTCTTAGGCATATAATCATGCAGCTTGCAAACACACATCATAAGATAAGTAAAAGTAAAAAATGAATTCAGGATTCCGGCAGTGATTGCAAGATCTAATAAATAGTTAGTTTAAAAATAAATACTCCCAATCGGTGAACCTTTTTGAAATAAATCGCTGCCCTTATAATAATATCATTTCAGATAAGCCAAAAAGAAAGATAAAATGGTATAGTGTGCAAAACAACATAAAAGGTAAATCAAAAATGGAGCAATACAGTGTTTAAAATGAAAAAGAAAAAATTAAACAAGTGGATAGTAATTTTATTTCAATTTTGTTATAAAAAAAATTATATTCTCAAAATATAAGAACAAAAAACAGGATAAAAATTTTATCTTCTTAGACATTGATTTTCTAAAATTAAGCGTCTGCTTTTCTTTTTAACCGGTTATCGACCACAGTAGACAAATGTCGACTTTACATTGTCGGCGCTTAAATACAAATCTTCTGCTTGACATTAGACATCGTCTGATTATTCTAAGTGATAACGGGTAAAATAACTTAAAGCAGGCGATTTTTATTTTATGCGAACCGATTGTGCCGGGAAGCGTTAAAAGTTATAAATTAAATGTGAACCTGTGTCTTTTCACTATTGATCTCATTTTGTATTTGAAGGAAAGTATCTTTCAAATTAATCTCCTCTTTAACAATGGATTCAGATTGTTGTTGCAAACTTTCTCGCTGAGATTCCACGTGTTTAATGGTATCATACATCGATTCAACTTCATTCTTAAGTATATTAATTCCTTCATGCTTTTGGTTGAGTTTTTTTCGCTCTGCTTGTAGGTCACTTTGCATATTTTGCTTTTGTCTAAGATAAAAATTAAAAACATATATACATATATCTCTTGGCTGAGCTGGAACAGCTTGAGAGCGGGTCCGCAAGTTGTAGATAGTTGAACGGCCATCAGATATGGTGATTAGCTGCGACATAATCAAGCTTAGCTTGATGAATAAGCAGCCCCCAACAAACAGTAACGACATAACGAGACGAAGTAGTAGATTGGGTGATTCCTTTCTACAAGTTAAAATGCTCCATGCTCAGGAGGATGTCGTGACAAGACAAGTAAGGCCGCCTTCAAATAAGCCTAGTTTTCAAGTTCAGAACTAAAGAAGATAAATTTTCTTCATTTGTATCATGGTTTTTTTCTGAAATGATTAAAGGAATTAAATTATATGCAATACATTTTTTTAATTCTAGCGCTCATACAATCAAATTTTCAAATCTTGTGTTAAAATTCGCTTTAAATGTCACAGCTACGCGCATTATGCATTTGATTGGATGAGCGATGAATGGTGCATGAAAGGGAAGGCACAAGATATTTCTTGTTCTATCATACATCAATATTCTATTAATATTTCAGTTTCACACACTATCTGTGCTAAACACCATTTTACGTTTGAAACAAATAATTGTTTCTAAATAATTTTAAACATTTTCTTTCTAATTCATTAATGATAACTCTAATATTAATAGTGATGTGTATTGGTCGTATTTCAATAAATCTTCAAATAGTTTTAACTTTAGTAAACTTCATTTGACTAATGTTTTGGATGCGATTAAGACTATAGAAAGGAGGATATATATATATTGAAACTTGTTCGAAAAAAGTTCATTTTTATTACGTCAAAAATTTGTCATTCTTTTATCATCAAAATATTCTCTTGTGTAATCATAAATACATGCTAAAATTTGTTAATACTCTCCTCAATAGAGATCAACCGAATTACTATATAGCAAAAACCTGATAATTCCTTTTTATGGACTGAATCATCAAATTGCTTGACATATCGGTTTTGCAAACTCTGTAATGATATTTTCAGAAATTTTTCAACATAATATACGATCCTTATAGCGCATCCAAAACACAAATTAAAAATATCTTATCTCCAATTACGTGATTGAATGTGATGTTAAAAATATTGATGTTTGTAATTTTAAAGAAACACATTTCTTATAAATCGTACGTTATTCTTTACTTCATAAAAACCAGCAAACTATTATTTTGATTAACATATTTTTCATATCTCGAGGTCAATTCAACACTGCGATAGAGTTTCTCACAAAAATTCCAACTTCTACCGATCTTAGAATAGGCGATATATGTGATTCACATTTCAGAGAAGGCATTGAGAAATAAATAGAAATATTGAAGCAAAAAATAGGTCGGTATAGATATAAAAATTGAAAGGAAAGGGTTCTAGATTCTAGAATATTATGAGAAAAGCAAAAAATAGATTTCAAAAGAACGCAAAACAAAACACTACAGGATAAAAGAACTTACTTTTCTATTTCATTGATTTCATTTTGAAGTGTGAGATATTCAGAATATCCTAGAATGTCATGATATTCCGCATCATTGATAAGAGAAAGTTGAGGCTAAAATGCATTATGAAACATCAAAGTCAAATAACTTTTTAATTTTATATACTTTAGACAATTAAAACAAACACTAGGTATTTAAGACAGTCGCATACCTGATCAAGTTATTATTAAAGTATAGTAGGCACAAAAAAGTGTCATGAATTTTATGTGTTTATTATGCTCATCATTAAAAAGACATTCATTTTATAATGTAATAAAAACGATAAAAAGATTGTATACATTGTGGCAATTGTTCACTTTGTTTGAGATGGGTCTGTTTTTTGTCATTTGTAATATCTGTTTGATCAATATGAAACGATATCGCAAGTTGTCAGCAAGCTGCTGCTCCAAATTCTCGAATAGAGCTTGAACAACTGCTAAGTCATGTTCTCGTGGGATAAACTGGTCAATAAAAGTGATTGGGTTGGGTAGATAAGGAAAAGTTCGGTTTTAGTGGTTTATCAGTAGCTGGTGTAACATTGCAGCGATCAAAGCATGTGTAGACGTTATAGACTTCACTTCTTTCAAATCAGATGCGATACAATGGAAAGCATCAAAAAAGTTTCGGTGTGACAACTTGGTGAGTGTACGCTCATTGTCCATCTGGTCAACAAAGTGATGTAGAAGTCTGCGTTTATATTGGTTTTTCAAAGTTCCATTAATAAGACATGTAGATGCCATGTTTCTATGCGATTGTTGAAGGATTTTACCAATTCAGTGAAGGCTAAAGTAGCCAGCAACGCTTTTTGGTTGACAAAGTAAAGATAGCAGTTCACGTTGGTCTCTATGCATTTCAGAATTCGCGATGAGAATTGCTTGAAGAAGCCAGTTTGATTTACACAATCTAGTAAAATTCTTTCCTTTGATCTTTTTCAGTCAGTTCAACATTCAACTTTTATTCACTTAGTATTATCAGACAAAGCCTTGAAACATAGACCAGTCTCGTCTGTGTTGTAAATACCCATGCGAACATATCTAGAGACATCTGACAGCGTGAAAGTCCACAGTAACACTATACCACAGATGGACAAGTTGATCTTCGAATATCAAGTTCATACAGTCGTTTCGAGCTTGTCACTTAACATAAATTTGCCTTCTCTTTTAGGAAGATCGTGGCAAATCAAAGGTTCCTCAAAGGCAATCGCAAATACGAAATCTTTGGCTAAGTGCCACTGAGTTGATTTATTTTCATTGTAAATCTTTATAATTTTCCCTTTTTTTAGAAGGAATCTATTTTGGATTAGACATTTTGCGCAAGACTATTGTATCGCGCCTGTATAAATATTTTCACGAATCTGTCCTTTTTACATACTAATCAGAAAACCTTTAAAATTCGTTTGGAGTCTGATATATATATATATATATAGTAACTCTTGATATTTATCGGATTACATAAAAAAAAAAATCATATATTAGATGTCATGCCCAAAGGTTATCTTTATGGCGTTAAGAAAACTAAGATGCTCGTCCCACAGCACAAACAACTATATTTAGATTGAATTGCGTTAATTGCGCTGACACAAATGATGAAGATCACAAACACGTGTGAAAATAACAGTGAGAGTGAAAACGGGCTTCGGGACCAGATAAAATCGCTCTGAGATAACGAATAGAGAGATAGTGGATTGACTGAAAGTTTGAACAGCGTTAAAAGATAAAGAAGCAATCGGGAATGAGGAAAGTAGTTGCAACAGCGAGCTACCCATTTTGGAGAGCTCCTTGTTTCGAAGAAGTCTACTATAGATAAATATAAGATTCATGTAACTGCGCGGTAGACAAATTTAAAAATCATCAAAATAAATGATTTGACTGAATTAATAAAGACCGATCTATAAAAAGATAGAATAATTTTGTTCCAATAAATATTTATTGAAAAAATGTGTGATAATGTTCATTTATTTTTAAATTTTTGCCAAATAATAAAGAAAATTTACAAATACTGTAGAATAGAAATTTTAGATTGCGATATACTTATTGCATCCAAATCTTACTCATTAAGCCATGATTGACCACTTCTTATTTACCTTTAATATAAGCACGTATCTATTTTTCTTTCGTTCAGTTTTATCCCATTTGATTACAGAAAATAGCAGACAAGATAAAGTAATTTTATACAAAAATTCCTTGAAATCCTCTGCATCACTTTAAACTCATGATGGGATGAATTTCAAAAAGACCTCATACGAATAGAAGGATAAATTAAATGAGGACAAAAAGCAACCAGATTGAGAAAAGCTTACTAAAAGAAGAAAAATTACCTCGTCATCATCATTATAATTATAACTAATCTTTATATCATTTTGATGATGATACTTCTAAAGTAAAACAATGTCATTTTTGAAATGAAAAGATTAAAGAAAAACGAATACCTTCTAAAAATCAAAACAAAGAATATAATATAAATCATAGGGGAGAAGAATAACACTGTTAAGGTGAAAAAGTAGTATTGCGTAAGAGTTGTATATTGCGCTAAGCTAGATGCAAAAGGGGCATGGTTTTTGTGGAAACGTTCATTTTTTTAATCTATGATAAAACTAGTTAAATAGAAATGAAAACTAGGAAGTTCGAAAAATAATTTAGGATATTGTATAAATGTTCTTATATTTTTGTTTTTTCTGAATAAAATTAGTGCTGATAATCAGCTAATGAGATTAAAACATGGCAATACCCACAGATTGATACATGCAGGCTAACAAAATATTTATCAAACAGTGGTGGGAAGAGGTGTTAACTAGTTGCCCAACTGAAAACTTTGAAAGATCTAGTAAACACAAGTCAGGGGTCAATTCAAGAATGAGGATGTTATTTTCAAGGCATGTTTTGAAGATAGCCAATCTAAAACTAGTTTCAACCTCCTACGTCTCATCAGTTAGATCAGGGTCAAAATTTAGCAGGGGGAAAAGAAGCCGAACACTACTGGTTGAAACTATAATTGAGATTGCTGGCAAATTTTAAATCAAATGAAAGTTTCAATTCCGTATCATCCATTAACTCTACTTGCTATTATCCAAAGATAATTTTTTGAAAACAGAATTTATTCTATTTAAAATTTTATTTATGACGACACGATGCCTTGACAATAGAAGTAAGTATATTAAAAATCAATTATGCTGAATTATTAAAATTTTTTCTAACAAACTCCAAGGCTACAAATGTTTCTACAGCGCATTTCGGATTTTTTCAAGTATACTTGGAGCGGAATAGAACTTTTATACGTACTAGGAATTGGATAGTTTGCCTCCTACCCCGCAACCCTGTCAATTACATATTGCTACCATATATATAGACACTTTATTGTATATTTGATTTGACATTTATTGTTGGAGCATTATAAATATATTACGAACGTATACATTATGCTGTTTATCCAGATATGCGATTTGATATTTATTCATTGAAGAAAACAAAATCTTCACCTCCCATTAGCTTGCAAATAAAACATATTTTGCTCTGTATTTTATTTGATGTATATTAATGGCCGAAAACAACGTTGTAAAATTGTGCTACTTTTTTAAAATTAAACTTTTGATATAATACAAGTGGGATGAAAAAGGAGGAAAATCATTGTGTTTGCGAAAAGGAAGGAAAATTCGATTTCCTAATGACTTCCAGTTCTCGTGGTATTATATCGAAGTAGAGTTTAACGTCACCTCATCAAGCTTGCCCAAAAATTACCCTCATTTAATATATCTAAGAATATATCTGTTCTAGAGTATTCACATTTATTTCATAAATTTGACAAAAAAATTGTAAAAATTTAAATCTTAAGCATATGAAAAAAAGAATTAATTGAAGTAGACATTTTTCAATAATGTAGAATTTTTTCACATTCTTTGCTCCTGAAATTTTGATTAGAGTGAAGTCCTCTTTCGTTTTAACTGAATTACAGGAGCTAACTATATTAAAAAATTCTACATGACTAAAAATATCCACTTGAACGAATTCTTATGGATTTTTGAGTTAAATTTTGTGACATTTATGAGATGGTTAATTATTAGTTTAACCCATTTAAGACCAAGCAAAGCAGACGATATCTAAAAAAACGCAGACGATTTATATTCAAAGTCATTGAAAAAAGAAGACGAAGATGAAATTACTTATGTTCCAAAATAGGAACATTGGTCGTAAATCGGAGCTACTTTTTTTAGTGACAATCAGTTCTCACTTACAATACACAACGAAATTACTTCTCAAAACACACTGCCTTGCTTTTTAAAATGCAGTATGAATACAAATTTGAATAACTCCAAAAATCTCTAAAAATGTCAATAAAAAGTCACAAGGTAGGAAGGTTTTAACATTTGAGACATTGGTTTTTAAAAATAATACTATATGAAATAATTAGAATGAGAAGAATGAGGTTTAATGGCTTGAACAACAAAAATCGAAACCTTTTTATCCGTATACTTATTTATTGTATTTTACATGGTTTTAAAAATCGAGCTCCATTATATGGAGTTTTTATTTCAGTAAAATTCATATTTATCAGTATAAGATAAGCGTGACAGGAATTATACACGACTTTATTAAAATTTGGATATAATTCTGTAAAAAGGTATAAATAAATAGATGAAGGATAGAAATACAAAATATTTAGGTCATTGCGACGTTCTTCACTTGTAAAAATTAACAGTATATAGAGCGTTTGGGCGAAGGTTAATTATTATTTTATCCACGCCTCAACATATAGACAAGTGATGGGATTAAAACTAATAATAAAAACTTACGATTGGTGTATGAGAAGATAATTTCAAAAGTTCGGGCGTGTAATTTGGAGGTGGATCGATGCAATGCTTAACTTTTTGCTGAATCAAAAAGCAGGCTAAGCGAAAATGTTCTTTGTTCAAAAAGCCTGATTTCCAAGAATCGCATAAATCCCTATTCGTGAAAAAATAGCTTCTTTCAGATACATCTGTTTTAAATATATAAAGCACTCCATCTTTACTTAAGGAATATTATGCCTAACATTGAGAAGCATTATAGTGGACTTTTAGAACACGTTACCATTTTATGTTATGATATACAATTGTATTTTTAAATACTTTCATAATTATATCTATTAATGCATTTTTGTTATACTATGAAGGGATGCAAAAAGTAGTAGACGAAAGAAAACTTTGAAAGAAGCTGTGAATAAGGATATTAAAATGTTACCGTTAAACAACGAAGATTATTGAGTAAGAAAAATTGAGAAGAAAAATACCAAAAACCACAGAAAGATTAAGAAGTTCTATCAAAGCAAAATAATGCAATAATATAGATCAGGGGTCACCAAACTACGGCCCGCGGGCCGGATCCGGCCCGCGACGTCAGATCATCAGGCCCGCCGACGATACTTAAATTTGCTTGATAAAACGTATGAAACATGATATGTTGTGAGTGAAACCTGTCAACAACGGTCCCTCTTAACAACGACTTCCTTTTAGCAACGACTTAAATTCAAGTTAATAAACAACTCTACCGTGTTTTGATATAACTTTTACCTCTTAAATGCGACACTGCTTGATGCGACATACGACCGTAATTTAAATTTTTTAAAAAGTTTACTTTTTATTTTCATTTTCCCTTTTTGCAACTTTTAAAATTGCGTTTTCATGTATTTTTCCTTTGTTTTTAAACAAATTTTATTGCAAGGACAAAAAAATATTTCTTGTAATTAAAACGTTCAACAAAACAGATTATTTAATGAAAGTTGTGAGAATTTTGTTTTGAAATCTCTTTTTCTTTGTCTTATTTATTAAAAAATATTTTTTTGTAAATACTAGAGTAAAAAATTATATTAACTTTTAAGAACGCCTTAATTTGTATTTTTTTATATAATAAATTTGATAAATAATATTCAACACGTGTGCTTGATTAAAAATAATTTTTAAAATTTTTTGTTTTTTTGTGTATAAAAATTAAGATTATTTATTTACCTGTTTAAAAAATTAAGATTATTATTACTACCTGTGAGTTCGACCGAGATTATCTGCAGAAAACATAGGTCGTATATAAAAGGTTTTACTGTATAATTTAAATTTAAATATTAAGTTTAGAATATTATCGTTATGGCTACTAAGAAAAGAAAAGTAGACGCGAGTGTCGTGCTTTCAATGAAGAAGGGGAGTAAAGTACTTCTTTGTAGAAACGAAGGACCAGAAAGCTACTTGCGTGGTATGCAGCGAAAGTATTGCCGTTCTGAAAGAGTACAATCTTCGGCGTCACTATGAAACAAAACATATATCAAAGTATTCAATGTTTTCTGGAAAGTTACGCTCTGAGAAATATGAGTCCATGAAACGTAGTTTAGAAACTCAAAGAAATCTCTTCAGGAGAAAGTTTACTGAAAATGAATCCGTCACTCATACAAGTTACAAAATAGTGCATAAGATGGCAGAGCGAGGAAAACCGTTTACTGATGGCAACTTCATCAAAGGTGCATGATGGAAGCAGCAAATGACTTGTGTCCTGAGAAAGCCAATTTGTTTGGAGGTATCAGCCTTCGGCAAGTTCAGTTGTGCGGAGAACAGAAGAACTTGGAGAGAACATAGTGCTACAGATACACGAGAAAGCTAGGAACTTCTTGTGGTATTCTCTTGCGATAGACGAGTCTACTGATCTCTCGAGTACGTCACAACTTCTCGTGTTCATTCGTGGTGTCACTTTAGACTTTCAGATAACGGAAGAGTTGGCATCCGTTTGTAGCATGCATGGAACAACAACTGGAAAAGACATTTTCACGGAAGTGCAGAAAACTTTGCAAGACTATAACCTTCAGTGGAATCAGCCCGAGGTGTTACAGTTGATGGAGGAAAAAACATGGCTGGAGTGAAAAGGGTCTGGTGGGGCAGATCAGGACTCATTTAGAAGATTTGCGAATTCGGGCGCTCTGTTCATACACTGCATCATACATCAACAAGCACTCTGTGGGAAAACCTTAGATATTTCTTGTGTACTGAAACCAGTCCTTTCTGCTGTGAACTTCATTCGGGGACATGCACTCAATCACCGTCAGTTCCAGGTTTTTCTTGAAGAAATTGATTCTGATTTCTGTGACTTGCCTTATACACAACAGTGAGGTGGCTCAGCTGCGGTAAAGTCTTGTTTCGTTTTTTTAAGCTTCGAAACGAAATAGATGTTTTTCTCACCGAAAAAGATAGAGCTGATCCACAGCGTCAGATCCTACCTGGCTGTCAAAGTTGGCATTTTTGGTCGACATCACATCCCACATGAATGAACTGAACCTGAAACTTCAGGGAAAAGATAACCTTATCTGTGATCTCTACAGAATCATCAAAGGATTTCGGAGAAAGCTGTCATTGTTTGAAGCACAACTGGAAGGAGAAAACTTCTCTCATTTTCACTGTTTCAAAGAGTTTTAGCTACAGTCGCTGAAGATGTCAACCTCGATTTTCCGAAAAAGATTATTCGTGACTTGAATAAGCATTTTTTGGAGAGTTCTCAGATCTTAAAAGAATTGAGAGTCATATTCTTCTGTTCCAGAATCCGTTTGGTTGTAACCTTGACGATGTGTCAGTTGAACTACAGTTGGAGCTCATTGATTTTCACGCAAATGATTTGCTGAAAGAGAAGCACAGAGAAGGAAAACTTGTTGAATTTTACCGCTGCTTACCTGATGCTGAGTTTCCGAAATTGAAGAAATTTGCCGCTGGTATGGCATCAGTGTTTGGAACAACTTATGTCTGTGAGCAAACATTTTCAAAAATGAAGTATGTAAAGTCAACATATCGAACGAGATTGACTGATGAACATTTGAAAGCAATTCTATTGATTGGATGCAGCAATTTCAAACCAAACATTGTTGATATATTAAAAGCCAAACATCAGTTTCACAAGTCTCACTAACCTTTTTTGCTGCTTAGTTTGTGATATTCGAACATGTGCACACTATGTCTGATGTAGCTACCTTTTTGCTAACGTTGCCTTCTTTGATAACTTTTTAGTAAATAAATATGTTGGTTGTCTTTGTTTTTTTTCTGCATCTCACGCCACTCACCCATAATTAACATGGAATGCTAAACTAAGTTTGTAATCTTTTTTCTACTAGAGCTTTCTTTCTGGCTTGCAAGTATTGTACAGAATGATTATGCGGCCCGCACCCGCCATTCTTTCAGTTATCCGGCCCTCTAAGAAAAAAGTTTGGTGACCCCTGATATAGATGATGAATTACCATATGTTAAATTAAAAATGAATACCATCATAATGAAAATAACAAAATTTGCTCCTAGATCCCTTTCCCGTCTTTGAAGTCACGCATCTTCTCAATACAAAATTATTTTTTATAAGACGATAAGTTATGTAGAATACATGATTCTCTATTTTCTTTCTCTCTTTATAAAAATGCTATTTGTCATAGATAAAATTAAAAAAAATCTTGTTCAAAAACACGATTTTTGCTTAGAAGTCCATATTTTTCAAACAATACTATTAAGGATAACTGACAAAAGCTCAAAATATAATTGAAACAAACATTTATTTTATAAACTTTAATTAACAAATTCTGATATGTTCCTACTCGTTCTAAAAATACTTTTAAAGTAACCTTTTTCCAAGAAATAATAGTAAATAAAAAATTTGCTACTAATTTATTCCTGAGAATGGTACAAATTTGATTTTAAGCTTAACGCTACTCCAGGTAACATAAATTTACTGTAAAATATCAGCAATTTACTCTTAAGTGGTTTAAATTTAATTACAGATAAAGCTTGTTATCTAGAAGTTCCAGGGACTTATAATAATACTTCGAGAACCGAATTACAATAAATTTTTGAAAAAATCTATTTTTCATCTAAAAATGACTAATGTTGAAATAAACCAAAATATCAACTATTTTTGAAAAAATGAATGCAAAAATGAAATTAGCAAAACTCAAAAAATAATATTAAAAAAATTGAAAATAAAATAAATCACATAGAAAAATAATCATCAATTAATTTCTGCTTTTTATAAAAATTACGTAATATGAATTATTCAATTATGTTTAAATAAAAAAAAAATTCACTTTGCTCTGAGCCTGCATAAATTCTCTCAACTTTTCACAATGTTCATGGGTTGATTTCACAGATGGTGCTTTTGTAAGTTGAATTAAATTTGGGAAAAGAATATTATTTGCAATATTTTATACTGTCTTCACCAGATAGAAATTCAAATCTTTCATCAACTTATTTGTTTCCAAAAACTCCCCTGAGTTCCAGAAAAAACAACTCGAATAGATTTTGCTCTTTATTCAAACTCTACTAAAGAAATGTCTCATCATCAATCAAGAGTATTACTTTCATTGTTTGTTGGAAAATGGGCATGCTTAAAACAGTTGGCAATGGTGGGTGAATTAACAGGCGGCCCAAGTGTGATTGATGATGTGTAATGTTTGTAACACAGAAATCCTATATTCTGTAGCACTTGTATCGATTCATATAATTAATTCTTCAATAATTTGTCATCTGTACTTTTCTTTGAATTTTTTATAATACCTTGATCCATTGGTTGGGTGTGAGCTAATAAAGAAAGGATAGATATAGTACGATACAAAATTTCATAGACAGAAAAAAACAATAACTACAAGTTTGATTCAAGTGTTGAAACATAGATGTTGACATTAAACACATTTTAAATCACTTCGAGTGAAAGAAAGAATTTTAGTAGTTTTGCAAATCTTTCATTATTTCTCAAATCCTCACCAGGTTAGATACCTGAGACATTCCCTCATATACTGTCTATCTACCAATAACAACAGAAGTATAAAGACATGAGACAACCCGTCATAGTTTTAAGTAACGATAACTCATTTTATACGGGCATTTATCTGTGTATATGATTTGAAGTATAAAAAAGAGAGCTATCTTTGTTTACTTTTTTAAGAAAATTTTCTGTAATTTTGTGAGTTTTTGTTGTTGGCCTCCTCTGGGAGATATCTTGTTATCACCATACCAATCGCGACCGAGATGATTTGTTTGTAGGTCGGATTAGGCATGCTGCTCATGTAAGTGTTGAATAATATAGGGGAGAGGAAGCTCTCTTTGGATATTCTTGTTCGTGTATGGCGTGACAGTGAGAGGGTAGTGTTATGTTTTGCATAAGTGTTTCTGCCGAGTAGATAGTTGGCTAAAAATCTGGCATATTGAGGGTTAATGTTAGTTTTGTGGATGATTTTGTGTATGCGAAGATGGATATCAAGTATGTCAAAGGCGTTGCTTCGATCTAGTGTTGTTGTGATAGTGCCGTGCAAGGGCAATAATGTTGTTAATAGATTCAAGGGCTGTTGTAGTAGAATGCACTTTTTTAAATCGATGTTGATATGTGGTGTTAGGTATGTAAGCTTCTATGTTATGAAGAATGTTTTTTCTAAGGTTTTGGCTAAAGGCGATGAGAGAGAAATTGGTCTATAGGAAAAGCTAAGGTTTTTGTTTTTGTGTGGTTTAAGGATGGGTAATATATTAGATGTTTGTGCAGTTTGTGGTGCTGTATTGGTTAACTGTTTATTGAAAGTGTTTGCGATGTCTGTTTTTCATTTTGATTGTGTTATTAACTGAAATAGTTCTATTTGTGTCTGTGTAGATTTTCTTGCCCTGGAGGTTTTTGATGGTGTTCTAGTATGTGCGTATGTTGTATTTGTGAGACCAGTTTTTGTTAAGTCTTCTTTCCAGAGTGAGAGTTTATACGTTTTGATTTGAATTGATATTTGTTTGTTAGGTTCATCTATGCGAGGATATAATGGATTGTTTTCTAATTTCGTTTATGAGTGATCTAATTTTTTCCGGTAACGGTTGGTGAGAGCTGTGTGCAGTGACGTTTCCTTTACGAATGTGGAGTTTGCCTGCCTGTAACATGAGGTCTATGAGAGTTTTGATTAGTGTGTGTACGTTGTTTGTATGTAATAAATCAAGTTCAAGATTACTCATATTGGTTTTGTAAGATAAGAATGAGGGGCGTTGGCTTTTTTTAAATTTATCTAGGTTCTGGTTTGTATGTGATATTTTAAAATTTTGGGTGCATGGGAATGTGGTCTGACGATAGTAAGTTCTGAGTTTTCCAAGTGGTGTCATTTAGTAGATGTGTTAGGATAGAAGAAATGTCTGATGATGTCGGTTGTTTAAATTCTGTGCTTGACTCATTTGTTGGAATTCTGGTGTGTGCCTGCGTTAATTATTATAGAATGTGAGTTATGCATGATGTTTTGGATAATTTCGCCCCTGTTGTCTGTGTGGGAGAAAGCCATTCTGTTGAATGTGCATTGATGTGCCCGGTTAGAATTGGTTTTTGCGCTTAATAAGGTGTGTGAAAAAGTTTTGAATTCGGATGTTTTTGGGTGGAATGTAAAAGTTAGCTATGTGATATGGGTTGTTATTTAGTATAACTTGAAAGATTTGATGTTCTATGAATGTGTTTTAGGTTCCGACGTGAGTTGTGTAGTTCGTGTTTTCGTAAATGTATGATATTAAGCCTACACCTGTTGAATTGCTATTTTAGTCGTTTCTGAGGGGTGTGCAATGTGGAATGCTCGGAGGTTTACTGTTTGTCAAGCTTGGCTTCTTCATGATTTTGTTTGAGATGCAGTTAATATTAATTTGCAATATTTTGAATATACTTGAATTCTGTTTTTGTGTGGTGAGTAGTAGGATTGAAGTATGGTGGAGATTTGTGGTGGTGAAAGGGTTTCTTGATTTTTGGATGACGGGTTTAGAGTTGTAGGTTAAACATGTTGTGTGGTGTGGATTATTGCGAAAATTGTTCTGAGACGATGAGAACGTGTGAAAGTGATTTGTGCAAGTCGAATTAGTGTTTTAAGATATGAGAAGTATGTTTGAGCATTTAAGATGAATCCAGTGCGTGGATGTATGCATTTGTTGCAAATTGAACAGACTCCCACCAAGAGAATTAGCCAAGATAGAAAGGGGGTCTGATGAAATCGGGCCCAATCAAAAAAACAGCTCTGGTTGCTGAACCTGCAAACTGAGATATTGCTGTCGAGATTTGCATCTTTGAAGTCTAGATGTTCTTTTAAACCACGTGAAGGCCTCGACTTTTGGAACATGTGTATTATATCTTAGGGTAAAGAAGTGGAAGCTTGTGAATTTTAAGAAATAGAATTTTTTTTATATTGTTCTCTCCTGCAATTTAGTTAAAACCACAAGAACTTTACTCATATGTACTTAAATTTAAATTAATAGCACGTAACTTATTATCGCCTTTTTTGAGTTATGGCAGACAAGAAAAAGAAAAAATTTCAATTTTTTAAAATGCATTAGTTCTTGTTCTTGATATATACTAGTAGTACGTATATAGTACGTATGCTTCATATACTTTCCAGGATATTTTTTCCGTTTCCTTTTTTTAAAAAAAATAAATAATTTTTTTTTTAAATATAAAAAAGTTAATGCGTAGTACTCTGTGAATGTAGTTCTGATGAGACTACAATATGCATGGGTGTTAGATTGTTAATGTTTGTTTGTCAATCATACATACAATCTCTTTATATTTGTTAGAGTACCTTTTTATTATAAAAAAAAGGCCATATACATGAAATACAAGAAACTTCAAATAGATCCGAAGTGATTTTAGCAAATTTAAGATTTAGCCCTTTCACGCGGGATTGCATTTCTGAAATTAATCATCTGATGAACTCTTATATAACTAATAGAAGACGATTTTTATTTTATGGGATATTGGTGTGTCCCATTGTGTCTTAAAGGGTTTTAAAGAGATTAGCCTAAAATTTAATTTCTTAGATAGCCGTTTAAATGACTGCAACAGTAAAGAAAACACTCAATATATTTATCAGAAATAATATATTTTTAAGAATAAGGTACCATATATGGCCAAGAAGATTAGAGGAGAGGCCTGAAGCTAAAAAGATATTTCTACAAGTCAAACCATCCAACAAACCATCTTTATCAGTATCAAGTAAATCAAAGGCGTTTTCGCATAAAGAAAGGCTGGAATTGATAATAGAAAATTGTGCAAAGAACTTTTCCACATTGTCGTAGGTTTCAGTTGGCTTGTTACTCTACAAAAATAAACTTGGATAAAAATAATTAAAAAAGATCAAATATAAAAGCTAAAATCTACATTAGTAACTAAAAAATTCATATTAAAGATTGCGAACTTTGTGCAACCTATTTTGATAGACAGTGCATTTGAAATTAGAACATTAAATTTGAAATGCTTTATTTGACTCGATTTTAAATGATATTCATGTATTAACTTTTTAATTGGTTATAAAGCATGCATTTAAAATTATGTTTGATTAAATTAAATCATTTGTTTAGTTTAAAATTTTCTGTTTGTATTGATTCGATCGAGAATGAAAAAATAGTAAAAATCACGTTAAACTAACATTGAATGATTGAATCATTCGTTAAACTCAAGATTAAAACTTTAGAACGAGAAAGTTAAAATATTTTATATGTCAAACTGAAATATGAAACTTTCAAGTGTTAAGGTGACTTAGATTCATATTTGACCTGCATTTTGTTCTTTGCAGCCAACTAACTTGGAAAAGTGTATATTTAAAAAAAAACTGAATGATTCTAACTTTTAAAATAAAATGAAGATATAGACAAAAAAACAGGAAGATTGCTAAATGAGAAACCAGCTAAAACTTCTCTAAAAACGATTTTCAAGATATAGTTTCTTTGAGTTAGGAGCAGACTGCCTCATTTAGCCATTATTATTCTCATTTGTCATTATTTGCATCCTATAAATCTAACGCTATAAATTCAGGAACATTGCACACTGCTGATAATAAGCACAGCTGTAAAAGGCAGCATCCAGTGCTAAACGCCATTTTTAAATGCCAGAACGCGGTAAAATCTATAGCATGTCCTTTTATACAACAATATTTACTCACAATAACTCCTTCTTAAACTTTTTTCAAACTTCTTTCGCCTTCTTATTAGCATTACTTCAACGTTTGCAACATAACAATTCTTTATTTTTGATTTGAGAAGTCGTTCTACACAAAACTTCACTTTAAAACTTAAAATCACCTTACAAAGCCAAATGTTTGTTTGTTAGATCAATAATTCTTTGAAATCATATCTACTCTAAAACGAAGATAAATTTCCATAGGATTTGAAACTTGTAGGTCATAATTTTTGCAAAACAACTTAGGTTAGTTAGCTCATTTACACTAGAGATGTATCGGATGTTAAACAATTTGTATCCGCGGATGAGGATATCAGATTTGACAAACTAGCCGATGCGATTATCCCAATTGCTATTCTAAGCAAAAGCAAGTTTTATACTTCTTAAAAATTTAGAAAGATGTCAATGTATATGTGTTATTATAAAGATATACTTATCATAAAAATTTTGGGATAAAGTAAAAATTGAAAAATCCGAAAAAAACTTTGCGGTATATTGAAAAAAAGAAAAATGTTTGAAAATCGTGAATGCTGATGTTATTATGAATGTTAAGAGGCTGTAAAAATCTTTGGGGATGCGGATATTCGATACATCTCTAATTTAGACTTTAGTCAATAGATAGCTTGATTGACTGACAAAACTATGCACAAATACGGATTGTAAATATGAGAGAGCTTTTGAAGTATAAGGATCCAAATTGCGCCTATATCATTCCTAGTTTAGCCTTTTTGAAAAATGATGAATTCAAGTTGCGAAATAAATTCAAAAAAAGAAAAACAATTATTTTCATCAAATTGTGAATCAGTGATTGGTTGGCTAGTTGAAAAAGAAACTATACATTAAAAATCATCCAAAATTATTATAGGAAAAAATTAATGTATGAATTATTTTTGAAAATTAGATATTTAGTTAGAACAGTTTGTCTCAAGCGTGGTCCTGAACGTCTTGTTTTGAAAAGCGCATAGCAAAGTTGCAGAAAAAATTATGTTAGCAATATCATATCAAAACTGTCGTGATTTCACAAAATTATTGATCTGTTAATTGTATTTTACATAGGTTGTAGAGTAGTTTTAATAATGTGTTCTGTTCATAAATTTTGTCTACACACCATGCGTCTATGGCAATGGTTTTTGTTTTGCTTCGGCCCTCTAGTGCAATTATTGTGAATTTTAAGAAATAGAATTTTTTATATTGTTCTCTCCTGCAATTTAGTTAAACCACAAGAACTTTACTCAAGTACGTATATAGTACGTATGCTTCATATACTTTCCAGGATATTTTTATATATATATGTTGTTTGTCAATTTGGCCCTTTCTTAAAGACGTTTGAGAACCACTGAGTTAGATAATTAGTTAATTCTTCAGGGTGATTCAAAAGTCCCCATACATCAAAAAAAGCTATCTATTTTTTTATATAATAAATAGATTGTAAAAACACTGGATTTATGTAACAGGCTTCATATGGCTAGCATTCATTTTTCAAAGAAAGCAAAGAAATGCAATGCTTGGTTATGTTTCAAATTTTTAAATCCTTAAAGACAACAACAAACAGGTGATTTCTAATTTAAAGCACAAGATTTGTATTAAAAAACAATGATAAAGGCAAAATTAAAATTTTGAGTAAATTTGGAAAGTGGGATTCTTCAATTCCCTTCTGAATAATAAGGACTTCAAAAATGTGAATGAAAAATCAGATATTTTATGAAGTAGGTAAAATTAATTGGAATAGCAATCGTCTGACAAAAACACCAAAAGATTTGTAGTCCTTTCAAATAATGTTGGAATATTCTTGGAAAAAGAGGCGGCGCAATAATAAAAATGACAACTTCAAACAAACCTGGGAAAAGCTATTCTGTCGTTTTTGTTTGATATTATTGTTTGTAGTTTTAAATGGATCTGAAATATATAAAAAAAATTGAAAAAATTGTGAGAATACATATACTTAAAATACCACATCATGCCTTCTGTGATAGGAGAAAATGGTAAAGTTGAAGATGATTTTCTGTCGTAAACTTTCATCAAGCTCGCTGGTAACGTATTTGGAACAAATTGCAGCTTTGCTTTCTTCGCCAAAAACATCGCCTACGAATTAGAATTACAACGCAAGGGGTATTTATAACAAAATTAGTACAAAAGGTATTACTATTGAAAATTCTTCTCTTGTTAAAGCACCATCCTTATCCAAATCACTCAACTCCCAGATGTGGGCTAACACGTTTAGAGGAAGTTCAGATGTCATTAGAAGCTAAATTAATGAATATAATTCTATTTAAAAAATATTCGCTATAAATCAACAAAAGAAATTGTCAAACTACGATGATTCATCTCCAACCTGTATGCTACGATGGTTTCTATTCCATGTACAAATGACTAGGGAGAAAATGTTCAACTTTCTGTTCATATTTTGCAAGATGTAAGATTTGATATATCTCATTCGTGGAGACGATGCTACATAAGTTATTACCTATATACCTGTATACTACGATGGTTCATCTCCAACCTGTAAGTTCATATTTTGCTAGATGTAAGATTTGATCAGGGGCGCACATCATGGGGGCGACCGCCCCCCCCCCCCCCAATGTGTTTTCAGCGATGCATCTTATGCGATATCAGTTTTTGAAAATTTCTCCAATGAAAGGATCAAGAAAGTATAAATAATGTTGAGCAAGTTTTTGTTTAAATTGTGCCCCTTCTATTAACTTTTTTTGGCTACACCACTGCTTCTGTCTAATATGCATTTAGAGTTAAATTAAAATAGTTTTCAATCGTTACAATTTTATATCGATGAATATTGTTAGACTCGCGCTAAGAATTTTTTCAACAAAAGTCACTTAATCTTTATCACTACGTTTGCTACATTCTGTAACATTTGAAAACCTTAATTTTTTCAAGTCAAGATTATTTTTTTAAATAGTTATTTGGGAATGAATATTTTGATTATCTATTCAGTTTAAAGGCAAGAATACTCTATTTGATTAATATTTGAGCAGATATTTTTTGTAATCTTCGATCGTTAAATTTTAAAAGTAACACTGTACATAATTAAATCACTTTTTTTAAGAAAATTTGTTGATTATTATAATAAAAATATAATATCGAAACAAAATGTTTCAGATGTTAAAAATGTACTTGATCTATTTATGACAGCTGTCAGAATTTTATTTGTAGACAGAAATATTCAAAAAAACGCAATGATTTTCTTTTCTCGTATACTTTGATTTATGATAGTTTGGTCCTCGGACATTTCGCCCCATTATTTTCATAAGACATTTTGTTTCATGGACAATTCGCCCCGTTCTAAAAAATTAAGAGTAAATGATTAATTTGAAATAATTTAATAGAGATAAAATAAACAAGAATATAAATTTTTTTTAATAATTTTACACATATAATAAGCAAAGATGGATGAAACCATTTTTTCCGAGGGCATTTTTTCTCCGCACTATAATCGATATGCAAATTTAATTAAAATATTTTCGCTGGAAGTATAGTATTTAAATTCACCAATTTTGAAAAAAAAATATAAAGTAGTAGTCTAATAAATTTAGGACTTTAGGTATCCGTGAATACACTCTATTTTAAAGGATTGCTTGAATATTTGGTCTCCCGTGGTATTTCCAGACCACTAATTTTGAAAATTGCAAGAAAAAAATTTCGCCCCCCCCCCCCCAATAATTTTGAGGATGTGCGCCCCTGGATTTGATATACCTAATTCGGAAGGACGATGTTAAATAAGTCATTATCTATATTTTTGCAATTTTTTCACGATATTTTATATAATATATCTGTCAAATAATCAAAAAATCGAAAAATATTCTCTAAAAAATCAAAAATATGAAACTTTCTGTTCAAATTTTGCTAGATGTAAGATTTGATATACCTCATACGATGCTACAAAAGTTATTACCTATATTTTTGCAATTTTTTCACGATATTAAAGAGTATATCTGTCAAATAATCAAAATAAAATTCTGTAATCAAAGAATCGAAAAATATTCTCTCAAAAGTCAAAAAATATGAAACTTTCTGTGCATTATTTGTCAAATAATAATCAATATAAAATCCTGTAATCAAAGAATCGAAAAATATACGTTAAAAAATCAAAAAATATTTATTCTTTTCAAATATATCGTTGGCTCCCGTTACTACCAAATTATACATATAGGAAACTAAAAGTAACCAATAATTAATTTAAGAAAGAAATAAAGCCATTTTGGGTAAAATAGTATGAATGTTATTATGATCGTGACATTTGCATATCTAAAACTTTTCTTGCACCAATCATATTGAACTAACAGGCGTAGTTTCCCCATCCCTGAATATACAGGGAGTTTGGATGAATATGTTATCTGTATTGAAGATTCAGGGGTTTAACTTTGCATCAGAATAGGTGAAATTGTTAGTATCGGTGGCCATCATTAATTTTGTCACATTAAAACGCCTTAGATATCTAATGATAATGAATTGTTTAAATTTTATGTCTTTATTGAATGAATTAATCTTGAAAAAAATCCACGATTTTTAATGAACTTTATTCAGCATTAAATGCTCGACTCACTTACAGAGTAAAAGCATTATTTGATTAAAAGATCTTTTTTTCTTATAACTTTATTTGTTTGAATTCAAAAGGTGAATTAAAATTTTTAGCAAGAAGTCCTTTTAATGTTGTTGTGTATCAAATAAATGATTAGAAAAGAAGTAGTCCCTCTCAAACAATTTCGCTGATAAATTAATTCAAAAAAATTGTTTTTCTCTTATTCAGAGTTTATGTTTACCTAATCACATAAAAGAGGAGCACTTTGTTAAAATTATTTTTCTTCTTCTATCCAAATGGCGAATTTTTTGATAACATAATTTGAAACAGGCGTTTTCGAATAATGAGTTTTAGGTAAGGTTTTACTCAAACTTAAATTATAAATACGATTAAATAATCTTTTAAGTTTTGATTTTTAGCTAGTGATGATATTATTCTCATGATGATTTAAGTTTAGGTTGAATTTCAAGCCATGTTAAAAAAACTCATATAAATGACCAGACTAGTTATTTATATAAAAAAAGATGAAATCATAATAATTAAAGCATTTAAAGCAAGAAACTATGTATCGAGGAAGGATCTTAGAGCTTTGTCGCATGATTTTGAATTATTATTCAAGTGATATACTTATTCATAAAGGTTATAACATTCAAAGCTTTTGTGAAAATCCACTGAAATATAATTGTCAAGTTGGAGATGTATTTAAAAAGAACAAGTTTTATTTCAACGATTACAAGAAAAGAATTTATGAAAAGCTAAAGCTACGATTGATCTTAAAATGCTTGATTAAGCAGCTCTATTGAATTGCATGTACTCGAAAGAGAAGAAAGAAATATAAACATAACTCAAGCCTAACAGAAAAAAGCTAGCTCTTAAAACTTTAAAATGAAAGCACAGTAACATAATAAAAATACGAAATCATCAAATATTCAAGCTATAACAATGTTATCTTTCAGCAAATATTGATTTCAATAAGTAATATTGATTTCATGAAATCAATATAATTTATATGCAGTAAACAACTTTAGCATATCATGAATTAAGTATAATATTAGCTATGGAAATAGTGAGGTTTAAAAATTAAAAGCAGTACATCTTTTGCTTTTTTTCCATCTAAAAGATTGCTGGAGCCACACCACTCATTAAACACTTGGTCAAACTTCGTTTTTTCTATCTCCTAAATAAAAATAAAAAATTTTATGCAAACGAAAAAAACATGATGATTGAGAAGACAGGCGATAAGCCGATTTTTGCCTTGGTTGACTAATGTTGTAGATGAGATTTGAGGTCTGATAAGAGTTATCTATTGTGAACGTAATAAACGTATGAATTAGCGGGCTCAAATAAATTTATGGCACTCACTCAAGTAATAAAATTAAAATAGAAAAATGACAAGTAGTAAATTTAACAATTGTTTCAAAAAGCATCTTTCGGCATCAATCCAACAAATTAATTGATGAATATTAAGAGTTGTTGATGGAAATACTTATGGTAGAAAATTTTAATTTTAAAAGATAGAGAGTAAGCTCTTGTTTGTTCATTTTCAAATCCTCCTTCAAAAACGTAACAGTAAAAAATTCTATTAACCCATTTAAGGCCAAGCAAAGCAGACGATATCTAAAAAACGCAGACGATTTATATTCAAAGTCATTGAAAAAAGCAGACTAAGATGAAATTACTTATGTTCCAAAATATGAACATTGGCTGTAAATGGGTTAAGTCATTTTATTATTTATATAACTAAAAAATACATGCATTAATCAAAATTTTTGAATAAAAGAAAAAATTTGATAAAAAATAAACTCCCAATATGTCATTTTCTTTAGAGCATACAAACTTTAAAACAATTTACAGAGGATATCGAGTTTCAACCAATTTTTAGAAAAGAAGCCACTCTTTAAAAAGCACTTTTCAGTTGAATTGATTATACGTAAAAATGTATCAATACAGTTTTAAGCATAATAAAATGATGAGCAATCATATAATGAAGATTCATCCATCAAATTCTACAATCTATTGATTTTATCACTTTACCAATAAACGATGAAAATATTTTAATATTTTTAAATAGTATAAATCTCATTGAATATTGTAATTAGTAAATCATTAATTATTTTAATTATATTTACGTAGTTGAATTTGAATAACAGTTGTAATTTTTCGGTTTTGATAAAGATTTTCAAAACCGGTTAAAAACGGTTATAAACATGTTTTCAACAGTAGTACCTACCTCTTTATATTTAAGCCAAAATGAACTAACGAATTAACAACCAATTTAAACTTTTTTTAGGTAATAAGATAAAATATAAAAATCGGAGACGCACATAGGGTAGCAGGCGCGAAAACAGTAATTTTGAATTTTTGATGAATTCATCAAATTTACCACAGTTCATGAATCAGCAGTTTCATTATACCTGATTATTTTGTTAGAGACTTTGCCATTAGGACATGGAGAGATAGTGATCACTACTCATCGCATGTAATAAAGATTTTATGCCTCATTATTGCTTTTTACCAGTTATTGAAATCGATGTTCACAAAAATGCCCTAGATGTAGATGTTCTCGCACTGAAATAACTGCATGCGTAACAAAAAGCCATATCGAGATATGCTATGCTCTAACCAAGTGAAAGTTCAATACCATGACTCTAAAAACGATCTCTTTTGTAAATCTTGAGGGAGCAGAATTCTTGATTCAGCCGATTCAGTATTTCGTGTTCAAAGTTCAAAAATTATTTCTCTTCTGCAAACCGTATGAAAAGGCTTGTATTACAAGACTCAATGATAATAATCTGACCTCTTTTATCCGACAACCCCACAATCTGATACAATATTGACTTTAATAAATTCAACCAATGATTTTCTGGCTGGTTAATCTGACATTGACACCCCGACATGAACACTCTCTTCATCAAACAAATGTTCAAATGCCTGCTTCTATAATTTGCTAATCAGACAGACCAATCATATAATAGTGTTTTTATAATACATGCATTTAACACTAGAAAAGCCAACTTATTTTGTACATAGGAAAGACATAGAAAAATTAGGACTCAGATGAAGCAGGTACCTGTCACAGAAAAGGGTTTGAAGTGCAGCAGAAATATGTAAGCGAACATGAGTCATGTACGCAATATGTTTAATTTCATATAAGATAACTAATAACGAATATTTCTTAAAAGTTTATTGATGTCATTGTATTTTTATCAAAAATATCTGATTATTATCAAGGTGAAAAAATTAGGCGATGGAGTGTCCCTTCTTTAGTCGAGGTCGAAAGCGAAGAGTTGGTGTTCAATTTATCAAGATTTTAAATATTTGTGGTTGAAGTTGGAGTCAGAGACCGAATTTTGTAATTACTAGGAATCGGAAATTTTCCTTCTGACTCCCTAGCTCTGATGTTGATTCTATTCGTCTGCAAATCTTTGATTATTTATAGTACAAATTTCTAGAATAACAATTTAAAGATGTTTTTCTTTTTGACATCGCTAATGTCAGTATCTTGTATCTCTTTGAGACTGATTATGTTAATTCTAGTGAATCATTTTTTATTAATGCTTGCTTACATGTTAGTGGGTGGTGTGATGAGTGAAAATTGATGCTTGTACAACTTATTCATAGAATTTTTTTTGCAAATATTATGAATAAGTTGATTTCTTTTCTTAATAAATAAGATATAAAGGAAGGGTTATCTGTTGTCCTTTGATGATTTATGTTTGAAGATTATGACCAATCATATTAAGAAAGTCTTGAAAAAAAGTTTCATCTGTATTTTTATCAATGAATCTGAAACAATGGTCTATGTATCAAAACCAAGTCAGATGATTTAAGTTAGAATAAATGGACATATCTATAAAATTAATATATAATATAGCTAAAGGAGATATTTGAGAACCAATGGGAAGACCTTTTATTTGACAATAAAATTTTTATTATGATAGACTATGTTGTTATAGAAGAAATTAAAAGAGAAGGTTAAGAAAAATGTTGAAGTGTTTATGTTTCATTTGAATTTGTTTAATTTTCTAGAGAATTTTTGATGTCATCGAGAGGAATGGATACATAAAGATTTACTACATCAAAGCTTACTAGTTTGTAATCATATAAATTTTAGGCACCTGTTTTAAAATTTTATCGAGTACTGGAAACTGTTGAATAAATATGATGAAACTAATTCAATCAATTTTTATTTCATAGCCAGGACAATTTTACAGTTGGGAATTTATAAAATTAATAATAGTCCTGAAATTGATTTCATTGCTCTTTGGGGATTTTAGGTACTATGTATATGTTTGCAGAAGTTATGTGTGATATTTTAAGTTTTTCCCAAAGGATAATACTCATTTTCATTGTTCAGTAGGGATGGTAATGACTTATCATAATCGGATTAGTAGACATCTTTTTTCTCAGTTTAAACACAATTACAAATGTTTTCAATTTCTGTATCATAAAAATTTGTTTAGATAATTGTACTTCAGCACCCAGTTTAAAATGAGAAACATTGAAAAGAAATGCAAAATTAGTTGATGTTTGGAAATAATTAAGATTTTTATTTTTAAAAACAGGACTAAGAAATAGGGACAAAAATCCGACCATTGATAATTTAGATATTGTGATTCCGACATCCTTTCTGATAAAATTTAGTTCGTATTATAGTTTAAATAATACATTATGAGAACTATGCTATACTTCACATTAGGCGAACTGGGAAACTACAATTTATACATACTTTTAATATCCTTTGTTTTTATATTCAATTTTTTAAAATCTAAAAATTAATAGCTAGAAATAAAAAATTAAAACTTAATATAAAAAATAGTTAATTGTGTCCGGTTATGAATAGTTTTTTTACAGGCCCGCAGAGAGAAAAAAATTAAGGAGGGGCTAAAAATAATAATATTATTAGGAACAGGATGACGAAATCTTTACATTCTATTCTTAGAAAATTATTGATTTTTTCTTTAATTTAAAGGATTCGCGCCCTTTGTAAACGATTCCAGGTTACGAGCCTGGCTTTATTGACGGTAACGTTTTTAAAATGACTATGACGCTGATTATAACTGAAGAACTCTAAATCAGCAACCCTAATTAATATATAAAAATCACAGGCATAGAAAGGTATTTAAAGTAGGGAGCTAATACTTTTTTATACATAAAAAAAATTATTTAAGAAAAACTATATCGTCATCAAAATCTGCAAAATAAAACATGCTTAAAATAATTAAATTGCTTGTAAAATACATTATAACTAAGTAAAAAAATCAGATCTAAAGAAGGTAAAAATAGTTATGCAATCCATTAAAACTTACAGTTATTTCCCAAACTGTATCCATTGCAACGCAAAAAATTGGAATGATTTTAAGTATTAAAAATTTTAAAAAATATATTTTAATGTTAAATAATCATCCATGGCCGCATTAGGATCGCATGCAAGAAAAAAATATCCTTCAAGAAGTTGACACATTAAAAGTATGTCAGGTTCGCGAATCATAACCGGCCGATTTTTTAGAGTATCAGCGATTTTTTAGAAACATAAAATACAATAAGATTTAAGCACAAAATTAACTCTATGTGATGCTAATATGCATTTAAATTTTCACTAACCCTTATAAGATCCTAGGGCTCATTTAAATCTACATAGCATTAAGTTTTTAGTATTTGTTACATATAATATAAGTAATTAATTTTTTCCTTTCATAATTTAAGTTTTTTTATTTTTTTTAGTACTAAATTGTTACATTTTTTAAAGGCATGTACAGCGACTCTTCCCCTTCCATTAGCGAGTTTTCTGAAGTAGAAGATCATGTTTCATTATGTGAGACTGAAGAATGTTATAGTGATTTTTCCAATGGAATGCTTTCTAATTTAGAAGATGAGGAAACTCATGAGTATTGTCTTTCGAAAGATGGGGAGACAAAATGGTATCATGACGAATTTAATTATTCAAGTAAAGAAAGGTGTCATAATAGCATATCAATGAAGCCAGATCCAACAAGTTATGCTTGCTCAAGGATAGAAGATGAGTACACAGCTTTTATGCAATTTTTTCCACCAAAAATTTTGAATACAATAATGAAGTGGACTAACATTGAAGGCAAAGTTGTAATGGGTGATAGCTTGGTGGAGCTTGATATCGTAAAGTTTGAAGCTTATTTAGGCCTGTTGATTCTTGCTGGAGTTTTCAAATCCAAAAACGAGTCCACTGCCAGCTTATGGGATGATGATACTGGGAGAAGTATTTTTAGAGCTACAAAGTCTCTGAAAAACTTCAAAATGATTTCAAGAGTTTTACGATTTGAGGACAAAAAACAAGGGAAAATAGAAGAGAAAAAAACAAGTTTGCTCCAATTCAAGAAATTTGGGATGAAAGGGTTGCTATTCTACCAAAACTTTTCAATCCCGGTTTTCAAGTAACAGTAGATGAGCAGCTCAGAGGCTTCAGGGGAAATTGTCCTTTTAGACAGTACATTCCTACCAAACCAGATAAATATGGATTAAAGTTTTGGATTTTATCAGATGTTGAGAGTTTTTACGTATGAAACATGCAGCCATATTTGGGAAAGCAACCTGGAAATGCAGCTGAAAAAAATCAAGGAGAGCGTGTTGTGATGGATATGACAAAAGGACTAAAGGGTCACAACGTGACGTGTGACAATTTTTTTACATCTTTGAACCTGTCTAAAAGACTCTTAGAAGAGAGAAAAATGACTTTGCTTGGTACAGTTCGTAAAAACAAAAAGTTTATACCACCAGCAATACTTGATATAAAAAAGCGCCATGTATTTTGGTTATTTGACATTGTTATTTGTTTATGCAAATTTGACAGGTTATTTGTTTTTGCTTTATTTTGATTTTTAGTAACATAATTGATATTTCGGCACTTAATAGTTTTATTTTGTCAAAAGAGATTTTCATAAAAAACAAAAATTGTTGTGATGTCAGGCGAAAATATTTGGTTACACTAGGAAAAAAACTAATAGAACCACTGATTAGGGCAAGGCTAAAACTGCCTAGAACTTTATCAAGCAAAAATTTGGTACTTAAAATAAAAAAACGAAATAATCAAGAAGTTGAAGAAGAAATTTTTCATGGGCCAAAAAAGCAAGATGTTATCTTTGCATAAACACAAAAAATAAATATCTCTGAAATATGTTTGTATAAATTGTTCTATTTAATGTTTTTATATTTTTGTGCCATTTCAATAAATTTTTCAGGTGAATTAAAATTTTGAAAAAAAAGGTTGAAAACAACCCAAGGAACCTATTAAGTTGGGAAAATAAGGGTACCATAAAAATCACCTAGAAATAGCAAAGTATATTATGTATTCGATTTTTGCTAGCCAAATTTATAAATATCAATTATGAGCAATAAAAAATTTTGTGGAAGTTACTACAAAAGCCGATATAAAAAAAACTAACATTGATGCCAATTGCTGGCAAAATCTGGTCATGGTCAAAATAATCTCATCACTGATTTTTCGCAGAATTAATGAAAGGAAGGATAAAAAAAATGCATAATAGAAACACAAATAAACACGTATATGTAACTGTAGATCTCCTAAGTTCAAGTCAATTAAGCACATAATAAATTATCAATTCTTTTTCATCTCTGAAATCAAATTTTATTTTCTTTGCTTATATTCTTGCCGTCAGTGTGCAATATATCTTCTAAGAAACGTATATAAAAAAGGGTTTATTAGGGTGAACTTGACATGTATCGATAGAATTTTGTAAATAAGACGAAATGTGTTGTTTGTGGTACGTTTTGAGTCTTAAAAATGAAACCAAGCACAGTGAAGATGTATTTTGAGTATCTTCACAGATAATTACCTGACTAGCAAAACCACAAGCACAAAGAAGATTTTTTCAGTGAACGAAAATTCCATCAATGATAGTGATGTTTGAAATAAGATAAAACTTTTTAAAATTCGTGAATATACTCAGATGAAAATCAATTTTTATCAATAATATCTTTCAGATGGAATAACTAAAGGACGACTATCCTTTTCTTTCAATGAGTGCATTCATTCTACTTATGGAGCCTTCCTTGACCTATCGCTGGAAGATTTTTGTCAGAAATTATACTAAAAACAACGGAAAGCATAAAATTATGATAAACGCTGGTATGACGTGTTGTTTTTCAAGCTCTGTTATATGCTTATGTATTTATGGGCGCAAAAAATATTAAATCTTATACTCAATAAAAAGGTGTTTTTTTTATGATTTTTAGTTATTCCAATAGACTTTTGCATTTGTTTAGCAGTTATAGCCTTCTGATGCCCCTGAACTTTTTTATTTATCCCTCGCTTCATCTCAAAATTAAAAATTATGTATTTTTGGTAAAGATTTCAAAATTTTTTAGAAAGTTAAATTCAAAAGGAGCATTAAAGTCATGCAAAATAACTACTAATAAATAAAAAATAATATTTTTACCTACGCAAATTTAATGAAGCTCATCCATCAAACGCAATTTGCATATCTTCCCAACAAAAATACGGAAACAGCACTATCTCGCCTAACCACCTACCTTGACTCTTCGCTTTTTACTCGGAAAATTTCTTCTACAATCTTCTTAGACATAAACAACTCTTTCAACTCAGCCTGGCATCTTGCCATCATCACTAACCTTGCACACAAATCATTTCCTCCTTACATCATCAAATTTATAAGCTCATACCTTTCAAACCGTTATCTCATTTTCCAACATCGCGCTTCCCTTTGCATCCATAAGCTAACCCTCTCGACTCTCCAAGGAGGATGTCTTTCCGATATCCTCTGGCTAGTTCTCATAGACCCGCTTCTCGATCTAATCTATACCAACACTGATTTCTCCCAATGATTTTCAGACGACATATTATTCACCTTCACCAGTAACTCTCAACAAGAAAACCTCACGAAATCCTCTTCATTTCTACTAAGGCTACAAGAAAGAGCAAACACACATAAGATATTCTTTAACTTCAGCAAAACCAACCTCATTCACTTCACACGCAGACACATAGAACATTTACCCCTTCATTTAAATACCTCTACTTCTATAACTGCCTCAAAGACAATCAAATATCTAGGACTAAACCTTCATTCCAACCTAAAATTTTCAATTCACTTAAAAAAAATATACCAAAAACTCTCAGTCACCCTTTTTTCACTTAAAAGTGCTATCTCTTATAAATGGGGCCTCCGTCCCAAACACACCAAATACATATACTAATCCTTAATCCTACCAGTAAATCAATACGGAATTCTTTCCTGGGGCATCTCCTTATAACACCCCACAACCATCCATTTTCTTAACAAGATACACCGTCTCTGCCTACTTTGCATCACCAAAGCATATCGTACTACTTCCACACAATGCCTAGAAATTCTAACTAACACCCTACCATTACAACTGCAACTTAAAAAAACTATTATTAAGCGCTTCACCTTGACATACAACAACTTAATTCCCCCATTTCATCCGATCACACCCCACCACAATACTCCATCCTACTCTTTCTACTCACATCTATTTGCAAAATACGCAACAAATATTGCTAACTACCTAGTTCATCCCTCGTTACACCCATCTCTTTTAACTCACCCATCTGCACAAAATCCATTCAAAACATCTATATGCAAAAACAATTTTTTTGCAAAACAATCAATTTCATACCTTCGCTCTACCTCTTAATCAACATCCCTACGTATCTTCACAGGCGCCTCAAAGAAATCCCTAAGTGCCTCCTTTGCTTACGCCTTCTTCAAAGGCTCTTCCACTCGCCCCTTTTACACCCATCTCTCCCGATTAAATCCTCTACTCTCAATCTTCGAATGCGAGATCTTTAGCCTTTTACACACCTGCACTACGATCACTAACAAAATTAACCACCTCCTTCTCCACTTTACTACCATCCATTTTTATACCGATGCACAAAACATAATACACGATCTCTCTCTATCATACAACATCCCCTTTCCCTCCTTTCAACTCGCCTCCTCCCTAATCAATCTTACAAAACATTTCCACATACACCTAGGTTGGTGCCCTGCTCACCTAAACATACCAGAAAACTCCCTCGTAGACTACTTAACATCAAACTTACACCTAACCTCCCACATCCCTCTCAACTCCCTACCTCTCAAACCCTTTCTAACGCACATTCACTTATCCTCTCTAGAAGAATGGCAGGTGTCCATATCTTCATCTCAAAATGCACTAATCTCTTCTTTACCACACATCAGCACAATTCACACAACTTTCAAAAACAAAAAATTTACACCACCTTGTTCAACCATTCGTTGGCTATCAGGCCACTGCCCATGCATGCAAAGCATATCTCTTCCGAATTAAAGTAAGCGAAAATCCATACTGTCGTTTCGGCTGCGACACAATAGAAACGCCATACCATCTCATCTTCACATGTCAAATCTTCTCTTATCATCGCCAAGATCTTTTATTTCACTGCCTTTCTTTACTTCCAACAACACTCTCAGATCTTCTATTACACCCAACACTACAAAAATCCCTAGCAATTCTCATTGACACCATTGAAACAACTCTCACCACCGTTGATAACCCTATAACAAACTAATCTGCCTTTCCTTTCTATTTTTTGAATAACATCTGTAACTCCTCCCTATCTCTACCAACATCTGCATCCTCCTTAACCAACTCTCAAGCTTACGCGAGCATATCAGCACACGCTGGAAAGTTCTTTGAAATCTACCGACCTACCTACCTACCTACCTACCTACTATACTTTTATAATATTTATAGAACCGAATTTTATTATGTCCCGCTAAAACTTAAGTAGATTTCAATGAGGCAGAGCTCAACATTATTGCCAACCCTTGCTCTAGACCAGTGTTTCACAACCTTTCATGACCTACGGCCCCCTTACCAAGGAAGTCAATACCCGCGGCCCCCTAAATTTCAAACAATAAAAATTTTAAAATTAAAAAATAAATTAAATAATAATAATTAATTTATTAAATTTGATAAATAATAATTAAATTAAATTTTATTTTAAATTTTGAAAACATTATAAATGAAAGTAAGAATTTTTTTGAATTTATTCAATGAGAAACTTGCTGTTGAGCTTGTGTGACAAGACTTTTTATGCCTGGCTTCGTTTGGGATACAGCAAGGCAAATATCGTTGCTAGCATCAAGCCGGTTTCTGGACTTTGTTTTGATAGTGGCCAAGTCAGAAAATCCACATTCTCAAAGATAAATTGTAGCAAATTAACTTGTATTATAGTTGCTTTCTTGCTGAGTAGAGGGTAGGCATCCTGGACAGATAACCAGAAAGTAGAGAGATCTTCCCTGTTACTAAAAGCAAGTTTCATTGCTTTAGATGCCTTAAACTCTGCTAGCTCTTCTGCTTCGTCTTCAGTACCTTCAATTTCGGAGTTGAATCGGTCCCTATGCTATGAAACATCTGATATGGAATCGTCAAAATAAGATTTGAACTCATGAGTTAGGATGCTGAGATGTTCAGTAATACATTCTTTGATGCCGATCGGAAGCTTGATTTGTTGTGTCTGCAGCTGCTCATCTAAGAAAGGAAAAGAGGCTAGGGATTCGACTTTGATTCGTGCCTGCCAAACTTCCATTCGAGCAGGCAGTCCAGCAAGTTTGTCGTGAATCTCACTAACTGTCACATCACGACCTTGCAAAGACTTATTCATCTCGTTGAGTCGACTCAATATATCTGCCAAGTAGGCAAGCATCATAACAAACTCTTATTTGTCAAAATAAACATAAAGTTTAATGTCATTTTCTCGCAAAAAAATTTTACTTTGAAACGTAATTTAAACAATCGTGAAAGGCAGTTTCTTCTCGATAACCAACGAACTTTAGTGTAGAGCAGGGGTCCTAAATGTTTGACTCCAATTTCGTTAGCAAGAAGTTGAAAGAGTCTATGATTTTTAGCCTTGGAACGGATAAAGTTGATCATTCTAACCGCAACGTTCATAACTTCCAACAAAGAAGACGGGAGAGTTTTTGAGGCAAGCGCATAACGATGTAGTGAACAGTGAGATGTTATATGAGGCCATTCATTTTTGACTAATGTAACAAACCTCCTTTAACGCCAATCATTACTGGAGCACCATCAGTACAAATGTGCTTGAAATTCTGCCACTTTTTTGAAAAAAGAATCCACGATTTCATTAACATCTGCTGCTGTCGTTTAAATTCGCATCCAACTACAAAACAAAAACTCTTCATTCATCTTTCCATTTTTTTCATATCGAACAAAAGCAATCAACTGACTATACACTGCAATGTCGGTAGACTCGTCTAATTGGAGACTAGCCTGAACTCTGCTTTGCCTAATTTCAGAGCAAACATGACGGCACACAACAGCAGCCATGTCATCCGCCGGCGGATTGTATCATTAGAGAGGGAAACTTGATGAATCTTTTTTTGCCTCTGGACCAATCATAATTCAACCATTTTTTCTGTATATGGCTTAATTAGCTCCTCTGCAATAGTGTGGGGCTTCTTGCACTTTACAATTTGGTATGCTACTTCGTAGCTGGATTGAAGAGCAGGTTTTTCTTCTGGCTGAAAGCCAAATTCAGGAAGTCTACCTTCGCGTTCATACCGGGCTCGTTTTGCATACATAGCCTCAACACTATTGTTCTTATTTTGAGGATGCATTTTGTCGCGATGATTTAAAAGTTTACATGGACGTAGTGATGCATTTGACATCACCAGTGAACAGTGTATACATTGCGCACAATCAACGCCATCTCGTCTACTTTCGTCTCTTTCGCCTTTGTTCTTCAAATTAAACACTTTAAGTTGTTGTCTAGTTTGATTTTCCTGGTTCTTTTTGTTTTTTTAATTTTCTTTTTTTACAACTAGTCTTACGGTCTCTTGGTGTCGAACAAAAACACTATTCGTTTAAATACGAATGAGAAAATAAAAAAAATTAAATTTTAGTATATAAATCTTATTGGTCGTCCTATTGATGAAATTAAAATTAACAAGCAAAAAAGACTCATTATGTTTCTTACTCCCCAAATTACTAGCACTAAATCAGTCGTTTTATTATTACGCCATTTTCCTTCTTTTTACCTAAAAATGGAAACAGCTGAAATATAAGTTTTTAAAATAAAGTATTAGGTTTTATATACTATCATTATTTTTTCATTATTGGAATTTTGTACGCTTTATATATTTTAATTGGGTGGAGATAAAATTTTTGTATTTGAAATGAAAAAATGATTGTAGTGAAGATTTATAAATGTGTAATTATTTTTATATATAAAAATATTTTAATGAAGTATGAAAAATTAAATGATATAAAAAAAAGAAGTAGAGATTTAAGTAAAAAAAGTTATGAAGAGTAAAAAATGATAAAATTTTAAGAATATTTAATTAAAAATTTTATATTTGTGAAAGTTTTCAAGATAATTAAAAACTAAATATTGATTATTCATTAATTATTTGAAATGTTTAAAAAAATATAAATAAAGGATGTTTTGATTGATGTGTGTAAGGAAGAGGAGAAAAAAAATATTATTAAAAAACAATTACTAATCATACTGAGCTTATGTTGATAAGGCATTTTAATTATAAATTTATTAATACTTCAAATATATGAATTTAGGTTCATTCTTTGCCATCTGCTCGTGGCCACCTTATTAATTTTGCCACGGGCCCCTAGTTGAGAAACACTGCTCTAGACTGACTAGTTGTGAACTAAAAAAGCTAAGAGAATAAAAAGCTCAGATAAATGAATAAGATATGTTATAAATGAAATTTATTTTTTGGACTTTCTAAATCAAGCCTCAATTATTATTATGGTCCAGGTCAGGCCAATGGCGTGTTAAATGGCGAGGAGGAGTGATGTGGCAAGTAACGCCTCTGCTCCTCTAAGACTTCCACATTGATATACGAGCAAGAAAATGTACATTTCAATTCCGAGATATTTTTGTTTGTCACAAATTTTTTTTGAGAAATATTTGCTAAGAAGTAATATAGGATGGTAAAAGCATTCATTCACACTGCTTTAGTTATTAAAAATAAAAATTTAGGAGAAAAATCTTATAAATGGCATTGGTTGCTTTTAAAGCTCTACTCTTTGTTTCGACCTGCGAGTGAAGGTGAGCACACTGGATCAACAAGTTTCTTAAATCTAATGAAATTCCTAAAAATTAAAATCGTAAAAAATATGATTAATCATCAGCAACCATAATTCTGCGTACAGCCTAACAACTGTAGTTTGACTACAAAACCAACAATAAAAGTTAAATAATATTTAATATATAAAAAAAATGTATTACTGTAACCGAATTACGGTTTATCATAAGTTTAAAATTTAAACCCATTTACGCCCAACAAAAAATTTCTTCATTCATATTGAAGTGTAATGTATGTTTCACATAATTATTAAAGAAAACTTTTATGAAAGAGTTTATTATATCAAAAAATGCACAAACGAACTCTCTTAGAATTTTTCTTAAAAAATCCACCTGTGATTTATTTCCATTTATTTAAAAATATTCTAAAAGAAACAAGCTGAAGAATTTAGAAAATATTAACAAGAGGCATCTAATACTCTTTCTTTCTTTTTATACATGGACGTAAACTTGGCATAAATGAGTGCAAAAGATCTACGCTTCCCCCATGTAGATTATAATTTTTAACATTGTTGGTTATTCCACAAAAAACGTATCTACCTCTCAGCTTAACAGTTGAAGGTCAGGGTTTCGATGCCCAAAGCTCCCAACTCTTAAAAACAAATTCCCAAAAACTGTGATTAACCATATTCTTAGTTTTACAGATATAAAAATATAGATTGTTAAAATTTTGTCACAAAACACAACTTACATTTACTCCTTCACGTCACGAATTGGCTTAAATTATCAAGGCAATTTTCGCAATATATGTAGAAATGTTACTTTGAAATTTCAAAAATATTGATTATCTTATACAATAAGAAAATCATACTATGATTAAATTGGATTCAAATTTGATAAACAAGACAAGACTGTAATGTTATGTAATATTAATAGGTGTTAGGGAGCGCAAAGTTGAGTAAAATGATGTTTCTGGTCTTATGAAAACTATGAAATTTTCTTATGTTACTTGCAAATGTAAACACTTTATCGATGCCTCGATATGATTATGGTTCAAATATAAAAGAGAATGATAGTTTAATGGAATAAATATTAAAATTGAATAAATAAACGATATAAATAATACTTTTTTCTAAAATTAACATTTTTCAAAGTTTTGTTGTAAGGATATCTCTAAAAAACAACATGGAAATTATATAGTGAAAACTCATTATTTAAACATATGGACTCACTAGACCAATGAATTTATAAAATACTCCTCTAGTTGAAGAAAAAAATCTTGGTTTTAAATTTCATATTAATTGGGATTAATGAAAAAATTTGTTAAAGCAATCAATAAAATTGGATTTGCCTTCAACTATTTAGAGAATAAATTTCTAAAAATAAGTTGGCCCAAAAAAACAATGAATTTTATTCGTCTATAAAATCAATAAAATGACTTTTTATGACATCTTGAGAAAAAAAAGCATGACATTTTCAAGTGTTAAAATATTCCCTTGGAAATAAGAGACCTAACGCAAACTTGATGATATGATTACTTCTTACGTCAAAATGGAATTCACTATTTCCTTTGAAATAGCATTTTTCTCTCTCTCTCATATAATTTGTTCTTTCTATTTGTGGATCTGTCAGTGATGAGCACGATCAATATTTTCACCAAGACATTATGACTTTAGAAAAACGTTATCAAGGGGAAAAACAATGGAGTATTTCTTTACTAGCGGATCATTGCTTCAACTTGATAAGTGAGGCTTTAGAAAGGCATTATAAATGAAAAGTTAACTAAGTACGAAATCAAGGTACCAAATTATCATATACAAATAGTACAAAAGTTCAGAAAAAAATTATTTTTGAATGTTGAGTTATCTACAGTTGTGGTTGTTTTTGTTAATTCAAAAAATAGTATTTTTAAAACGGATGCTTAAATTTTTTTCAAACTTCTGGAATAACAAGATTCAAAATGAAGTGGAAAACCATCTGAAGATATCAAGATACAAAACCGATCTTCAAGATCAAAAATTTTATTATCACAAATATGTAGATAACTCTTCATTCTCAAATTTATTTCTACTCATCAATCTTTCAAATAAATTACATACATTATCTTCATCATTACTACAGTGCATCCTTGAAAATGATATGAAGATATTCTTCAGTAAAATAAAACCTTACATAAGCCTCATCTATCAAGTGAAAAATTTGTATCATTTTTACATTTATAAATAAGTCTTATATTTCTCTCTCAAAAAAAAGTTAAAAAAATTGTAAAGAATTTTTATTTTTCAATAAAGTATATTTTTTTGAAAAACCTACTTCAAAAATTTGTTTATAATTAGAACTAAAGAAATTTTCATTTTGACTTCAATTTCTTTTTGGCCATTTTTTCTTCAATGTGTCAATGATGTCATTAGGCTTCAGCTGTCATTAGGGATTACGTTTATATTATTTTCCTCATCTGTTTAATTTTAAGTGCATCTTCAAGACAAAAACTCAATTATCAAATAAAAATAATTGAGTATATTTAATCAAATTTGTAAAATTTTAAAGTTATTTAAAATTTTTTTGCACTTTATAAAATGTTTGGATAATTTGATTAATTACAAGTTCAATTGAATTTTTTTGTATTTGTCTAAACGAGTCTTTTTATCCTTTTATGTTGTCTATTGAATATAGTAACATATTTACATCATTCATCAAAACTGCTTATATTTTAACTAAATGTTTATGAATTTAATTTTAGAGGTGTCGACCAACTAGATCCATATTTAGAAGAACATAATGTATACAAAAAACTACAAGACAGCCTTTAATTTTTTTCTTCAATATGTTTTACATGTCTTTAATGATTTATTTTCTAAAAAAAATCCACAATGCAAAAAACATCTGTTCATTGTATTCAATAAATTAAATTCAAATATTGTAACAACAAAAAAAAATCCTGGTTTCGATTTAATTCCGATAGAGAAAATTTTTCTTTGAGGAATAGTAACCATCTTTTCGTTCCGAGATACAATTTCCATAAATCGCATGGTTGTCTAAGATTCAGGGCTTGTAAGTTCTGGAATCACTTTCTTTGTATTCATTTTCAACAATTTACCCATATCCAGTCTTGTAAATATTTTCTTAGAAAGTTTTTTATTCAATATTATGATTATACATGTTCTAATGTGAACTGCTATGTTTGTCTAAACTTCCATCAACTTTAATTTAATTTTTTTTTTAGTAACGTGCGTGTCTTCCTTCTTATATTTGTCTTTTTTTCATTTATTTTTATTCTGTGCTAATTTAGGTTTATTCTTATCATTTTTTTTTACATGCTTAATTTCGATTCTTACTTTCACCTCTTTATATTGATTCATTATATTTTAATTAATGAGTGCTTGAAAATGATGTCTTTGTAACCTTTTTTATGTGTTTAATTTATTTTTTTTTTCCGCTCCTTATTTTCCTCATATACGTTATATAACTTTACATCACACAGCGGCTTTAGCCTTCGGTGCAATTGTTATATAAATATTTATTTATTCCTAATGGTTGCTCTTTATTACAAACAATATTCATTCATCGCTAATATTTTTTTTTTCCCGATTTCAAATAAATTCTTCTTCTTCTTATAATCTAGCATTTAATTGAATGTTTTTAAATGCAATTATATATAAATTTTTTACAACTATATTTAGTTTTAGAGCAATGAATATAATTCCTATATAAAATTCATCAAATATAAAATAGCTTATAAGTTTTCAAGACAAGAAGGGGAGTTTAATGCCCTCACCTAGTAATGTTCAATAATTCGGTTGTTAGTAGAATGTCATAATTATATTTTATTTATTTTTTGAAAAAATTATTGTTAGAGTTAAGGGTATTAGAAAGGCTAGGCGCGTGAGTAAGTTTGGTTGGATGCCTTGCTTTGATAGCACAAGGTCTCGAGTTTGATTCAGGATCAGTCCTTCTTTCATAGTTCGATGCAAGGGGTGTAATTGCGTCGTCGATTAAAACACTGCAAGGTAGCTTTATCATATACTTAACGTTATCATAAAAATTATATTATATAATTGTAAATTTGAATTAGGAGAATATTTCTGAAAACTTTGAAAAAATCTTTTTCAAAAAAGCTTCTTTACCCAAATATGATTCTCTTACAGTTTAAAAAGATCAATAAAATTTACAGGTATAGAAGTTAAGTAAAAAATATCACATACTCTATAAACCTGTTAATAAAAAATTATATTTTTATTTAATGAAAATAAAAGAAGAAAAATAATAAACTTTTGGTGTTTATTTAAAAAAAAATGGAGAAACTTTCAAATGTTTTATGTTAAACCAAAAAATTCACGAATTTATTAAAAAAATAAAAAAAAACTTTAAAATAATTCAAAGAAGTAATAATTTTATCATGGATTATGTCTAATGACTTTCGTTGATTCCTTAGTAGAACCCTTACAACAGCACAGGAATATCCAAACAAAGATCCAAGGAAAGAATAAAATGGAGATTATTGCATGCAAACAATGATTTATTCTACCAGATTCCTTTGACTGAATCACTGTTTCATACGGAGTTTTTTGAGTGATAACTTCTTTTTTGACCATTTTTTTCGTTACATTCAACTTCAAAATACGAGTTCAAATCTAGAAAAAATTGAATCGTGGAATAATATTTTTGAAATCGTATATCGTAATATGGGTTGACAGATTTTTAAATCATCACACCTGAACAAGGGAGCAAATCTTTTTATTCCTTACAAAAATGATTAATATGAAAAATATTTAAATGCAAAGGAGTAATTTCTATAGTAAAAAAAGATAAATAATATTTGGATTTGTATAAACTCCTTTTTTGGAAACTACAAAATTAGTGAATGAAAAACAGGGATTCATATAAATCGCCGCCGATTTCGTTATTGAGACCGTAAAATCAGGATAATCCAAGAAAACCGCGACATCTGCGAACCTCAATCGTAATCGATGTTCAGCAATGAAAAGTGTAAGAGGAATTTAAATGATCAAAAAATTTAAATAACGTATTGTAAAGGAATGAAAATATGTTTAAGATGGAATAAAATAAATACAAATATTATTAATTGAAATGCACTAAAACCGGTCTTAGCTGTGACATTGATAGAAAGGTCAGTTGTCTATACCCACTATTCTATTCCCGATTCAGTAAAACTGAAAAAATGTTTACACTCATATAAAAGATTATTCGGTGCTGTTCTTATTTTTTTGCGGTCCAAGATGCCGCCGCATATCCGAGCGCATTTTAGCGGAAGATTGGTGTACCAACATCATCCATTTTGTGGACAAATTTTGGCTGTAAAAAAATGAAAAATGTGTTACTCGAACAAAGAGGTCGTTGTTTTTACGCAATGTCCATTGAATCAAAAGATTATTTTAATATATATGGGGAAATATGACTTGTCAATTTAAAAGGGGCCACCTGTTCGTCTGTGTCTGTCATGCCAAGTTTTATTTTTGCAATAATATATTTTTGTGTTTACCTGCACTGAGATTTGCGTAGGAATACCAGTTCAAGACGTGTGCTCGTTCAAAGTCGACGCAGAACATTTTGTACCGCATTTGGACGTATCGTGCCTAAATAGGATGGCACATCCGTAAACAACACATTTCTTATCCTATTTAGAGAATTCGTAACGAAAATATTTTGTTTCCAAATTCGACGTTTTGTAGCGAAATTTTGGTAGTTCATTTTATCCAAAACTTTGTATCAAAAAAAAGGATTAGAACCTAGGACTTTTGTAAAAAAAGAAAATGTTTGCATCCAAAAGATTTATTACGCATCTGGGAGTTTTCATTACCAAAGATTTTCTAAGATGAATTATCTAAAACAGTTTTTTTTAAACAGTTTTTTATACCAAACTATTTTAAACAAATATTTAGCATCAAAAATTGCGTTTGGATCGTTCGAAGCATTGTATGAAATATTTTGGGTATGTAACATGTAAAACAGAGTACGAAATGACTTGAGTTCAAAATCGGATACAAAATATCGTGTTTAAGAAGCATCTAAATTGCACTCCAAGATACTTACGAGAATGTTCGTTCCTAACCGGTTAACGAACTAAGTCGACAATTGTTGACTTTACAAAAATATGAATCGTCTACGCTTATAAAGGCTTAATACAAATCTTTAGCTTTACTTTTGACATAATAGTTTCCTGGTTCTTCGTAACTAACTTACGTATTATTTTATATAGAAAACACACAATCTGATGAGACCAGCTCGATATGAATAAGAGCAGAATACAGAAGCAGACCCAAACGAATCTAATAAACGATGCATTTGCAGTTGTATAATCGTTAGTCGGAAGATTTACAGTGGGAATTAAGATTGCCAAATTTACAAGTGAAGAATATTTTTAGCGTTTAAGAAGTATCGTTTTTCTGAACTGAGAGACTGGAGATTTACAACGAAACGTTGTATTGATCATCAATTCTTACACAAAAAATTAATACAAAGATCTCCAATGCGTAATTTAAACTCGGTTTACAGTAAACTAGCACCAGTTGAATTTGAAACTATTCCCAGTGGGACAAAAACTAGCCCAAGTAGTGCAGCCAGATTACTACATTTTAAATTTTATTTGAAATAAAGAAAATGATGAACCGGTGGGGGATCCAGAAATTTCTTATAGGGGGGGGGTGCAATCTATTTAAATTTTTTGCAATTTTGCTAAAAGTCTTCAGAGAATACGACAGCTGTATTATGTCTTTTAAAATTCGACTTGTCATATCGTTGATATAAACGTAATCAACTACCAACAAGTATTGTTTTAGGAAATAGCAAAATTAGTAAGGGTAATTTTCGAAGCCATTTTTCATAGAGGGTCTCCTGATATTTTCTTGAATGATTTATCTTTATTTTTTGGTAAACTATTCTTGTGAATAAGGCGTTTAAAATTTTTTTTTAATAGAACTTAAGACTGCTTTTTCTTCATGAGAATGTAGTGAGAGTGACCTCTGTTCACAGGAATGTCTTAATGATGTTCTTCACCTGATTCGAAAATTAATTTGACTAAAAAATTGGTTGTGTTTAGCGAAAGAGCTAGGCAAAAATGAATCATAGGGCAAAAGCAGATTTGCATATAATTTTCTAAAATTATTGATATTTGTTAATGTTAGTTATTTTGTCAGTAGTTAATGAAACAATAAAATACTAGGCGCAGAAAGATGTAGTAGAGTTAGTTACTAAAATGGTTAGCGGAGTTGGTGATGAAATGATTGGAGTGAGTTGGTAGTATATAACTATATTTCGTGTGAATTGATCATACCCCCAAAATGAATACTAATCATAATGACTATATATTTTTTATGTCTCGTTTATCCGCCCACTTTTCACAACTTTGATGCTGTATGTGTTGTTGTTATGCTAGTACTGGTGAATGACTGATATCAAATGCACAATGTAGATGCTACTTTTGTGCAAAATAAGTCGTAAACTAACTTAATTTTAATTAAGTTAAAAAACTTTTTTTTGTAGTGTTTTTTAATTAGCTTAACGTTATCTTCTAACTGAGAGTGATCGTCGATCGAACGAATACATTCAGTATAGAGAGACAGTTGTCTTACCTCGGGGCAACCTGTTTGGTTGAACGCCCGGTTTAAGGAATCAAAAGCACTGGAAAAAGTGCGTCTTGTTTGCGGAGATGGAAATCATGGATTATCGGATTATTATCTGAGAATTTTATCACGTGATGACTCATTCGTAAAACCACGTGCGTGTGGAATAAAAAAAGCGCGTTTAAACGGGGAACGGATAAATGCGACACGCTTGTAAATGTTTTTTTATATTCTCCCCCGACCTAAGTGTTGACCCGGGCATGCGCTCTTCCTACGAGTGGATGGAGAGGAGAGAGGGTACTCAAAAATATATTTCAAAAGTTTTAACTTTGGATCTAGATATCTTTTGAATAGCATTAATCCGGTTACGTTTGGCACACATAGAATATCCGCATGTGTTCTTTAAAATGATGTAGGTTTCATTTTTATCACAGGTGTATAAATTGGGTGTATGGCTCAATTCTAAAAAGAATTTTTTTAATTTAAATCCAGGAATATCAATTTTGAATGTTTGGTAAAATCTTGCAAATCAAATAGGGAACATTTTGTAGAGAACAGCGGCAGATACAGAAGGGGAATGAGGAGGCTCTAGCTTCCTCATTCCTTAGCTTCGACCTCTTTTGAAAGTTTGTTGATAAATTATTGGCACTATTTTAAAAAATATTTGATATCTCTGTATTTTAAGTCAAAACTTCGTATTGTATTTTAACGTGTTAACGACCTGAGTGGACTTTATAAAAATATGGTCGGCTGCGTTTATAAATTCTTACAAATAGTCTGTTTTACATTAGATATCGTCTATTTAAACACGTTAACTAAATCGCGTAAAATTAAACGCATAACTTTTTGTACTACAAAATATTTTTAAAAATTTTGCCCCAAATCTACCCCAGGATAAAGACGTTTTGGATCCGCCCCTGATGCAGGAGTATGAATCGTGAATATAGAGGAGGGTATAGAAAAAAATAACGCAAATAAATTGCTTACTTAACAAGATGATGAAGTGGACTTTTGAACTCGCATTCTCTTCATTTTTATGAGATTGTTCTTCCCTGACAAACAAATCATACATCGGCATATCATTGCCCATGCAATATATATTATTAGCTCCATTTGATTCCATTCTACTATAGCAGATTATTATTTCATGCGCGATATGTGATAAAATATCATATGTTACGAGCATACGGTTTCACAAAGCAAGCAACTCTTCCTTTGCTGCTAAATGTGGTTGAGCAGAGCAGAGGACTAGACGTCTGGCGGCGAACGTTGTTAATTGCAGTGGTCATATTTGCATGTTGGCAAGATGAAACCGTAGTCTACCGATTACTTATATCTTCGACACTTTTTTTATCCTCCACACCCTTTAGTGCAGAGCCGTATCAAGGGGGAGGGAGTGAAGGGGGAAATTGCCCCGCGGCGCCATTTCATTGCCACTGACGTCAACGCAGCAGAGTTTGATATGGAAATTGAGGACCTTCAAATGTTTTTGAAATCTCGGAAGGAAAACCCGGCAAACGCTATGGAGTTACTTGGTTTCCTGTACTCGCACTCAGGACTCTGTCCGAATCTACAAGTGGCTCTGAGGATCATGCTGACAATTGGAACTTCTATTGCATCCTGTGAAGGGTCATTCAGCAAACTAAAATTTATTAAGTCCTACCTAAGGAGCACTATGAGGCAAGCCCGCCTCCAAAGTCTGGCTCTTATGAGCATTGAGAAAGAAGTATCTCCATTGTGTTGATTTTGACGAAGTCATCGATAATTTTGCTACTGCTAAACACGAAAAATGAACATCTAATGGAGACTGTCTTCGAATCAGTCAGTATATATCTGAATTATGTGGCTTAATAAAAATGCGAGCATTTTTTTTCTAAATAACTTTTTAAGCCAGAATGGGGTGGCGATGAGTGAAAAAAAGAAAGAGCAAGGGGTTCCATTCAGGATCTTTGCCCTGGGGCGCCACGATCCCTTGATACGGCCCTGCTTTAGTGCTTAACTTTTTTTTTTAATTTTTAGAATAAATTTTTATAAAATAATAAATTCACGTTTTTTTATTAAAAAAAATAAAATCTGTAGAGTAGTAAAAGCTTTTTAGGAAAAACAAATTTTCAGTATTCAGTGTTTCTATAAGTTTTTCAATATCTTGTTTTAATTTTTTTGGATCTCATTAAAAATCTGGTTGGGGCAACTATCACAAAAAAAAGATGTAGAGATTTATTTGCCCTCATTAGTGATGGGCGCCTTTTTAAGTTTTTCTAAAAATTTAAAGATTTTTTACACATATATTTTTAGTGTGATATAGATATTTCTAATATGCGAAATCTAGTGGTGATGTTTATTTTGTACAAAAATAATCAAACCTGTCAAAAAATGAGAGCTCATGTCAAAATTAAAATTTTTATTTAAATACTTGTAAACTTCTTCAAGTAAGCGGAATTTAGAAGTGATGTTCATTTTCATGGAAATCAACCAAACGTGTTAAAAATCCATTAAATCTGTCAATCGATGTCAACTATATTAACTTTTAAATAAAAAACGATCTCCATTGCTTTGTTTACAAATTCGTTATGGGCGAGAAGTCTTTAAAAGTCATTTCTTCTCAAATTTATACTGTGTGTAGTTTGGTACTAGGACAAAATCCCTCGTAGGACATAATCCCCCAAGGACATAATTCCCCTAGACAAAATCCCGCGAAAGACATAATCTCTTATGAAAATTTTGAACCTATTGTGTTTCGATACTTTTTTGCTGCAACCGGAAAAAATGTATTAATCCACCCTAATATCTACACACTTAATTTTTTGCAAACCAAAAATTGCAACCAGTTATTCCAAATCAGCAAATATTCCAGGTTTAATGGCATTTATTTCAATATATTCAATATACTCTCCGCTGAGCTGCAACAGCTAGAGAGAGGGTCCGCAGGTTGTGGATAGTGGAACGGCCATCAGATATGATGGTTAGATGCGACATAAGCAAGCTTAGCTTGATGAATAAGCAGCCCCCAACAAACAGTAACGACATAACGAGACGAAGTAGTAGATTGGGTGATTCCTTTCTACAAGTTAAAATGCTCCATGTTCAGAACGATGTCGTGACAGGGCGAGTAACGCCGCCTTCAAATAATCCTATTTACTGCTGCCTAGCAGTTTGTCAAATTAGACAAAGGCTAGCTCCGTAAATTTCAATTACGGCGTGGAGAACTCGATACCTCACAACATAATATCTACAAGACTAACGATGGTAAACTAGAAAACATCTCTGGCGCTCCATGGTTGCCCACGTCAAATGGATACGGCACTTTGATGATGAGATGATGATGTGATTGATGATGAAGATGATGATGAGAGATAGGTGATGATGATGTTGATGATAATGATTTCAATATAATTAAAATAATTCATTATTTTTTATTCAATAGTATTTTTATTATTTAAAAATGTTAAAGTAATTTCATGAAGGTGTAAGTTATAGGAAAATGTGGTAAATTCAAATCTAAAGAATTCAAAAATTATTTAGAAAGTAATTTGTCAATAAAGTAATAAAATGAATCTTGAGCATCATTTCTATCATTTTATGTACGGAGTTTATATGCTTGTGCAAACTATATCCACCTGAACATTTTATTATTTTGCAGCAAATTTTACACTCTGATTCCTCTTTATTTTTTTTAACAAAATGATTCTAAATTATGAATCTAGTATTGATTGACATATTTGAAAAATAAATTGAAGCAGAAAAAATTAAAAAATAAACGTAAAATTAAAAAAATATAAAATATTATGAAACAAAAACAATACTTTTTATTCAAAAAAAATTTAACTAAAGTCAAAACCGATTTTTTAAACTCAGTAGTAATTAACAAAAAACCGGTTTTACATCTCTACCTGCAAGTCATCATTAGGATTTGCATTGAATTGCCATATTTTACAGAAAAAAGTTCAACTAACTCTGGCTTCAAATATTGTAATCGGATTGAGCAAGCCATTTTACAATTCTGGTAGAGACATCACTGATCGATACTTCCCTTCTCACTCATTAGATGTTGGGCTTTTGCCAAAGAATTGATCTCTTCTTTGGAATAATTGTAATACATAAAAAAAGAAATTCCACCTTTTCTAAAAGATACGTGTTACACTTTATGAGAATGGAAATAAAATTTAAATTTCGTCCTATTTACCCAAAAAAAGCATATTTTAACTTATGATTGTGGTGATAAAAACCCTACGTTATACTTGATTATAGCAAGATAAAATGAGAATTGGATTTGATGGATCAAATAAAAGAAGAATTCTTCTGCAGTCGCAAAAGTAATCGATGGCCGGTTTAAATCAACTACCACTTGATTGACGTTTCTTGGCATCGTTTTTGGAAAAAATGGATACAACAAATCCAGAAAAGAATTCTTGAGATTCATTTCTTATCAATTAGCGCAATCTTTTGTAATATCAAGAAATAAAAGAGGAATGCTCTCTAGAAGTATTATTACAGCTGGAATACTTATCGGGTTTAAATCAAATGATGAAAATGTTAATTTGGAAAGAATTCAAGTTAAACGCCCAAAACATTGTTTTGTTTGCAGACACGATTGAATTGTTGGCTTGGCCAAAAATCGATATGCCCAAAACATAAAAGGCAAGTTAACAAAATTTTTCTTTTGAGTGTGAAAAATGATTTAAAACTTTTTTTTTTTTTTTGAAAAAATCTTTCAATCAATTTTTTAAAACTATTCAAACGTGTATTTTTAATTTGTGCACATTTTGTAGACATAAATACTCATAAAATTGTAATTAATTGCATTTGAGGATTAAATCAATGTTAGGGAAGTTAGAATTAGTGTTTTAAGATATGTTGTTATCACCAAGAACTAAATGTCTTTTTAAGAAATAGAAACTTGCTTTTTGTTCGACGCTGCAACTCAAAAGAGGGGGATCAAAAGTTGCATGCAATAAAATCAAAACTAAGTACAAAAGAAAAGTTCTTGTTTTAGCTAAATTACAGGAGCTAACAAAAAGGAAAATGTCAATTTCTCAAAATGACATTAAGTTCTTGATGATTTTGAATGCAGTAAGGAGAACAAATGAACCATAGCACAATTAACGCATTTAGCATCAGTTCTTTTAGGGAACATTGGTGCTAAATGGGTTAAGTAAGGAAGAATATAAAGAGTATGACACTCTTCAGTTATGGCAGCATTTGAAACATGCACTACATGTTATAGCCTGCACAACGAGTTTTTCCCTCTCAGTGAAAGAACTAACAGCTAAGAAACAGTTAAATGCTTTGAAGGTAAGGAATTTCAAAGATTTTTTTGTGAAGCTACATTTAATATTTTTATTCCTTTTTAAAGTATTATATAAATACCTCTCATTTACTTCAGCTAACGGCAAAAATAGTGTGAAAAATATCTAGTTATCTGAACGGTGCTGAGACACGAGGTGTTCGGATATGGGAGGATATACTCTATTGAAAAAATTGAAGTTCTAGTTAACTCAAGTTCGAAGCATGTAATTTGACATCAAAATACGCGTCAATTATTTTGAGTTAAGCAGAACTTTGGCTCATTCGACTTTGAGTTAAACGAAGAATAAGATGTATGAGATACGGCTGGGACCTCGGGTTAAGTGGAATTTCGACTTATCCGACTTGTTATGGGGAGTTTACTGTCCCTTATCATGATAAAATGTATGATTAAAAAATCGACATCAAAATGGAGGATTTACTTGGATTCAAAACAAAAAAGTTAGATTCAAATGGATTTTATTTAAAAGTTGTAAAAAATGGAAGTTGGGGGGGGGGCATGCAAGGAATTTAGGGGGGGGGGGGCAAGCATATTGGAAATAAAATTATTTGGGGGGGGGGGCAAAAAAGGTATTTGGGGGGGGGGGGCACTGCCCCCTTGCCCCCCCCCCTGGCTACGCCACTGGCCTGTACAGAATGAAATGTCCAAGTTTAGAATGTTTCACTTTCCTGACAAATGAGAAGGAAAAAGTATTTTAAGACGTAATCTAACGCATCTTCAATTTTATATTGAAAATAATAATCAAGGAAAATCTCGGGTAAATCAAATATAAAAAACTAAAATTACCAAAACAAGCAACATTGAAGATCCAAGGATAAAGACGGCAGGGAATAAGAAAATTAAAATACAACTTACACTATCTTGTCAGACGACAACAAAGAATCATTATTGCAAGGCAATCAACTCATTTGTATCCTTTTCTCCATCATCTCTTCGTGCGAATGAAATTGATATATCGATTTCAGCTTGTAGTGATGATACGAACAAACACGAAGCTTGAATTTTATCATTATTGACTTTTTCATTGACATCATTTCTGCCGGGTAATGAATGTCAGATATGCTCTCTTCGAAAAAAATCTTTATATCAGGAAGGGAGGGCCATACAATTTTCTTTAGTAACATTTTACAAATCAAACCTGTCAAAAAATCCATCAAACCTGTCAATCAATGCCAAATATATAAACTTCAAAATATATTATAATTCCACATTTTTTGGCCTTATATTGTCTTCATTTATTTATAAACTAACTTTTTGGTGATTAATTTACCAAAAATATTTTACATGTCAGTACTTTCACAGATGACATAACGCGAATCACTTTCTCTCATTATTTTAAAATAAGCTTATACATACACAGCAAATCGAACATATTCGATTTGATTGTCAAAATATTTTCGTAACTCTATATTTAAATACCGGTTACTGTTTACTTCTGATTAATTTGTGGTCAAATATTTTTTCATTATTTTTGAACAATTTTGGTCTCATTTACCAAATTGATCTTTCTCTATTTCATCACGACGGTATTTTTGACAATATATATACATCGGTAATGAATACTAAATTTCAATGTGGTCACAATGGCTATATATTTAGTTAATTCGACACTACATTGGCTTTTATATATTTGAGCCCAATAGATGAAATATTTTTCTTTCTTGATATAAAAACGTTTTATCAATCTCATAAATAGGGATGCGACCAAATTTCTACTCAAAGCAACATGAGATCATGTTAGATAAAAGCCCATAAAATTAAAATTTTTATTCCTCATGAAATTTTTCAATAATAACCCTATAGATGAATTATATATTATAATATATTTACTGATAAATGATTAATTTTTACTTACAAATTCGCTATCAGCTTGAAGTCTGTACTTTCTCCTATACTTATATGGTATCTAATTTGGCTCTATATTCTAAACTGATCTTGGCTTGGTAGCTCTACTTTCATCAGAAATTCATTTAATGCAATCAATTTTCGAAAAAACTTTTTCAGAGATTTATTTAGCTCAGAATTTAAGCGATTTCAGCACTCTTCTATTGAAGGGAATCTTTTTGTTGATTTTGTCTTTTTTAACAATATTGTGTGGTAGTATCAGGTGATATGAACAGATATCACTCTGGATATTTGCAAAGAAATCTCTTTCAAAATTCGTGTTCTTGATGAAATCAATCATAATCCTTTTTTCAATTAGAAAAAGTTTTTCACCTTTATTATCTAAAATACTCTCTCATTCACATCGAAGAAAAAAATTCGTCAAATTCGATTCACATTTATCAATTTTTTTCCCAGAATAGCTTCATCTTCGCATATTGGTTTCTGTCATAGTTGTAATGAATTTGAATGTTAAATGCATCGCACTTCATCAACACTGATTACGACCTCACATGATTTGGCACCATTCCAACTTCACATCACCTTTCATACAAAGCCTCACGAAACATTTAACCTGCTTCACATTATTTTCAGTTTTTACTTTAATTATATAAATAAAAAGTAATAACACAGCACAACACCACAACCTAATCACTTCATCAAAGAAAACAAGCAAGAGGTGAAACCTTTGCGAGATCTTCACCAACTCCCAAAGCTATCAACCAGCTAATCCATAAAGGCTATCCAATAAGCCAAAGCCCGTGAAGATCGAAGACGCCTAAATTTCTCTCTTTACCATAAAGTTGTTTTCGTTCAAATTTTCGATTTTGCTGGTGCAGCAATAAAATAGTTATGGTAAATCTATAACTGTCTGAAAATTTTCAGATCCCTTTTAGTCAATTGATGATTAAGTTATTCTAATAAGATAAAGGTTTAAAGATTTTTGATTCATAATGGTGGAGCTTCTTCTTCACGGTGATTTTGAAAATCTCAATACTAGGTTTTTACATCTTGTAATTCATTGGAAAAACATATATCTTCAGTGTAGACAAGTTACATACTTGTTTTTTGAAACTATATAGCCCCTCAAAGAACTACTATATTGACAATATAGAAGCACTTTATTAAACAAGTTACTATTTCTTTTTTTTTTATGATTACGCGTTATCATTTCAATGTGCCATCTTACTTCTCTCTACTCAAATATTTGTACTATACTAAATAACGATCGTGGGAAAAAACTTGACAAATAATTTTTTGGAGAAAACGGATTTTTAACATTTCGATTAACAATTAGTATACTTGTCAAAATTGTTCATAATTGCATTAGTTTATTTCATATATTACAACTTCAATAATTTGAAATAAAAATTTACAGTAGATGGCGTTAAATTAAAAATTTTACACTAGTTTTTCTTTATAAGGACAAAAAAAGTTTATTTTTAGTATTTTGAATTTGAAGAATTTTCCTGTTCCGTATGGCGAAGGTTAATGACTTTTTAAAATTTTAAAGGGTTTTCTGAATGATGTTGAAATACGAAAGGTTTTTCATATTTCTTAAATTTATCAAAAATGCACAAAAATTCAGTTTTCAGAAATTGTTTTCCTATTTCTGGTAAATGAAATTATACGGAAAAAATGTATAGCAGAACAAAGGAGATATTGTCAATCAATAAGCAATTATTTTAGAGAAATAAGAGTTAGTTTTTCAACTTAAAACACATGGGCCTTGTTTTAGAGAGGCGGACAAGATTACAAAAAGAGAACTTTTTTGGTTCGAGGACTATATTTTGTTCCCTCTTCTTTTTAGACTTTTCTTCTTGCCTCTAATTTTTAAATTTATTTGGAAAGTTTACAAAATAAAAACTATGAGTCCATTCTTATTTCTATTATGTTTAGATTAGAAAAATAAAAATGTTTCTTAAATTTATCAATCTTAAACTTTCAACTCAAATCATAATGCAGCTTTTTTCCAACAGAAAATGACTTTTAAGAAAAAGAGTGAAAGATGTACCGCGTATAAATAAGTTAGAAAATTCTTTTCATAAAAATGATATGCCCCCTCACATTTCCAATACAAAGATAGATCACTAAGCTAGATTCTAATCGTTGGCAAGGCGTTTCCTCTATTTTTCGTTATATGGAGGTTTTCGATGACTTTAAAGTAATTAAAAATAATTTGTTACTTATTTCCAATCGAAGAAATTATTATCAAGGGAGTATGAATACAATAAGTTTCGTTATTTCAAAAATTTCGCTGTCTTATTTTTTAAATTAATAATAATTTAGCCATTTCCTCATTATTATAATTCCAACCCTTGGATAAAAATTCTCTACTGTAAGTTATATAAAAAAAATAATAAGAAAAAATATGCAAAAAATTAGTTTTGAAAAACTTCGTCCTAAAATTGAATAATCAGAAACTAGCAAATTCATAATTGAAAAAAACCTCTAAAAATGTTTTTTCATTTCCTAGTTATATAATAACATTTTAAAACTCACCTTTTCTTGTTAATAAGAGTCACACCTGCAATTATAATAATATTTAAAATTTTAATAATTTGAACGAGTGGGGACTTTATTTAACTCATTTGATATCAGAAAAAACAAGAGACATTCAATTTATTAAAAGTAAAACTACTCCAAAAGCCAGAAATCGTCTACGCTCCTAAAAATGACCGTGGGATCAAATAGGTTAAAAATATAGTTTTTGGAATGTTCTTAAAACTTGAATTTTATAATATTTGTATCATTGATAAGAATAGAAGATTTTTACGACCGTTCTTCTCTTCGGATTTTGTCGGTATCTCATCAAAGGGAAGATTAATCTTCCAAAGCTGGACAGATGGTAAGGATAGTCACGATAGGGAATCAAACCCAGACCATTTGGATCGAGACCCTACTCTCCTAACACTAAGCCATCTGCCAACAGGTTTTCATGGAAAGCTTTTCTACTTTGTAAACATTTTAATTCCGCATCTTTTGTGATTTTCAAAACAGGTTAGCTTTTTTCATTCATATCAGAAGAAAATTAAACATAACAAGCATTACGCAAATTTTGGGTGAAAGTTGTAGGAAGCAGAAAATCAGAAGTGTTCAATTAGAGTAAGAAAGTAGATTTATATTTGAGCTTATAATTGTATGATACTTTTAGAAATGTAGCAAATCGTCAACAAAATAGATTACGTGTATTAAATTTTTGGATTTAATTGTATATTTATATCATTTATAAACCATAAAAAAAATTATGTGTGATGAAATAACAAAAAATTATTTCCTAAAAAAGCTTTCTATTTGATTGTTTGATACTTTTAGAAAAAGTTAATGTTAAAAAATGGAAAATGTACAATTAATTTCTTACAAAATGCATTTCATTCCAACTTGGTTTCGAACGCTAATGCACTTAAGCAAACGCTTCTAGCAAATATTGAAGTAATTGCATGTTTTGTATATGCGCCCAGTCTAGCGTATATAAGTGAAATGCGGTAAAAGAAACTTACAACACACACTAGACAGAAAGATTAATAATGATTTCAAAAATACTTGAATAAAATGGGAAATATCTTCGTATATCATTTGATAATGGATTATTATAAATTAGAGCATACTTTTTGTATTAACAAACAAAATCATCAAATGATTTATTCTACATCATCTTGTATATGATATAAATCTTAGTGAATTAAAATTACGTGCATTTACTTTCATTTCGGCGCTCCTTTAAAAAATCTTGGAGTTACTTCCTCCTCATCCCTCTCTTATTCTCATTTTGTTTTGAAAGCTTCATTAGTGGACGCTTTTGAAAAGTGAACACTTTTTTAAAGTCCCACTCTATTCTTTGAAGCTAACAGGTCTATATAATGAATATTTTTTGAGTCGATAGGCTGTGAAATATAAAAAGCAAGGTTTTAGTGATATTTAACTTTTTTTATCGAAGCTATAATTGGTTGTTGTTGCTGACCACCAGATTAGGCTATCTCAAAATCAGCTTAATGAGTCAGTCCAAAAATCATTTTATCTGAGTGAACACTTTTCACTCGAAAAATGCTCACAGGGTTACACTTTCGCATCAGAAGAGACAGTATTGATAACTCACTTTTTACTTCAAAAAATACATCTAAAAATGGGACCGACTTTTCACAGCAAAAAACCAAAATGTAGAAAATTTTAGTAAAATACATCAAAAACATTTAAAAAAATCTTTAAACATTATAAATCTGTTAAATCTGCATTGTAAGATCATTAAAAATTTTATGGTGGCGGTGGGTGCTTTAAAAGAGGGGGGGGGGCTTTTAAGAAAAATCATCATAACTATGTGATTATTATTAATGTAGTAGTTGGACTTTTAAGGGTACTTCGTATTACATTGAATTTCTGATAAATTTCTATTCACAAAAATAACTACTTCATATAAACTGGAAGGTAAATAAATATAAAAGATCGATATTTCATTTTAAGATAAGACTCAATGCCCCCCCCTCTGAATACTCCACTGTCATACTATGTGGAACTGGAAAATTGTTTTTAAGAACTTATAATAAAAACAAGAAAAATCGGTTAGCTCAATTAATTGATATCGCTATTACAATATGGAGGAGGTTACTAAGAACGGAGTTATTAAAAACATTATATGATTGCCCCTCTAAGTTGAGAAACAATGTTGTGGGTATTATGATTGTAATTTTATAAAAATAGGAATAAATAAATAAAAGAAAGAATTTATTTAAAATTTTTTAATTTGAATTTTTGGCGTATTCAATTTCTTCAATTTTAAAATAATATAAATTGCAAATTTTATTCAAAAAAAAAATTATAGAAACATAAATAAAAAGTATAATAAAAACTTTGTTAACAAAAATTAGCGTATTAAATCCCCCTTTGAAATTTCTATAATCCCTGCTCTTCTTTGAAACCACTGCTTTATCGAGACATGTTTGAAGAATTGTTTCAATTTTTAGATTTAAAAATATTGAAAGTTTTAGAACTAGAACATGTGTTATATGAATATATAAAAGGATAGCTTAGACACCTCGCAAAGGATGTACTGTGTAATCGATCAATTTAAAAGTTTAATGAAACATTGACAATATTTTATCACTATAAATATTTGCAAATCAAGAGTACAAGTTAAAATTATTTTAATAAAAATATTAGGTTTTTTGAAAAAATTAAGCTCAAAATAATAATAATAATCAAAATTGAAATTCAATGATTTTTAATTTCTGTTATATTTTTATCATCGTTGTTGCGTAATCGTTATGTTATAAATACAAATTGTTACAAAAACTAGAGCAAATAGCTAAGGAATTTTTTTTCAGTGCTTTCATTTCTATACAACTTTTACCTAACACATCACGAAATTGTTACAATTATTGCCATCATTAATGATTATTACAATGATGGCAAATTTTACAATAATATAAAATTTGAAGTAAATATTTATTCACTTTGTATTTTAGTTATATATAATTTCTACAAATCAAATAATTTTTTCTTAATTGTTTTAAGATATCGTTTTCTGTCAATCTTGAAAAAACAAGTAAAACTCATCACTGCTACTGTTCCAAGAATAAAGCCGAATAGCATTTTGTGAAGTTTGAACTTAAAAAGAAGTAGGAAAACACTTCAAAATAAAGTTAAACTACAAAGATAAAATACTTGAAAGAAATTTATTTCATATTTTTTATATATTTGATCAGATAAAATGTCAAAAAAATAGACAATTAAAATAAAACCAAAAATCCCTTATTGCAAATATTAAAGCCTTCATAAAGATAGGTAGTAAGTGAAACAAGCATCGCGATGTAAAGGGCGAGCTGAGGCCTTCCATCAAATTCAATTAGAAGGGGAATCTTTACTTTTGTTGTCATCTTTGATCTGTTGCTCCATCCACATGCCAAAATAAATCCCCTCTTGGGACATGAGCTCCTCATGTCTGCGATAAGAAAAATATGGATACATCATGTGTTAGTATTGAAAACATCAAATATAAATTTAAAATGTAGTTTAACTAGTGGAGCATCAGCACGTGAACCCATTAATGACCAATGTTCCTCTAGAGCAGGGGTCGGCAAAGTGGTTGATATCGACACCTGGCGGTCGATAACAGATCTTTAGGGGTCGATAAGATAGACAAACTATTGTGATATGCTTTTTTTTACTTTATAGTAGTAATAAATCTCCTTTTTCTTTAAAAACATAGCTTAGGACATTGTATAGTATAGGATATATGAAACATTTTTGGTTTGTATTTTTTCTCTTAATTGTTGGACATTGATTAATGTTTTTATGAAACATTTCTATGTGTCGAAGTGAAGACAAATGTTCTATGGGGTCGACGGTTAAAAAAGTTTACCAATCCCTGGTCTAGAGGAACATAATAAAAATGAATTTTTTTCAATAAAAAAGTGATTTGTAATATAGGTTCTTCTTGTCGTTAAAAAAGAAAAATTATTTTAATTTTCTTGTTAAAATTTTTCATCAAACAAGATACTTTTGTCATTTTTAAAGGTGTTCAAAAACTTAAATTTTGAAAAGAATTACTTTATTTATACAAAACTAAATTATTTAATACATTTAAAGCCTTCTATAATAACTGAAAAAAATGTATTAATAATCGATTTTGAGTTGAAAAAGTTAAAAAATTATAGAAAAAATTATGATGTTCCTCTATAGCAGGGTTTCCCAACCTTTTTGTTGCTGTGTACCACTCATGGACTTATTCTGTAGGTACGTACCACCTAACTTTAACGAGTAGTTTTTGACCATAAAAGAAGTATACTAAAAGGTTAACATACACAATAACATATAAATATAATACAGGTAAACGAATTCGCAATTAAAAAATATACAAAACTTAACTTAAATTATTTGCACATGTGCATCACAAAGCATAAACAAGCAAAATATTTACTTATCGACCAATAAGTACTCACTCGTAAGTCAATGCGATGGCTGGAGTTGCTTTTCTTCTTCTAGTTTTGCAAGCCGTGGAGATATTATGCTCACACAACATCGGAAATTGTGTTCTGGGTTTACGAAACGATTTCTTGCCTTCGATTTGATTGTAAGAAAGGTAGAAAACTCTTGTTCGCATTCCCATGTCGTTGGAAATATGAGAAGCTGAGGAATGGCTTTTCACTAGTGACGGATAGGAGGGACTTACATTTAACCAGAAGTTGGCCAATTTATGATTTTAACCTTCGTGGCACTGCAAATCGATGAGTTCTTCTTGTTCACCAGTTCCCACTGTGAGATCACCAATGTTAATAGTAGTGAATGGATACCGAATGTAAGTGCATCACGATCATTAAATAAGTACTGCCTGATTTCATCTTTCAACAGAAGGAGATCTTTGGTGATCTCTTGACCAAATGCAATACTAGCCCCCCCTCCTCAAGTGACGCCACATTCTCACCCATTCCAAACGGTCTGTTCCCAATCCACAAATCGAGCTTTCGAGTAAATGCAGTCAATTTGATTGAGAAAACAATGATGTTATTTCAGCGCTTTGAGAACAATGAAATGATACATGACTCCAAAAATATCTGACAGATAGGCAAGGTAAAGAATGAAGTTTTCATCTTCAAGGATCTTAAGAACTTCGTGATCTTTTGTTTGGAAAAACTGAAGCAGCTCCTTTCTCAGCACCAAAAGGAGCATAGTGGTATTCCCTCGAGACAGACACCTCACTTCCGTATGAAAATCAATGACGTGTATTCTGATCCGATATCCTTACAGATGACCTTGAAGAGACGACTATTTAGGGCAGATGTCATAATGTAGTTTACACAGAAGTGACAGATGGAGATACTCCTTACACCCGAGCTTGGAACCCAGATTTTCTCCCAAGCATAACAGAAGCGCCTTCAGTTGTGCAACCTACTATCTTGGTCCATTGGAGACCATTTTCTTTGAAAAAGTTTTCATAAGCTCGAACACGTCTTCTCCTTTTGCTGTAGTTGTCATTTCATTGGTCAAGAGTAATTCACTTTGAATTGCATCCTTAGTAGCATAACGCACATATACCAGAAGCTGTCGCAGTTTGAAACGTCCGTTGATTCGTCCAGTTGTATTGCAAATCCATATTTTGAGCCCGGTACTTCCGTAATGACTGGTTCATTAATAACAGTAGACATTTCTTTAATACACCTCTGTATCGTTTTATTTGACACTGCTTCATCAACGATGCCATGCTTCACCATTTGTTGTGGAAGGCTTTTATTTCTTCGCCAAAAAAGTGCAATTTGACAGGAGGCTGCCACAATACCAACCGACTGCTCATATTACTTCCTCGTTTTGTCTAGTCGTTTTTCTCAAGTCGCTTAAAATAATTAGGATCGCGGTCTTTCTAGTCTGGATTTTGGAGATGGCGTTGTAAAAGGCTTCATTGATGCATTTGATAATGTCTTCATACACACCACACACCGTGGCACAGATTTTTCCCTATTCTTCAATTCATAGAACCAAAATTAATATATTGATCGCTATACTGTCGTTTGGGCATTTGATTTAACACTAGAATAATCTGAAATAAAACTAAAAGTTGCTTTTTAATATATTGAATATATATAATAATTTACATAATAATCGATAAAAATAAATAATCACAAAGATGGTAAGTTAATTAATCACAACACTGTACCTACTAAGTCAACAGAATGTGTGTGCATGCTACATTATACGCATATGCACATATTTACATGTATTACAGTTGAGGAACTAAAGAAAAGGAACTTTAGCCAAATTCACAGTACACTACATTTCTCTGTGTGGGAATTTCTGTGAAAACAAGGACTTTTTTTGAATTTTTGAAAAACATCTCGCGTACCACTTGGAAGGCTTTCCCGTACCACCAGGGGTACGCGTACCACAGGTTGGGAACCCCTGCTCTATAGGAACATTGGACTCGAACACTACTTTTAAAAATAGAAAAGTTATTTTCAAATTGCTTTCCTAAAAAACAACAAGTAAGTTTTCTATTTATTTTGAATGATAAACATAAAAAAAGTGTGGATGTAAACGAACTTTACACTGAAAGCACATTTTTGTTGTGTTTTTTTACAGAAAAGACACCTTCCTTGAGTAAGAGCTGGAATGGGATGATGTAAATAACTTTTTAAATTTTCTATGCGTTTTCCACTTGAACCTGAAGTTTTTTATTGCTGCTTTAGAGAACAGCAAACTAACAATGTCTTTTGTGAACTCAAGTAAGTCTTTTTATGAAGTTGATTTCAGTTGCAAGTAAAGTTTCCATGATGATACAACAGACAAACATAGACAATTGAGAAACAGATGCCAATACCATTTTTTAAAATGGATGTTGGGACGATACTCACTTACAAATCTGTCAAGCAAATCCCCTCCACCCATGCTAGAATTTTATAAATTAAAACCATCTGGAAAAGAAAAAAAATTGTTTTTTTCTTTCTGGCTATATTTTCTGATCTTATCCACTTTATCTAAATAGCAAAAATCGGAAGCTAGATACACAACTCGATTATCCAACCATTGAACAATCGAAACTTCCCCATCGCAAAATGCTTCAAAAAATCTCCTACTTTTTTCTTTTTTATAATGTTCGATTTGATGAAAGGACACCTTGACATTCAGGTTTCTCTGATTGTAAGATGAAAAAATTATCAAAAATTTAATGGCTTTCGAAGCCACACCATCTTCAGAACTTAGAGGCAAATTCTTTTCTTTTCTATCTAAAGCACCAGTGTATGTGACAAAAAGAAGTTTGGATCAAGCCATTACACAATTTTAATAACCAAATGTGATTGGCTTACCTTTCATATATATTTTAGATGAATTTCTACCATAGTAGAGTACCATTTGTTCATCGATGGGAAATTTTTCTGAGAAAATTCCAAAGTGTTTTAGGGATTTATTGAGAAGATTTTTGAGTGGTCTTATTTGGACAGTTTATCATTTGTTGTCGTTATTGGAAAAATGTAAACATGACTTGATATCCTCCAATCGCTTCCTTGACATCTGATTGGCAACTATACTACACTATATCGTCATCTTTTCGCCAATACATTCTTTGCCTTGGTCGTGAATTATAACCTGATAGAAGAATTCCAAGAAATTTTTTGAGTTCTTTATTGAAAATTTTCTCGAATAAAGAAATTGGCTCAGCATATATAAGATCAGGAAATTTTGAAGTTAAAGGTAATAATTCATCATGCTTCATTGGGAAAATCTTTATTTTTTCCATTTCGGAATTTATTTCTTGACTTTTTTGATGTTTGTTGAAAATTCTTGAAGACTTTTAAGATCCTGAAACATCATTTGGGAGTTTTTCAAGATTAACCCAGTTTTCTTCATCTTCTTCAACATCAGTTACTTGTCCATCATTTGAATCTGGAGGAAATCAAGAGCATCCTTCAGAGTTAAAATTTGATAAAAATCATCGCAAGAAGACATTAGAAATAAGCTTTGCTGCTAAAAATCCCAGATGATGTGAAGCAATCAATTAAAAATGATTCATTTGTCTTTGAAGATGCGCCTGAAGCACGTATGATGACAGCAGCATATTAGTCCAATGTTCTTGTAGAGAGGAACATTCATTATATCAAACTTATAAAAAAAGAAAACAATATGCGTGCATTTGTTTACTTCTTTCAAATAAAGTTAGTTCGTTTTATACCTTTTTTCGATTTATTATTTAATAATTTTTAGCTCATTGGTCATTAATCGCGCGAATCGCTATAGTAAAATGTGCGCATAAAATTAAAATTGACCTCAGGTACCTTTTAACTTTTATAATCAGTATACAGAATGTATTTATTTGTTCTCATTAACACTCATCATCATCATCATCCATTCGCCCTTCCGAGCATGGCCGTTTTCCCAGCTAACCAGGGTTGACCATTTGTTTGCAGCTTCTTTTCCATGTTTTTCTACATTGAGCATCTCGTTTTACTTTTCTTTTGGCATGTTTTCTACTACTGCTTTCATCCAAGTCTTCTTGGGGCTCCCCTCTTCGCTTTCCTTCAAACACTTCATTTTTGATACTTTTAGTCAATCTGACATGGTCCATTCTTTCCAAATGCCCGAACCATCTCAGTCTGTTTTCTTCCATGTACTCTTCTATGAAATCATTCCCATCTTTCGCCTTAGGTAATCATTGGTAAGCCTTCTTTTAGAGTTTTTCATTCATCATCCGTATCATTTTCATCTCAGTACTCATCATTCTTTTGTATCGGTTTTTAAGAACCCAGCATTCGCTTCCATAGCACATCGCTTCTTAATATACCTGATAGAGTCTGGTTTTCAGCTTCAACGAGAGGATTTTTCCACAAAGAAGACCCGAAATTTCTTGAATTCGTCCACCCACATCGAATCTGTGTCACAGATTTGGAAGAATCTCCAGAATCATCAAGCATTCTCCCAAATAACAAAACTCTGACAAATCCACCTCATCCTGCCTAACTTCACATTCTTTTCCATTTTTCAAGTTTATCTGCTTCTAATTGAATCTTCGGCAGACAAAACTTTTCACGTTTGCAAAGAGTTGATTGTAGTGATCTCTTATCCCACTTCTCACATTTGAAGATTGTATTGATTACGAACACTCTTTCCCCACAACAAGAGCAAGGATCAACGTTGTGATGGATTTCTCAACATATTTCGTCTTAAAAATCATAATTTGGTTTTGTTACGTTGATCTTCAAGCCTTTGTTTCTAGAATTTTTATGCTATTGTCACTCAAATCATTCAAGGTATTTGCACTAAAACCAGATCATCAGGTATAAAAATTCTCTGTGATTTTTAAAGAGAATTTTATACGTGATGATCTGGTTTTAGCTGCAAATACTGAATGTTTGAGTAAGTACTGGATGAAAAGTTCTAAGAAAAGGTGAAGATCAACAAAAAAAAAGTTATGATTTTAAGAAAAAATATGTTGGAAATGATCAAACTTGATCTTGTTGGGGGAAAATTGTTCGTAATAATACAATGTCAAATGTGAGAAGTGGGGAAAGAGATCCCAATCAATCTTAAAACGTGAAGTTTGTCTGGAAGATTAATTAAAGCAGATAAACTGAAAAAAAAAAATGGAAAAGAATGTGAAGAGGAGGATGAGGTGGATGTTGAGATCTGTATTTGGGAGAATGGATGTTCTGGAGATTTTCAAATCTGTGAAGAAATTCGATTGGGTGGAAGTTAAGGAAATAGGTTTTTTCTTCATTAACTTTTTTTTCTTTTAACTTCTTCTCATTAACACTATCACTAAATTTATATCTCTTTCGTAGATTTTTATATCATGCATTTGTACTTTTATATGTTAAAAATAAGCAGAGATTATGAAGCATTCAAAATCTTTTTATAAGATTAGGTTAACGATTTTGTTTCCGAGTTCAATGAAGTCATAAACAATGTTTTTTAATAATTTAGATCCTTAAAATCTGTCCTAAAGATGCGGTTTCTGGATTTTACTTGCGAGAGAGCATTATTTGATGCTGCATTTCTTAGTTCCAACTTTGCTATTATAAAGAATCGTAATATCATTTTAAAAGTATGACATAAAAAGAACACGGTATTAGTTTGTGTGTAAATATTTAAAAACAGTGGCTCAACTAGATATGGGACCCTATTTTTTGTGCCCCCCCCCCCCCCCCCCCCTAATACTTTTTCTCTATGTAATATATAAGGGCATAGTGTCGAGCTTAGATTTCATTATCATTCAGATACATATACATATTGATCATGGACATTTTGCTTCCACTTGCTAACATTCCCGTCTACTCTACTGATTACAGCACACAATGTTAGAAAACAAATAATTCCTTCAAAGTGACTAGCAGTAAGTGATTCCTCATGGTTACACCATCTATATATACATTGTAAGCTGGTATTGTCTCGCCTGAAACATGCCTTTCTTCTCATCGTCAACTTGATTCCTTCATAATAGAGTATAGAGATATTGTTGTGAAGCTAAGAGCAATTGTAATGAGAATTTTAGTGTTGCTAAATTTTAGTTTAGCTATCACAAAAGATTGTTTGTCTCAGAAAAAAATCGGAATTATTATTTGTGAGTATGAAAATAGAGCTAAAAGTTATCGTGTTTTAGCTCAAAATTTTAAAGTTGGAAATATGCACATTCAATAAACAATAAATCGTAAAGGTCAATACAAAGCTGATTTTGAAGAAAATGTTCATTTGAATAGAAAACGAATTTGTCCACGTTTGACAAGTGAAGATTTAGAAAAGTCTGTTTCACTTGGCTTGAAAACCAGAGTTCTGGTCCAATGTTACAAGAAAGAACTTTTGAATAACTAAATTTGAAAAACTTTAATGCTTCTACTGTATGGTTAGGTAAGTTTAGAGAAAGACACAATAATTTGGATATTATTTTTAGTCCAGTAGATATTTTTAACATGGACAAACTGGTCTCAACTATAGAGCTTTACCTTTGAAGACCTTAAATGTTAAAGGATAAGTGTATACAAGTGTAACATCCGCAAACTGTTTACAAATCAGTTTCAAAACCTGTGAATTAGGGTTGACGAAGTTAATATGGAACAAGATGAAGAAAGTAAAAATGATAGTAAACTTACTGATCCTCTTTTCTTAACAAGTAGTGAGACAAATGAAGAAGTGTCGAAAGTAGAAGAATATATTCTAGTTGATCAGGGATCTAGAGACTCATGAAAAACTTACAGATAATAATTGAAAAGAACAAATATTTTAAACAAACTATAAAAGAAGATTTTATGTGAAGAAAAAAATGATGATTGCTACCAGCTCAATAAATTACTGATATTTCAAAAGCTATGTATTACACTAAAAAACTAGCCTTGTTTTTTTTTTAGCAAATAGCAGCCAGTTATGACAAGAGTGAAGTCGGATTCAGTGATTTTTTTTTAATTCTACTCCAACTCCAAAAGCAAAATCTCCAATTATACAGCCCCGCACAAAACTACAAAGTTAAAAAAGAAGGAATTTCCGAAAAGGACATACCTTCCTCTTTCAACGATTTCTCCGACGTTGAGCACAATAATTTCGTCTGCGTGAACAATGGTGGAAAGTCTGTGCGCCACAATGATCGTGGTCTTGCCCTTACAAACGTTTTCGATTGATGCTTGGATGTTGCGCTCCGTCTTTGTATCCAGTGCTGAAGTGGCCTAAAAAAGATCCAGCGATAAAGCATGTTCTTTATGTGAAAATTGTATTGATAGGTAATTTTTTGATTTCTACGTAAGCAATAGTACAAGAGTGTATATGATTAATACTCTTAAAATATTTGAGTTATTAAAAAAGTTAGCTTGCAAATGATATTTCTTTTTATAAAATAACCTAAAAACATGGATCAAAAATCAACACTTGAGGCAAATATTTGAAAAATATCTTTTCTGTACATGCAAATGCAAAACAATTTTTGTAATATAGCAAAAATTAAACATAAAATTCTCTATTGTTAATTTAATTTTCGAAATTTTATATATCGCATCTTGTTAGAGTAGTCTTATTTATAAAATATAACAATTTTATAAAGCAAAATCATAGCATAAGAAATAAAACAACTATAATTGAGTAGGTCGCCATTAGTATTATTTCCTGGCTTTTTAAATAGGGGCTGCGAAACCGGAGTTAAAGGAAAATTTTAAAATCTAGAGCCACTCAAATAAGAAGGTATTGGCTCTGACTCCTGATATGTACAAAGATTGATCAAAAGATAACTATTAAGCTATATATTCATCATAACTATTATAATTAGATAAGCTTTTAAGAACCATAAATTTGAAGACTAATGGTCTGCTTTCTTCTCCAATTGAATTGTATATACTTGAAGCACACTATTTCCATTTCCTGAGACATTGTTGTCACACTGGTCCTCAAAGCGCTCAGTGATTGTCCCTATCAGGCACAATGGGACATCCGTTGTCCCATAAAATGAAGATCGTCTACTTTAAGTAATATAAAAACTCATTCAAAAAGAAAAGAAGGCAATTCATTTTAGAAAACAATTTTAGGAGAGCATCAATATCGCAGCAAGAGCATAAGCTTTTCGAATTATAGAGGAATAGTTCTACTGAAGTGGAGAATTTTAAAGAACAAAATAATCAAACAATATCAAATGTAAATCAGAAGGAAACGCATTCATAAAACACAACAGAACATTATATTTTTGCAAAGACAGTCTTATAAAAAGGCGGAGCTTACCTCATCCAAGAGAATGATGGACGGCGACTTGAGAATCGTTCGAGCGATGGCAACGCGCTGCTTCTCACCCCCACTCAGTTTGAGACCTCTTTCTCCAACCCTAGTTCTGTAGCCTTAAACACAAATGATCTGAGCAACAAGTACCCGGAATGCATGCATGCATTGCGTTTATAGATGTAAGAGTCATTATTTTCAATATTGCGATTTCAATTTCAAGTATACATGGATCTTTCGAAATGGAAAGTGCGCGACCTTTTTATTTCATATAAACGGCAAAGAAAGATAAAACAGTATGCATCAGATTTTCTCTATCAACAAGAAATTAACAACCTAACTAGCTTCTAACATACTTTTTAATATACCCAAAAGTCAAAAATACAAATTTCAGAATATTGTGAATGATAGAAATAAAAGAAAAGAATTCACTTTTATTCAAAACACTAGATGAAACTGTCTTGGAAAATCAAAATGTTGAAAACAAAACTTAAAATTTAAGATAAATAAGGAATGAGATGAAAAATATCAGAGATAAAACTAAAATATAAAAAAAATCTAGAAAGAAAAATTCTTTCAATTAAAATCAAAAATTAGAAAAAAAGTATGACGATGAGAAAAGATAAATTTAAAATTAAAAAATTATGGTGAAATATACGAGGGATAACATAGAATAAAAAATACGAAAAAATTTAAAACTTAAAGACAAGTTAGTTTTGTTAATAAACAAAGCTTAACATCTTATCATTGCCCCACAAAATATTTACTATAAACTCCTACACCTCAATATTAATTCCTAAACTGATTAATTCAATATTTAAAAAATCTGAATTTCTATAGAAACATTATTTTTGGAAGAATTCAGCCACACTAACATAGTTATTGTTCAATTTTCTTATGGAGGATGTAATGTAGGCAATATTAAAAAGTATCACCATTTTTAGATTAGCTAGAGGAAAGTGTTTTGCTTAAGGACAGTTAGTTTAACTGCAATTAAGTCCGATTTAAAAAATAAAATTGGACATCAAGAATGAACTTACCATCAGGAAATTTCATAATCTGTTCATGGATTTCAGCAGCGACAGCTGACATCTCCACTGCAACTTTATTAGCTTCCAAATTGCCGTAGTTGATGTTATAGAAAATGTCCTGGTTAAAGAGTACGGTATCTTGAGGCACAATTCCTATCATTTTACGCAAAGACTTCTGTGTCACCTTTAAAACGAATGTTTGCATTCATTGCGCAAGCAAAATCAAAAGGAGTAATACAACAAGAATAAGAAGGGTCAAACACAATTGATTTTGAAAATATTTCAAAATTAATTATTTATATAAAACAAACCTTTATGTTTCATTTTTAATTAAAATTTTGATTTAAAAAAATCAAGTTCTTTCTCATAGGAAAATTTGGTAGCAATTTTATGATATACAGTAACAAATTCATGACATAATAAAAGCTTTTGCTATCATATTTATTTAGCATAACTTTCTTTTAGATAACAGCTTTTTAAAATGCAGAGAAAACAAGTGCATTGGATTAAATTATACAAACATCACCACTCTTCTGACATTTACTTTTAAAAATATGATAAAAGAAAGAAAAATTATTCAAAATTTATTTCACTCAGAGCAACGCATAAACAAACAGTCTGCCACATGAGGCTAGCGACCCAATTTGCTAACCCCCTTTATAGTTGATTGCAGCTCTAACTCTAGTTGAACGTATATGATAAATCCAAATTTTTAATTCAATGTATGACAAAGTCTCGTCCTTAAATTCAATATGTTTTATTTATCAAAAATGAAGACATAAATATATAATAAACGATACACAAAAATCAACCTTCATATAATATTTAAATACAAATGATCTTTTAACACGGATATTTGTCATTGAAAAAAAAATAACTTACGATTTTGTTAACTAAAAATGTAGTTTAATCAAATTTAATACACAAAAGGTTCTTTGCTCGTTGCGGGCATAGAATAACTTTCAAAACAAAATTTTGAAGTTTTAAAAAAATTTCATGTGAACCAAACACACTTGAATGATTTACAAAAATTATATTCATAATGAATAAGAATAATTTTTCCTTACTTTAAAAAAATTATAGTAAATTTATATACGTGTATCTCGGATAAACTTTTTTGGCAAAATGAGACAGCACTAGATCAAATATATAATCCCATAAGATCGGAAAAAAACAGAAACTCAATACAGGTTATTTTTATTTGATATGACTTGTTAGTTCTATGAAGAACTAAGATGTCAAAGTTAGTTACTTAAGCACCCATCCTTACGGATATCATGGTCCCTCCTGGAATGCTGAGTCAAGTAATCTACATGGACTTTCCATCGCACAAAAATCTAAGAACGTTAGCAATTGGCTTTGAAATGAGAGATAAAAAAGATATCATATGTTCAATTGTTTAAATATAGTGCGAGTACCATTTTTCCACGCTCAAGCAAGCTAAGCGTTGTTATGCGTCAAGGAGGGCCATTTAATTTGGATTTCGGTTTAGCGCTGTATTCAAAATTGAAAAAAACAAATTTAAAATTCATTAATTTTAGAGATAACATTTCGTAGTTTTGTAGTGTATTTGAACTTTTAAGAAGCCAAATTAAGAACTGCATTTATATAGAGTGACAATGAAATATATTTAAATTGAAGTCACAAAAATGGGATTACATCAAATCTTTGACTATATGAAAAAGTTGTAAGTTGAAAACGTGGAGATATAAACAAAAAAGGTTGTTTTAAGAAAGAAGCAAGAGGATGTGGTGCGCCAAGCTCTGGAAAAAGAAGCAGAGGCAGACAACGAAAGAAATGGAGGGATGGGCTGAAGGAGCAACTGCAAAAACTTGGACTCAACGAAGAGGAGGCACTTAACTGAGAGATGTGGAGACAGCGGATCTTAGCCACCGACCCCCAACTTGGGGATAACGTGCAGACAAAGAAGAAGGAGAAGATATAAACAAAATGTACAATATAATAATAAAATTGTACATATGATAATTATTGTCCTTATATGAGGACATCGGTCGAAAACAGGAGATTAATAAAAAAAGGAAAACTTAAAAGGAAAAGTAAAGAAAAAAATTACTTTTAATATGTCATGACCATTGACGAATATATTTCCGAAAGAGGTATCGTAAAAACGGAATAGTAAACGAATTATGGTTGACTTTCCAGAGCCCGTTGGACCGACAATAGCTAAAGACTTGCCACTAGGCACATAAAAGGAAATGTCTTTTATAAGTGGAAATCTTGGATCGTATTGAAAACTAACATTTCTAAACTCAATATCAACGCCCTGTAGTTCAGCTTTGATAGCTATTGCGCCAGGAGAATCAACGATGTCGTGTTTTTGCTTGAACAATTCAGCAATGTTTTCCAAATCCACCAAGGCTTGTTGAATGGTTCTGATTAAAAAAAGATTAAAACTTCTAATTAATCATAAATATGAAGGTATTTATAAATAAAATGTACACAAAATTATTCATACTGAAATGAATTTAAAATATTGCCCTTTTTAAAAAGTAAGAAAATGCATTTCAAATGTTATTTTAAGCGAAGAAAAATTCTGACTATATAAAAAGATAATATTAAATAAATACAAACTTCATCTTAGTTAAGGTTAAAATAAGCTGTTAAAAATATTTGTTAAATCTGTTATGAAAAGTTCAATCTTATGCTTAAAAAGTTGTAAATGTAAAAATTACATTCTAAAAAATGGAATTTATACCAAATTACACTCAGGCTTATTTTCTTAGCATCAAACAATTTTAAAAATCGGAACTAAAAAATAGATGATATATTTTTACGAAACACTAGTATTTAACTTGAAAAAACCCACTACAAAAGTTACAATAAAGAAACAGGTACCTGTAAATCGTTCCCAAGAAATTGAGAGGGGTGTACAGCTGAATAACATAAGTGCCAATCAAGACATAATCTCCAACGTTGAGGACACCTTGATGAATGTTGTACGCACACAAGAGAAGCACAAAAAGAAGACCAATAAGTGACATTATGCTCTGGCACAAATTCAAAAGAATTAAGCTTGCCAGAATAACCCATTCTAATTTCTAAAATAAAAAAAAATTAACATAGAGAGGCCCTTAAAAATAGACCAAAAATTAAAAATTATACTTATTTTATATGTTTAAAATTTTAGGTAGTTTTAATAATCTTAACCCTTTCGTGACCAGAAAAATCAGACAATATTTATTAAAAAGCAGAAGAAAAAAACGATGATTAAGCTTAAATTGCTTAAGTATTAATATTCAGTCGTTAAATTCCAAATATGTAGAACTCAACATAATGTTAAGATTTATGAACTCTGTTATTTCGTCCCCAATAGCAGTAGTCAATCTGCAAGAAACTTGGCAATTATGATATGAATCTGTATCCGATAGATAATTATAAGTTTATTCATATAAAAAGTAAAATTAATTCACATGGAGGATTAGAGTTTTATGTACATGATGAGTCAATGGATTTTGTAGTTATGAATGATTATGAAGTTCATCAGTTTGAATTAGCTTCTATAAAAATAAAACTAAGCAACTCAACTACTGTTTGTATGTTCAATGTTAACAGACATCCTAATAAACAATCAGAGAAAAGTTCATTGATGAATTTAATAATTTCTTAAAGAATCTAGACAAAAGTAATATTAATATCATTGCTGGTGATTTTAATATGAATTTACTGTTGATAAAAAAGAATAATAATGTTAATAGTTTTTTCACTGGATTAAGTTCATATGGTTTTCTACCTACTATAACTAGCATTAGCAGAGAAGACGCAAAGTCTCTTATAGACAATATTTTTATAAAACTGAATACACATATCTATGATTCGTATGTTTTAGATTACAAAATTTTAGACCACTATCCTTTGCTACTAAGTATAAAAAATATAATTAAAAACAGAAGTATTATAAAAAAAGTATTTGATAGTAACAAATTTGTTAAATTGGTGTGTGAAGTATGCTGGACTGACATTGTTTATGAACATAGACAATGTGGAGTTACTTACATCTATTATATTAGAACGATTATCTTCATCTCTTAGCCGTTGTTTTATTTTTAGAAGCATGAATGGCAGGTCTAAAAAATTTAAGCATAGTAAATGCTCCTGGGTCACAGATGAACTCCTAGAGTTAATTAAAACAAGGGACAAACTACATAAATTACGTAAAAAATTGACAGGCCAGCAATTCTATTCACATAGTAGGAAGTACATCACTGTGAGAAATAAAGTGAAAAGTATGTGCAGAAAACTGAAATTTAATTTTTATTCTAAACAAATTTTCAAATACCCATGATAACAAGACTTTTTGGAAAAATGTGAATTTTATTTTTAAACCTAAGTTTGATAAAGTTCTGACTCTAGAACATGATGGAAAATTGATAGATGATCCTCGAGCTGTAGCTGAAGTTTTCAATCATCAATTTGCTAAATTCGCACTTGCACAAAATGATGAAAAGAGTTTAAATAATTTTTCGTTTGTTATAAATTCTGTCTTTTCATTTAACGAAATCACTGTTAATGATATACTCTTAGCAGTTCAAAGCTTTAAAGAAAAAGAATGTGAAGATTTTTATGGCATTTCTATGAAGATTGTTAAGTCAATCATTAACTATATCTGTGTTCCACTTTATCATATATTTAACTCTTGTATTTCGAAAGGGATATATTCTGAAAGTTTCAAAATAGGTAAAGTTGTTCCTATTTTTAAAAAAGGCTCTCCAAACTCTGGTGAAAATTACCGCCCAATAACGCTTATTCCAACTATATTTAAAATTTTTGAAGGAATTCTTTTTTACAAATTGATAGATATTTTGTTGAAAATTGTCTCTACTATGAGAAGCAATTTGCCTTCAGAAAAAGTTGCTCAACTGAGAATCTACATTCATTGTTCATTAATAAAATTATAGAAAATTTGGAAAATAAGTAGGATACAATTGCCATATTTTTGGATCGGACTAAAGCGTTTGATTCTATAAGGCATAGCTTCTTATTATTATTATTATTATTATTATCAAAATTGAAATCATATGGGTTTGATAGCTTGTCATTGAAGCCTGTAAAAGAATATCTGATAAACAGGAAACAGTTTGTATCAGTCAAGAATTGCTCGTCCAAATTTGTTGTTTTGAATCATGGAGTTCCACAAGGGTCTGTGATGGGCCCACTTCTTTTCAAAATATTCATTAATAATGTTTATACTTCCACTAGTAATATAGATTTTTATTTATATGCTGATGACGTGACTTTATTAATTTCGTCCAACAAAATTTCATTTGATGCTAATTATTCTGCCGTTATAGATAACCTAAATAAGGTAAATATGTGGTTTTCTATGAACGAATTGTCGGTCAACAAATCCAAGTCTAAAGGAATGATTTTCTCTAATAAATTTGTGAGTAGGAATAAATTATTATCTGTTTTTGGTTTCGATTTTGTACGTGAATTTAAATTGCTTGGATTATTATTTATAGATAGTAATTTAAGATTGAAGAGATTTAAGATTTCGTTTGTTCAAAGTTAGCTTAGCTTCACTAGTAGGTATTTTCCGATTATTAAAGAACAAATTAAATAGAAATACTTTAATACATCTTTATAAATCATATTTTCTTCCTCATATTTTTTTACAATCTTTTAAATTGGGAACGCTCTAATCTATACAATGTTTTTGTTCTTCAAAAGAAAGTGATCAGACTGATACTTAATAAGCAAAATATATCTAATACTGACGGTGTCTTTTCAAATTTTGGTTTACTTGAAATACACGTTTTGTGGCTTTTGGATAAGTTTTCAGCTTTCCAGCGATATTTTATAGAATAAAGTGTTTTTGATTTTCATCGTTTGTTAGAACACAATCATAGCCGTGTATGACTTTTATTCCCCTTTCTGACACAAACTACCTGTTTCTTCAGTTTTTCAAAGTCTTTAATGCAAGTAGTAAATCGTTCCAAGTTGAAGGATCTTTGCTAACGAAATCCGTACTAATTGAAAACTAAATTTTTAAGTTTAAAAAAGAAAGTATTTTCTAATAAATTTAATATTTTTACTTAGCTTTGATTTTATTTTACTTTCAGGCATTTTTGCTTTAATATTATTTGTAAGACCAGATGAAGGAATTTTTCATCGATAAACAATTCAAATAATTCATAAGACTTTATATTTCTTTACTTGGTGAAATTACAGTCAGAAAAAGAGGAAAATTTGGATAGAAAATATTATTTCCAGTTGTCCCATTCTTTATTTTTATCAACCTTTATCTCATCAGTGCATTCAATAGCTGCCTCTGGCGAAAGTAATAGGCCTCTATTCAAGTTTTCAATGAATTCTTGATCACCAGAATCGTCATCAGTCAATATCGTAGAACTTCTATTTCAATGAGGATTTAACAACCAAAATTTTTTGAATTCTTTTCAAGAAAAGACAAAAACTGATCTAATTTTTTAAATAATTTTATGATAATTTTATATTTTTTTTTGATTACAACAAACATAATAATGATAAATCTAATGGGGAAAGTGCTTAAAATTATTTTTTTTAATTTGAAACTGTGTATGCTGAAAGTTACAACCCTTTAGTTCAATACGTATTTTGTTATTAATTGAAATATATATTCCAATTCTTTACACAACTTTTCTGTTTACAAAATACTTTACCAGAACTAATTAAAATAAAATACGTTGAATGGCATTTTTCAAACATATTTGAAAAAATCACTCGTCAAACAGATGAAAATGACAAGTCACCAAAACATTTGACATTAGACTTGTTAAAGTACAATCGTGGTACAAAATCTCTAAAGCAGAGTCACACATTATCAAAATTACTGAAGAAATAACAAAGAAAAAAGTCTACGCAAGCTAATTCATTATGAATACAAATTAGAAAAATATAAATTTCACGATTCTTGGGAAACATATCCATCCAGTGATTCTCAGTTCTGGAGAAAGGATAAGTAAATGAATAATGGTGATCTAAACACGGTTGTTACTCTTTTTCCTGTGACAAGTGTTTTGGAGTCTGATGAATTTTTCACGAATCCCACTCCGACTCGATTTCTTTATAATTTTTCAACTTCGAGTCACGTTATTTTAATATTCCGACTCTAACTTCAAATTATGTAAAGATGTTCGTTATTAATCATTGTAATTTATGCGTAGCATTCAGGGTTGTGAAGTCGGAACAAATTTGCTACTCCGACGCTATCAATTTTGCGGTTCTCCATAACCCTATCTGTAATACTGACCACTTTTAAAATACTTGTAAAATACTTGCTATAAAGATCAAAATAGAGAAAATTGAATTTATTGGAATGGGGCAAGAAGAAGCGATCTTTCCCCATCCGGCAAATGTAAAAAGGTAGGATTAGGAAAATTAATGTCAAAGTAGAAAACTTTGAATAACTACTCAAATATCATATAACAATCTATTCTGAATGTTGAGTATGTACTTTAATTGAAATACTTTTTGTAAAATGTGATATCAAAATTTTGAATTAAACAAAAGTATAGAACTTCGCTGATTTATATATATAAAATTCTCTTGAAAAATAAAACAAACGTTTAGTATTCAAAAGTATAGTCATCAAACGATTCGAGCGAATTCTTGCTTTGCAAATGGTGTACTAGGGATAATCATGGCGTCACGATTAAAGAGAACTCGTCTTTATCGTTATATTCTTTTTATTGTAAGAACTTTCAAAGAAAAGTGTGAGAAGAAAAAAACAACCATTTTCATATATGGTATATAAAGTGAAGGTATGCATACTTGATACTTAACAACACTGGTTCTGTAGTTCATAACTTCAAAATCTTCAGCGCCAAAGTACTTAACTGTTTCAAAGTTCAACAAGGAATCCGTGGCCAAGGATTTTGCTTCATTATCGCTTAGGTTCATTCTGCGGCGAATAGTCGTTCTCCACTCTGTGATTAAGATGGTTAGCGCTGATCAAATATGCAAAGGAAGAACATTCAACTTTCAGAAATAATGGGAGCAAAAATTCGAGATACCTATGTAAGTGATTACTACAATCAGCATGATGACGGCATACAATGCTTTGAACGCAATAGATAAAAAGACGATGGCGACAATGATATCCAATATTGCCGGAAGAATTTGAAATAAAACATATCTTAAATAAAATTAAGCAAATTTATAAAATTAAAAAATATATATTTACACTCTTGGAAATGATGGTATAAAATCTATTACATTTTCATTGTCTCTAACTTAGATTTATATTCACTAAAATTATAAATGTTGAGCTGGAGGACTGTCACAGAGATATTTACAAAAATTAGAAAGTGATTCCTAAAATAAAATATATTGAAAAATAGGAATTAAAATGATGCATTCAAAATTTTATTAAACTTTTTTTTCAAAATTTTTTTTGAAGATCAATAACATATTTTCCTATTTTTCAATAAGCCCCGGGTGCAAAATAGCTCGCTTTTCTTTTTCGCTAGTGAAATATTTTTTTAATACAAGCTTTATCAGAAGCAGAAAGGATTTAGGCATGAAAATTGTATACAGCGTTCAGTTAGCATAAAAAATTTGAGGAAATTTTAACAAATATTTAAAAGATATCATTTTTGAAGAAAAACGAGAAATTTCAATATAAGTGATCATTATTGAATTTGTATATTTGATTTTTAAATCAGCAAACTTGGATAAATTTTAGATAAAAAATTCACGAGCAAAATTTTTATCACATATAAAAAAAATAAATATGAAAAAGTTGCAAACAAAAAATATTTATATTACAAAACATATTTGAAGCAGAGGCGCACATTGGAGCATCGGGTAATAATGATGGTGTGTTCCTTGGACAGAAATTCTTTTATAATAAACTTTGAAAATTGTAATAAATAAAAAAGTTTGCCCCCCATAAGCCCAACCCCCAAAATTTTGAGGATGTGAGCCTGTGATTTGAAGCTAAAAATTTCCTAGATTATGAGCAATGTCATTAGATACAATTGATCATTTGAAAGTGTAAAATTATCACGGCAAAATGAACTCATTTTTGGAATTAAAGTGCAATATAATTTTTAACCCCTTTTTCTTAAACCTAAAATAATTAATAGGTTACACCCAGGTGCCTAGCCATATATAAACAAGTTGATCACCTAAACGAGAGATTCCCAGATCGAGGACCCTAATGCATTAAAGTAAGTGTTTTCCTAAACTTTTTCATCCAATTACTCAAATTTGATTTTTCATATTTTGTAAGCATGAAGCTAAATGAAGTGCAATAAATATCTAGGTTAGAGAAAGAGCAAATCTAACATCATTTGAAACACCTACACGAGTCCCTTCGTTTTTTTCATTTCACGGCTGTTGAAAATCCCAATCACACAAATATCAACACTGAAATTGATAAAACAATAATTTTTACACTGTTGCCTCCCCATTGTTATGACACAAAATGATACGCGGAGCAAAATATACAGAAAAATGAGTATAAATACAATTTTAGAAGTATTGGTTTTTATAGTTTCCTCAAGTTATGTTTCTTTCACATCGTCTAAAGTTTATAAAAGAAAATATTTTCTATCCAAAAAAACTTATAAATAAAAATGAAAAAATCATTTCGCATCAATCAAAATAAACCCTATTGAGTACCAAACAAAGCACACGACTTTAGTAATTCCTATTTAGTTGCATTGAAAGTAAGGGTTCGCTGCGTTTCCTTTGGTAACATAGGTCTTAAAACAGTATAGATTTGAAGGAAATGGAAGAAGTTATATGGGTGAAAAAGGAAGCGCTAGTGTAGCAGGTGAATCAACTAAGATTTAGATTTGTTTACTCAAGAAGATTGTTAATACTATTTGTTCCTCGATCCATTATGCGTAAAACTTCTCCTGTTTTGCGCTTCAGATGCCATTGCATTGAAAGTGTGTGCAAGTGTTCAAGCAATTTGACCTATTGAATCATTAAAGATGTAAATAAGGATTTCCAAGGATGCGAAAATTTAAAGACACCTGAATTTCTCGTGTAGAAAATTGTTGGACTTTGATCCAAATAAATTTGCGCAAGTTGTTCAATAAACCACTGACTAAAGATGAAATGATAGAGAATAAGAAAAACGAAAAGATAATAATAAATCAGCACACTCTTTTTTATATTAGAAGAAAAAACATTGTAGAAATAAGTTCATTCAAATCTACCCCAAAAATTTCAAATGCTAAAAATCATTTTACCTCCGGTAATGCCTTGACATAATTTCAGCGCAATAAATATCAAGATGATTCTCCAACAAAATTCGGAAAGCGTTAGCTTTTCAACTAAAATAAAAGAAGATTGACTTTAAAAAATATGTAGAATGAATAGAAGACACAAATACAAAAAAGGGCAACTCATTTTCACAATTTTCCCTTTAATTTATTATTATTTAAAACCCCACATTGCATTTTGATATTTGAATGTTTCACTCATTTAACCGGTTAACGGCCAGAGTCGACTTTACAAAAATAAAATCCTTACATTAGATATTGTCTGATTATTCTGGTAGTTGACGGGTTAAGCTAAGAAATTTGTAATGGGAAATTATGTATGTTTCGATAATCTTTTTAAGAACCTTAACGTGTCTTCATAGATAGGAAGCATACACTATAATTTCAAATTTACACGTTCATAGCCATTATTCATTTAAAGAAAGCATTCAAATGCATTTTAAAAAACCAATTTCTTACTTAACCGCTTGAAAACCAGAATTTTAAAGATTAATCTGCTTTCATTTTCAAAATAAGTGTATAAATATAAATCATTTTAAATATATAATATTCGAGTGCTGAAAAATCTAAACTAGCAAGAAAACTTGTCCATTTACGTTGTAAATCACCTTAAATTTATCTGCACTTTTAGGTCATTCATGTGTGCTTCCAATCTATTTTAACTATAATTTATCTATTCATTTAGTTTTACTTTAGTTCATTTTGAGCCTGAATGGCTGTTAGACTGTACCTTTCAGCTTAACAGTTGAAATTCAGGGGTTCGATCCTGAAGGGTCTCGACTCTAAACGACAAAATCACGAAACTGTGATTAACCACCTTCAAGCAAGTCAAAAAAAATTTGAAAAAATTAAAAATCTAATTATAAATAAAATAGAGTTATATTCGATAAAAGGTTAGTTCTCCAATGAATAAATGGTTAAACCAAAAAAGGTTGAAGAGCTCTTACTATCTTGTTGATTGAAATTACGAGGCTTCTTGATTATGATAAAATAGACGAAATTTTTATAGGTAATAGAGGAAATTTTACAGGATGAAAAAAGGGTTAAAAGCTTAAAATAATAATTTGAAATAGGCATTGTCATTTTTATATGCAAAAAAATTGAAATATAGTTTGAAATTATTTTATATAGAAATTGCAGTTGTTTGGTTTGCATATGTGGGGGTGTGAGTAAGGTGGGTTAGATACTGGCTTCTGATAACTCAAGGTCTTGGGTTCGATCCCGCATCAAGCCTACTTTCCTCATAGTTCGATACAAGCGGCGCAAGTGTGTCTTCTCGATGAAAACACCCAATGGACCTTTACCTATGTAGAAAGGCGGATTAATAAAAAGGCAATACAGATATCATAGGGCAATTCCACGATTGCGAAATTACACATTTTGCAGTTTCAATTACTTGCAACATCGGAATTACATCTGAAATAATAGAAGAATACAAAATACCAAGAAAAGTAAATAAAATAAGATTGTGATAAAATGGAAAATGAACGTTACTAAATAGATATAAAGTATTGAAAATGAAGTATATTTTTTTATGATTGATTTTTGCTATATATTTACATCGTTAACCTACTAATTTACTAGAGTAAACTTCTTTATATCTTTTAAAAAAGTATTTGGCGCATAATTTATAGTATGAAGTCCTGTAGGGGTCACATAGTAAGTGTTGTGCGTACTAGGGAGTGTGCTAACATTCTTCCAGGAACTGTCCATCTTTTCTTCATCTTTTTTAATCTCTTTAGGCGAAATGCAGTTAAGCTGTTTCACAACCTCACTTGCAACTTTAGCTTGGAGCGTGTTAATTACAAAAAATATTGAGTTTCTATACTACTGATCTTTATTTCTGCTATTAAACAAGCCTCTTTTACTATCCCTTACCCCACTCTATTGGAGTTTCTAAGCCTGAAGAAAAATGCATAGCAAAAGAAGATACAGATCCATATTTCATACTAATCAACCATATAAAATATGTGTCTCTGAATCCAAAAATCTTTAATGATTTTTCATTTCATACCAAGTTATAAAGTTGGGTTGTGGAATTATGTAATTTCGTATTTGTTACGGGATTAGACTATTCACAATTCAATAACAATAATGTATATCGAAAATTAATATCAATTATATTCTGATACCTAAACTGTTACTTGATTGACTGCCATTTTACCAGAAAAATTATTTTTTGAGAAAATCTAATAATTTCACAAAGTTATTGGTTAGTGAATTACAAAATATGATAAATTTTTATATGAGCATAAAAATAAAATATCATTATATTTGCTCTCTTTTGTGAAAAATACGATGAACTAATTTGTGATATGATCAATTTTTACAATCAACACTAGTCCATTTATGTTTTTTATAAAGCTACAAGTATTCTCAAATTTAGCATTTTCATTAGACATTAATTTTTAAAGCAAACTTTGCATACCACATCTTGGACATACAAATTTTTTTTTATATAATTCTAAATCTACACAAATAAACCTTCATTTAATACCACATTTACTTTAATCATTATGCTTTGAAAAAAATTGATGTGCACCGTGGAATTGCAGCATAGAATTTTATATTGAAATACAGGTTTCAGCAGTTTGCCTTTTTATTTGGATACAGATAAATACCTGTATTATTCAGCTTTCGCCATTTTAAAGTGTTATAACTCCTTAAGAGGCGGTCAAATTAACATTAGCCCAGCGGGCACTTGTATTAGTTACGTGACTGGACACTATTTATAAATTTGAGCCTTGATGGAAGTATTAAATGTCAATAATTTAAAAGATATAAAGAAAATGAGGAGGTGCAAACACTTTTCCTGTGATCACTTTCTTGAAAGGAAAATCCTCACTCAATCTCAAGTAAATGTTACTTTTATTTGATTGATCTATTACGCTAATAATGGAACACCAACAACAACAACACAACATCAAGTGCAACCCAATTAGAAAAGAAAGAAGCAAGAAGGATAAGTGTGTGTGTATACTTATAACTTTAGAGTAGATAGGAACGAAAAGATTAAGAACTCTTCCAGCGATCAGGAGGAGAAAAGAAACAAAAATTCGAAGTTGAAGCATGGGTGACTTTTTGGGCCAAATGAAGGGCAGGAAGACAGAAAAGGACCGGCAAAACATCATCCATGTCGATATCGTTGTGGATGATGTACGACTTTGATTCAAAATTGGCTTAAAGAGACAAATTGATGAATTTTATTGAATCGTAAGCATTAGCGCACCTTACACTGGAATCTGAGAAGCTTGACTGCCTTGGCGCGTAGGAAAGGGCGGGCGCTTTAAATCCAAGAACAAAGAGAACAAAAGTGAGGGTGTAGCGAAGAGAGAAACAAACAAGCTGAATCGTATCTTGTGAACTAATGATAAGAAAAGAATTCGGAAAATTTATTTTACACCAAGATTAAACCACTTAATATCAATTACGCTAAAGTTATTGATGCTTAATGAAAAAGTAATAACGGCTTCAATCAATCACCTAAATATTTTCTCCAAAATCCTAAACGCCTTAACAGCAATAATGTCGTATTTATACATCACTGAAAGGAGATAGTTTTCACTTAGTTATTATAATTAATATAATGAATACCCTAAACCCGTGTTTGTCGACCTTTTTTTACTCATGGACCTCTTTTTACTTCTTCTTTTCTTGGTGGACCCCCTCATAAAAATTGGACAAAAAAAAATTTATTTTAATATTTTTCACAAAATATCATTGTGGACCCCGAATTTATAATATTTCGCCTGTGGACCCCCTGAATTATTATATGGACCATGTAGACCCCGGTTGAGAAACCCTGCCCTAAACTAATACCCGTTTTAGTTCGCGCAAAGCAGACGATTTGAATTTTTTGTGAAAATGCTATTTTTTGTACATAACTTTGTGAAAATTATTAGTTTTTAACAATGGAGCATACATAAAAATGCCTCCATAGTTCTACCCACTATGTGGTTATGTATATAAATATCATAATATATAAAGATTTGATATTTTGTAAAAATTTCATTCAAAACAAAATAAAAAGTATCGTGTAACTTTATTCTCAAAAACAGAACTTTTCTTGAAACCTAAGTAATCAAACTATATAAACACTCAATTTTACACGGTGTTTTCATGTTCATAAAAAACAATCTTGTTTTCTCTTCAAAGTTTGATTTGCAATCTAGGCACCATTGAAAAAAATTGAGCTTCATCTTGACGTTTCCTTGAGAAACGAAGTTATGAAAAAAAGAAAAATTATAAACTCAAAAAGATAAATTCGTTTGCACAAACCCTAAGATTTTTTGGATTATAATTAAAAATCAAAAAAATTTTCCTAAAGTTTTTCTATAAAACCTAAATTTTAAAGTTTGGTGAAAATTCTTCTCAAAAAAACAAATATATCTAAACTCTAAAAATTTTAAAAATTAACACTATCTAGTTAGTGGGTATACGTATGGTGTATACTTACTATGGTAATCGGATAAAGGTATAATATATAGCCAAAGGATCTAAAGATGCAAAACGTGATGAGTTGTGAATTTTTGTATTATAGACCTGCTGAGTTAAACCTTTACTTTTACATTAATAACTAAAAAAAAATTCGAACAAATTTGGAGATATGCAATATACATAACTATAGTAAATTATATCTATGCAAAATTTGAAAAATTTTGTTTTGTAGTTTTTTTGCAAATGACCTACGATAAAAGTGGTGGGTATATCGTCATATATACATATTGTTATACATATATATAAATATATCACTTTTTTTCGTAATATGTGATGTAATATCTCAAAAGTTGTTGAAATTTTTTTTAATTTTAATATAATAGTTCCATTTTTATATATTAACAGCTCTGCAAAGTTTGGTTAGTCTACATTTTGCTGAAAAAAAGTTTTATTTATAATTTCTTAAAGTTTTTACAAAAAGATATATATATATTTGGTTCTAGCTTCTTCAGCATATAAAATGCCTCCGAAGCTGCCAAGCTATCGATATCATATGACGTAGTTCAAATCCTACTTATATATCTCTATTATTTACACTACGTCACCTAATCCCCCATCCATCATAGATTATTATATATCACCATCAAACTAGACTGATTTATTCATTGCCAATAGCTACAAGGCAAAATAACACGTAGCCGCCCTGCTAGATAGCAATAAAGTAATGAGCCGTTGTGGTAGGTAGTGTTGATAGAAGTTTGCATACTATGTATGCTGCTATCATGACTTCGACTCTTGAGTCGAATGTGCAAGCCTGGCTGATGAGTTTTTAGGCTAAACATGTCCTGTGTAAAGTACGCGTTGAATATTTTCATCTCTCTCTCTCTATATATATATATCCATATAAGGGGCGCATATTACGGTGTGTTTGTTGCCCCATATTTTTGAAAAAAAACTGTACTTTTTTTGGTGATGCAAATACACATCAAAAATATGAATTTAAAGTTTCATCCAATTTTAAATAGTTTCAGGTGTTGCACAAACCAAGTTTATCATTTTATATTTTAAGATAGATGGCGTTAAAATTTTACTTAAATGTATTGACAAAGCTAAAAAGTATTCCATTTTTATAGAGAAAACATTACAATTGAAATACGTTATATTTTATTAGTTTAAAGCCATTTTGACCAGGGTTAATTTCTTTGATTAGGAAATTTCACCTTTTTTCAATACAAGCCAGCCGAATGAATGTAATCAGAAGCCAATTTTATTCCTCTTTCCGCATTATCATTTACTACAAAAATATTTGAGACAACTTCACTGTTATCGATAAAAGCTTTATTTTTTCCCCATTTTCGATTTCTAAATGTAGAAAACTCTCATCCAAATTTAGATATTTAAAAAAAGACCATGAAGAGCTTTCAGCTAAAGTATGTAATTCTACTTTTTTTTAAAGAGCTTTTTTTTTTGGAAATACAGGTTTTCCATATCCTGTTCCAAATCTTATACTAAAGTTGTAGTCCTTTTTAAAAGATTTTATAGTTTCAACAATTTTTCCTTTTTGATAAAGTTCCACTTTTTCAATGAAAAGAAATATTCATATGAAAACTTCAGTTATACCAAAGATGAATCATAAAAATCTTTTTAGCAGAAGCTATCTTTGGCATTTCTTCTCCCAAAAGTGAATTTATAAGATTTAAATCATTAGCAACTTTATCTTCAACACTGTTTGTAGTAAACCACCATGGCAAATAAATAATTAAAGACACAAATATTTGTGGAAAGTATTATTTTTTTCATTTTTCCTACCGTTAAAAATTTTTAGGTATACCCTGAATTATATTTTTCAGCATAACAATTTTTAAACTATAAATAATTTTTATCGTCCATCCGGCTTTATTAACAGAGCCGGGTAATCTAATTTTAATAAAACTTTTCTCACCATCAAGTTACATTCGACTTAAAAGGAGTAGTTCTTTATAATCTGACGGAACGTACTTTTCTTTACAAAAATAAATTTTAGTTTTATCGTTTTCAGCTCCATTGAAAGTATAATTTGTTCACTCATTTAAATATAACTTTTTGAATTCTTTTCTGAATTTATTAAAAAACTCATACTCTTGTCCAGATCTCCTAATTTCTAAATGTGCATTTTTCTTAGTGGCTAAAAAATGAAATATGACGACTCACACTTGAAATTTCGTTTTACTGCATTAACGTCTGGTGGGGAAGAGGAACATAAGCGTCTTTTGTGTTCTGAAGTGTTAGCATCCACTTTTCCAAAGCCCGTCAAGTGACGCTTGTGCTGGTAGTGAAGCACTCAAGTGAATGGAGAGAACACTTCGAGGAATGTTTTTGTAAAATATTAAGTATGCTATGAAAAGTTTCAAAAAAATCTGTAGTAAAGTTCCACAACATAGCAGAACAGTTGATACCATGCTGCAAAGATATATTGAATGTGCTAAGAAGTTCTGAAGTTGTAAAGTAGAAGCATGTATTCCTGTCAAACGATACCGTTAGAAGGCTAATAGGATAGATGTCTGATGGCATGTCAGACGTGGTTTTATTGATTCGGAATTCGCTTTTCAACTTTTTTGCTCAGATTGATGAAACGATCGAAGCTGCAAACTTATCTCAGCCTTGCGTTTACGTACAATATGTATATGACAAGAACCACAATTTTTTATTTTGCGAAACTCATCATTAGAACAACTGCAAGAGAAACATTTGACGAAGTGATAAAATTTTTACAGCACATGGTATTAAGTCGGAATCTAGGTAAACAAAAATCTCCAGATCTAATCGGTACCCAGTGCGCCGAGCCATAAAACCATACCCGATGAGTTGAAAAATGTTTTCAATGAAGTCATTAAACTTTTTTGTTTTCAGATTTAAATAACTCTTGCTGCACTCAAACGTGAGATGGCATTCCAAAGGAAAATTTTCCAAGAGAAACTATGGAAAGAAATCCAGCAATTTCTGCGTTTATGTCCTGGAGGCAATAAAACACCATGTAGCATATCTTAGCTAAGAAATTTCTTCTTATTTTCCTAACCTACAAAAATTTGAAAAATATTATCAATTGATCAAAGGCCGATTTATAATCTCGATTAATAATCTGGTCTCAGAAGACTTCTTAATTTAAGAACAGTTAATTAATTTGGTTAATGATTAAGGAGGTGTAAAACATGTTTTTCTGAAATATCTCATAGCGATTTTTCGATTGAAATGGGAGAGTCCTATGCTTGCAAAGATTGCTCTGAAAGTTGATTCGATTTGCCACTACATATGAGTGTGAGCAAGCGTTTTTTATGCTACTTGCAATTGAAACCAAATCCCGAAACAGACTGGAAGTGAGTAATGATATGATAGTTGCATTGGTCAAAATAGACAAACTCGTTTAGACACAGATGCATCCAGTCCATTGAGATTTGGATTGTTCAGACAATTTTTGAATAGACAATTATGACAATTTTTTAGTAAAGTGTTTATATGTTGATTTATTTTTTTTAAATGAGACATCGAGCTATTAAAAATTATACTTAGACAGCTCCACCGAAATTTTTTAGAAAGTTTGTGAATAACTCGTCAAGCTCAACAAGGGAACAAAATCATTCATATATGATAGATCACTACTCATCCCATGTAATTTACCTTATTGCAATTTACCAGTTATTGAAACGGATGCTCACAGTCTATCTGTATAGCCTATTAGAAATGCTCTACTCTAACCAAGTAAAGGTTTTATACCATGACTAAAAATGATCCCTTTTGTAAATCTTTATGAAATAGAATTTTTGGTAGAGCTGATTTTATATCTGGTGTTCGAAGGTTAAAAATATCTTGGTCTTCTAAAGACAATATGGAAAGGGTTGTATTAGAAGACTCATTTGCAATACAAACAGACCTCATGTATGCGACAGTAGATTATTCGACAATCCCGTTATCTGATACAATATTGAGCTAAATGATTTTTCTTAGCCTCTCGTCTCACTAATTGTCAACAAGCTTGGTTCATATCAAATGAACTCGCATTGTTGCTTAAAATTAAAATTTTTAGCAACGAAATATTACCAGGCTTGATTAGTAACACAGAAAAACGAAGAATCGTCTCATATAATCTTTATATTCTACCTACACATATATTCAGTGAAAAGTAAATTATTTGAACATTTATTTAGGATATGGGTCTATGAATTGACAGGTATGTAGCCGTGAATTTAAATTTGGCAATTTTAAATAGAAATTGAAGGTTTAAAATTTTGGAAAAAATATTCTACAAACTTTACATTTATATGAATTAGATATTCCAATCCACGCTATAAATTACAAAATGAAATTATTTGAAGAAAGCTTTATTAACCAAAATTTTAAACAAAGTTAAAAACATTGCCAACTATTCTAAGAAATCTTGATTAAGAAAACTAAAACATTAAATAAAACGAATATCTAAAGATAAAGAAGCTATATATTATATATTTTGATTTCTCGAATAAGACTAGATAAAGATTTTTACATCAGATATACACCAAAAATCGCCTGATAAAAACTCATTGAGAAAGAAAGCATACGATGATAGAAAAGCAATGCCTGAACGGCTTTTAAAACATTAAACGTAGACGATTTTATTTTTGTAGTCGAAATTAGGCGACTCTGGTCGTTAAGCAGTTAATATAACTGCATCAAATATAGTAGGAAGCAGTGGCGGATCCAAGGGGGGGGGGGGCTCATGGGCCTAAAAATACATTTTATAGCCCTTCCCCCCCTATGAAAAATGGCTTCGAAAATTACCCTTACTCATTTTGCTTTTTCCTAAAACAATACTTGTTGGTTGTTGATTACATGTTAAAAATATGAAAAGATAGGTAACTAGTGATTCTAAAAGACATAATACACCTGCCGTATTCTCTGAAAACTCTTAGCAAAATTGCAAAAAAATTAAAGATTCCCACCCCCCCCCCTATAAGAAATTTCTGGATCCGCCACTGGTAGGAACTACTAATATTTACGGTAACATACTGAAGCAAAACTTAAAATTAAAGCGTTGAGGAGAAGAATTTTGAAGACTTCCTTTTCTAATTTAATGGAATTTTATATGAGCAGACACCATGTTGATTTCTCGAGACACTGTGGTGAAACTGGTTTTCAAAGAGTAGGCATAAAAGCAATCTTAGTTGGAGAGAAATGTTTTTCTCTTGATTTAATTCTCTATAAAATAGTTGAAGACTAGGATCTCCTGAAGAGCAAACCCGGAAAAGTTGCTTAATAATAAGCACCCCAACAATATAAAACTATTTTTTTCATATTAGAAAATATTGCTGAGTAATATGATGACATATTCATCACATAAAGCCTCATGAAGAATTGATACCCCGAAATTTTATCACGTGAAGAACAACCACAACAACAAAGATAGGGTGGTTGTTCTTCAGGAGATCCAAAGACCATGTGTTATAGAAATAAAGAAGTACGATTTATTTAGCCACCACCAATCCTTGTGCCACCAAGCCACGATCGCAACATTTTCCCAAATAAAGGCAATCGTCCAGAAAATGAGAAGGTAGAGGGAGTGACCAAATGGCATTTGACTAGGAAGTTGACGAGAACTTTCAAGATGAATCACACGCAACGACAAAAGCCACGTTAAAAAGACGATGAAACCCGTGACTACCGGATACAAGAAGTGGGGAGAAAATTGGAGCGTTAAAAGGAGACCTCTTCCAAAGGACAAAAGCGCAAGCACAATGCTTGTACCAATTTGCAACTTGTAAGCGCAAGAAGGCCGCCATTCCCAAAACTCAATCTCAGAAGAATACTTGCGATAGTGGTAGCTCTGGACGCATGTTATCAAGACGATGTAGACAAAAAGGGAGAGAACTTTGATAGATTCGAAATAGCAGGGAGAGAAGACGAGATTCAAGACTCCGCCGAACTGTAAGTCGGAGTGAGCGCTGGGGCAGTAAGAAGGCATCTTATTAATTGACAATGGGAACTGATGAGAAATTATTGCATACTATTTTGAAAAAGGTAAATGCTCCAGGCGAAAAAGCAACATTTCTTTCCATTATTCTTCCTTTACTAAAAAGAGAGGAAAAAATGAATGATGAATTAAATACAAAGGCAAAATTTGTGACTAAAAAATAGGGCAAACACTCAAAAAAAAGCTGATGCATCGTTCGTAATAAAAAAAAGACTAGATAGTAAATTCTAGTGTTAAAAATAGAGAGCATTTCTTTGCTGTTTTAAGCCACTTGTAAATCCTATATATTTATTCTTTCTGTTCTCCATACATCACTAAAATTTAAAATAATCACTAGGCTTGCGCTAAACATTTGCCAATTCGCTATGGAGAAAGTGAGAGATTTGCTTGACGAATTCTAGCGGGAGCAGAAGTGTTCTGAGCCACCGAATAAAAACTGAGTGTCAGAGAGATGACGAAAATTTTATGTGTACACTAAATGCTTGAAAAGTTCCCATATATGGTGAAGAAGCATTATAACGCGTTCTTTTGCATTCAAAGTACTAGTCCGCGTTAGACGCCTAGGATACTCGCAAATATGAAGGAAAGTTTACGTCTACCGCTGATACACACGCCTAACGGCATCTCATTTCAGAGGGTTCTTATACATTGTCTACATATAAACATAAATAATCCATTCTGCAATAATAAAAAAACGATTAAATCTTTTAACTTAAAGGAAGAGAAGAAAGCTAAAATATCAGAGTCAGACAGCTCAAGTACAGGCGGCTTTCGGTAACCTTTTATGAAGGCAGAGATACGGCTGCATTACTGTTTTATACAGATGTGCATAGCGTTATCTAGTTGTAAGTCAACAGCCTGCATGTCTTAATTTTGCTCTAAATTATAAACAAAGTCTTAAAAATTGGTCGCATCATTCGGTCAATCCCGTAGAGTAGATTCTGGAATATTTTTCGACCGAGATCTTGGATCGTGCTTCACCACCGCGAACAAGCTTGTAGAAGGGTCACACATCCGAGGAGCAACGGCCCATAATCTAATTTATCATAAAAAATAGGTCATCCAAATATTTCAAGCATAGATTGTAGTCAAAACTGTAATTCAAGATCCTTGCGCGGATTTCAAAATATTCATTATGAGAATTAGATGAAGATATACTCCAAGGAAAAGGATTTGAAGAATACTAATAAAGTTGAAACTAAATGAAAATAAACGCAAGGGAAATCATTCCAAAAATATAACGCTATTTGAAATTTCTATTATCAGTTGGAGAAAAAGTTTGCAATCTCTTCTGATTGCGGTTTCAAACGAGTGGGGTTTGCACATTCACTCCAGTAATTGCAAACTAGCGCTTTTTGAATTGTTTAGACATGTGCTCTAGCCATATAGAAAATAATTACATTTTAAAAGGATAGCGTTAAAACAAAAAATGGATATTTATTGGATTCATTTTGCAATATATTTATCAATTACAAATCAAGAAAAATGTAGAAAAGTTATAAACACAAATGTCATAGAAATTTTAACCTCTTTTCTATATAAATAGAATACAATTTTTCATATATTCCGCTTAAAAATTTTATCGAAATACATAAGCCTTTAAATTTTATATAAATTTAGTTATATAAAATAAATAAACAAGTTATGGCTCAACCATATCCCTGAGAAATATATCTAATAAAATATTCTTTAGATTTTACATAAAATATGTTTTTATACCAAATCGATCTTGATGGTTTCAAGTCTGAAAACAATTTCACATTTAAAGGATTTAAAATATCTGACAGTGGCAATCAAATGTGAGCTTAGGGTCTAATGTATATATTATTATAATGAGATGTCCTATCAATTAGTTAATTTTTTTTAATATTAGTATTCATATCAATTTTATGTGTCCTATAATTTTGATGGCTGCCAACGTAGAAAGAATATTTTTTTTAGATAACATAGATATCTTACCCACACATATAAACCAATCTAATAACTAATAATCACACCTGCAATATTTTTAACTTGTCGTAGTTTTTGCCTCCATCTCCCTTTGCCTTGCTTGTTTTAACTTTCCAAAACTATGGAAGCCAATCCTACAGAAGCTATCCACATGAGAACTTCTCCCCCAGACTCAAACGACCCTGTCCTGAGGTCAAATCTCAAACCACAATAACCTCTCAAATTATCTCAAACCTTTTTGATGCTTTTATCTCTCATACCTCACTATCCGCTGAAAGTGTTAAATTCTACAAACTAAAATCTGATACCCTCTTAAACATCGCCTCACAACAAGAGAGTAAACTTATGTTTCCAAAACCACCAGTTATGCATCAGCTGCTGCCACAAAACCAATGATCATTACAAACCCCACTTACCTCTCGTACACCCAACCTTCTTCCCAAACCACGAAAAACTCTAGACCCAAAACTTACTATCCAAATAATCCCCAAGGAAACAATTAAATCTCGCGCAGAAATCGTAGTCTTTAAAAATCCATAATAAAAAATGGAACCCAAATAACACCCTATTACTATAAAAACACCAAAACAGGGGTTCTCAACCTTTTTTGACCTACGCCCCCTGTTATGTAACTAGAAAATTTTACGCCCCTTCCTGTTTCTCTTTCATACTTTTCATCTTACTCTCCTTACCCTTTGCTCTCCACATTCACTCCCTCTTACCTATGCTAGTCCTCTTGTTTTTATCGTCCAAAATACTCTTATGAAAATTGAAAAAACAATATAAAAAAAGACATTTTTATTTAATAAAATTGAAAAAAGTTTAATGAGATTTTTGGCATTGCTTCGACGCCGCAATTTTAAGTATTCTCGGTTCAATTTCACTGAGTGCACAACGAAGATCATTCTCTATGTTCAATTTGTTTCTTCATTTGTTTTTATTGAAAAAACAGCAGAGAATGCGGAGTCCCTGAGATAAGTTGAACCAAAACTTTTAAAGCTCTACTCGCGACTTTAGAATAAATACTGCTATATTTAATCCAAAATGCATCAAGATAGCTCTTTAAAATTACTCACAGCAACTGAATCAAATTTCAATTCATTTTGAATTTTTTCTTCAACATTTTCAACTTCACACTGGAAAGGATTTGAGATAAACTTCCAACTCTCTCGATTTTCATCAATGTTAGGAAAGTATTTTAAAAACGTTTCTTTCAAATGCTCCAAATGCAGGACTACTTGCTTTTTTAAATCTAAGCACATAGCACTTCCATTAAGAGCCAAATCAAAGTTGGTGAAAGCTGCTGTATTATTTTGCTCAATTCTATTTTTCCATAAATCTAGCTTTGCAATGAAAGTGCGAATTATGTCGTTGTAAGTTAAAATGTTCATATTTTTGCCTTGAAGTTTGAGATTCAGCGCGTTTAATGCTTCGAAAATACCAACCAAATATGCCATGCAAATTTGAAAGTTTGTAGATTTGAACTTTGTTAAAAGATTGGTTTTATTTTGTATTTTCAGGAAAGCTTCAACTTCCGTCCGCAATTCGTATATTCTCCAAAGCATATTACCTCTGGAAAGCCAACGCGTCTTTGTGTAAAAAAGTAAGTTTTTTGCTTCTGATCCGATATCTTCGCACAAAAGCCTGAAAAGACGACTGTTTAATGCTCCGCCTTTAATGTAATTGACCATTTTGATCAAGCTCAAAACATCATTCATTTGTTGAGGCAATGTTCGAGATGCGAGAGCTTCAGGGTGAATAATACAGTGATTTATTCTTTCGTTTGAGTCCTATCATAGCAGCTGCTCTATCTGTGCAAACACCAACAAGTAAATTCCACGATAGTTCATTATTTAAAAAAAATCGGAAAGAACTTGAAATATAGCTGTTTTTGTTGTGTAGCTTTCTAACGAATGTCAATACAACATTTCTTCTCTCATACATTCGCCAGACAAAAATCGAGCAAAAACAATCAATTGAGAAGAATTGTATATATCGGTTGTTTCGTCGCATTGAATATCAAAAAATGGTGATTTCTTGATCTGATCAGAGACCTGAATTCGGATGTCTTCTGAAAGCTCACCAATTCTTCTTTTCACTGTGTCATCAGACAAAGAAATATGTTAGAGTTTTTTCGAACTGTCGGTACCTAAAATCAGTTCGGTGGCTAGAAGTAGTGATGGCTTTATCAATTTTTCCCCAATGCCATGCCTTTTTTTATTTTCTTCTTCTTTAAAATTCTGCTTTAAAAATGGGGACTGTTGGTCAAGTTTAACATTTTTCAGTGAGTCTCGTTTTGCTTCAAAATATGAGAGTGGTTTGTTTGTGAGTGTAGGGTGGGGTGGGTGGTTTTCGGGTGGCGTTCAAGACGATTTGGCCTCATTGAATCATTGCTCAAAAACTTTGTAGCAAATAACACATTGAGGAACTTAAACAAGATTCTTTTGAAGGAAAGTAAATCCGTATTTCAGATAATCATCTTGATAATTTCTCTTTTTGGAATTCATTGGAATAAAATACAGATTACAAATAATACAAATAGTATAAAGTGAAAATTGATATAAATATAAATTGATATTTTAATACAAATCAAAAAAGAAAAAGAAATTTTTTTAATAAATTACTTGTTTATACACTGTTAAAAAAATAATATAAACAGATAAGAATTAATCGAGCTCCGCCATTTTAAAAATTTGAATAGGAAGAATATTTAAATATCAAACATGATATTTAATTTTATCAACATGATTTAAGAGTGGCGAGGATTATACGCTTACTATTTAATAAACCTAAAAAAATCTGTAATTGAAGTTCAAAATTTTTTTAAAAAACATACAGGAAAAAAATTATTTTTTCACCAGCAGTTTACGCCCCCCCCCCCCCCCCCCCCTTGATTCCTTCTCACGTCCCCGAGGGGGCCTCGCCCCACCGGTTGAGAACCCGTGCACCAGAAGCTCAAAACAAGGTACTCTTTATTTCCAGTACTCTCCAACTTCTGAAAAATAAACTGTTGTCTCCCATTTAAAGAAAAACGGTATCATTGTAATGACTTTCCGCCTTCATACCAAATCTTCCTTCTACCAAGTATCTCTAAAAAAAATACCACTAGACTCTCTACCCCACTACTCTATGAAAATAGCCCCATATATTAAATCCTTAGGTACACTCAAATCTTTTTAAAAGAATAGGAAAAGAGGGCATCTATTCTTACACCATCTCCCTTCGCACTAGTAACTCAACAATTGCCAAATTCTTAATTGATAACCCTAAACTTATAGTAGAATCTAACCTCTAAAATACTAAAACCCAAATCACATCAACGTGAAACCTGCCTCAAATTTAACCACACAACCTTACATTGCAAATCAAACTTTCCTAACTGTGGTGGTCAAAGAAACCATCCTATTGCCTTTTGTATTTTCAAAGAAAACGATCTACGTCTAAGATGCTTTAACTGCAAACAAAAATATTCCGCTCTCTCTCATTCGTGCCTCTTTAGACTACAACACCTTATCAACCTGAATGAAAACCACTAAAATTTACTCAAAACATTGGTATGTTAAACACTCTTCACAGAGAAAAAACGCCTCCTTCCCTTCAATTCCTCCAAATTACACGCTACTTCAGTATCTTATTATTCAGCCTGTATCGTCATAAAATCATCTTTACACTTTTCTTTCATTCATCAACACTCGACTCACGAATACATAATAGTACTAATATCACTGAGGAACAGCCAAAAAAATAGCATTTATGTAAAGTTCATTTTCTAAAGTAGTTTTTGGTGTAGAATTGAAAAATGGAAAACGCATTTTTCATTTTAGGCATTTATCAAAATCATTTTAGGTATACGTTTTTTGATAATCGGGTTTAAAATTTTAAGATTTTTTCAAACTTTTTTATGTATGATGATACTATAACTAATTTTGATTTTACAGAATTTAATACAAAACTACTAGATCATTAAACCCTGAAAAATACCTAGAGGACTTTGTAAAACCTCTCCAAACAAATTTTGTTATATTTGTGGATATTTTACAAGTAAAAAAATCCACGAAATCTGACTTCGACAATTCGAAAGTTGTATCATCTTTACTTCAAATGTAAAGTAGGAGATCAGGATAAAGTTTGGGCTCCTTGTGCATGTTGTAAAAGATTTCAAGTTCACTATCAAGATGGTTTAATGACGCAAAAACAACTATCGTTTGGTATTCCCATGATAGGGAGGGAACCATAAGATCACATAACAGACAGTTGATATAAAACCTGAGATATACTTTATCTAATAAATAGTTGAGATGTATAATATATATAACTTTTTCAGACTACACCAAGAACAAATCTATCGTTTATCCAAACCTAAATTCAGCTTTGCATTCAGTAGCACATTCAGAAGAAATTCTCTTGCCTATACCACATTCAGAAATGACTCAATCATCAAAATTTGAAAATGAAACCTCGATGAGTGCAGATGCGCGCTCAGATCATTCTTTTGCGCTACAAGGAGAGTAATCTAAGACAGCATATTTGAATGATTTAGTAAAAGATCTAGGCCAAGCAAAAAAGCAAAGTGAATTGATTGCTTTTCGACTACAAGAACGAAATCTTTCACTAATGAATGTAACAGTCACAAAGTTTAGATCACGATCAGATGATTTATTACCACATTTCTCATTGGAAAATGGATTGTACCACCGTAACATTCCTAAGTATCATTGCAACAGATGGCTCATTTGTGCCGATTTAAAAGTCGTAGCTCTACTAACAAATTGGCTATAAAAATATTTGTATGCTTTCTATTTAAATGGGATAGCAGATGAAGAGCTGATCATTATATTCTTTCAGACTGGCCATCGTGGGATGTAGTAACAATCGGCTCCCAATCGTTCGGGAAACTCTGGTTAATAAAGAAAAATCTTACTACCGCCTTTACATATAAAATTAGGCCTCAATATGTACACAATAAGTAAGCAATGTTTATCACAGTGTAGTATTTTTGAGCAAACACATGTTGATGATCCACTAGATTTTTTCATCTTCTGTCACAGTGATTCTATTTCTCTTTCTGTCTCCTCTGTTTTTCTCTTCCGCTTTCTCTACTAAAACTCAATCATTCACTCAAGCTCTCTTCTTTCATTCAAGCCCTTTTCTTTTGTTAAGCTCTCCTATCTCATTCAGCTCTCTTCTCTCCAGTGACGTAGCTAGGCTGAGGAGCCGTGCCCACACTCCTATGTACCGCATGGTGCCCCATGCAACTTATGCGATATAAGTTTTTGAAAATTTCTCCAATGAAAGGATCAAGAAAGTATAAATAATGTTGCGCAAGTTTTTTGTTTTTAAATTGTGCCCCTTCTATCAACTTTTTTTGGCTACACCACTTCTTCTGTCTACTTTGCATTTAGAGTTAAATTAAAATAGTTTTCAATCGTTACAATTTTATATCAATGAATATTGTTAGACTCGCGCTAAGAATTTTTTTTCAACAAAAGTCACTTAATCTTTATCAATACGTTTGTTACATTTTGTAACATTTGAAAACTTTAATTTTTTCAAGTCAGAAATTTTTTTCAATAGTTATTTGGGAATGAATATTTTGACTATCTATCCAGTTTAAAAGCAAGAATACTCTATTTGCTTAATATTTGAGCAGAGATATTTTTTATAATGTTCGATTGTTAAATTTTATAAGTAACACTGTAAATAATTAATTAAATCATTTTTTTAAGAAAATTTGTTGATTATTATAATAAAAATATAATATCGAAACAAAATGTTTCAGTTGTTAAAAATGTACTCGATCTATTTATGACAGCTGTCAGAATTTTATTATGTAGAAAGAAATATTCAAAGAAACGCAATGATTTTCTTTTCTCGTTTACTTTGATTTATGTTAGTTTGGTCCTCGGACATTTCGCCCCATTATTTTCATAAGACAGTTCGTCCCATGGACAATTCGCCCAATTATTTTCATAAGACATTTTGTTTCATGGACAATTCGCCCCGTTATTTACATAAGACATTTTGTCTCATGTACAATTCTAAAAAATTAAGAGATAAAATGATTAATTTGAAATAATTTAATAGAGATAAAATAAACAAGAATATAAAATTTTTTAATAATTTTACACATATAACACAGGTCTGCGCTATTTTTGCGGTCAAAACTTTGATGGCTATTTTTACCATATTTTAGTATGATAAACTTAAATTTAATTATAATTTTTGTCCATCACCTCGTATTTTTTTTCAAACGCAGGTTGAAATATTTTTTTAATATCAAAATGTTTTTCATTTGTTTTTATTTTTTCAATGTTAAATTTCTTGTTTTAATATTTTTAGAAATTGAAATGAATAGAAAGTGTAAAAACGAGTCTAATAAGTTTTGTTACATTTGTGGACAAGTGATGCTGACTGGACAAAGTTTACGAATTAACAAATTTATTAAATCTACTTACTATGCCTATTTTGGCATGAAATTGGGCGATCTAAAAGTTTTGCCCCTCATTATTGTTGCAAGTCTTGTGTTGAGAATTTGAGATACTGGAGAAAAGGTAAAAAGAGATCTCTTCCTTTTGGTATCCCAATGCAATGGCGTGAAGGTAAGGATCATACATCTGACTGTTATTTCTGCCTTACCAATTTAAATGGAATAAATAGAAAAAACAAGCACTGCATTGTTTATCCTGATCTTCCTTCTGCAAGAAGACCCATTCCACATAGTGCAGATTTACCTGTTCCAAGAGTTCCGGAAAGTGACACCTTTAGTGACACTGGTTCAGAAGAAGAAGAAAAAAGAAACTTCATTGAGCCTTCTACATCCAAACGAAGTGCTCCTACTCCCTTAAAACAACATCAGCTCAATGATTTAGTGAGAGGCTTGGGTTTATCAAAAGAGTCTGCTCAGCTTTTAGGTTCAAGACTTTCAGAAAATCATTTATTGGCTTCAAATACAACGTATTATTGGTACAGAAACAGAGAAGAATTTAGAAAAATTTTTACAGTCAGTCATAACAATGCTCTAGTCCATTGCATGAATGTAAGCGGTTTAATAGAATCTTTAGGCTCAGTGTATATATCAGAAGAATGGAGACTTTTTATTGATGCATCTACTAAAAATTTGAAGGCTGTATTGCTGCACATAAAAAACAAGCTTGCTTCAGTTCCTGTAGCACATTCTGTTCAATTAAAAGAGAGCTATGAAACAATGAAAGTCTTGCTTGAAGCCATAAATTACAAAGATCATAATTGGAAAATTTGTGGCGACTTAAAAGTTTTGTCAATAATTTTAGGAATGAAAAATGCGTATATTAAATATCCATGCTTCTTGTGTTTATGGGACAGCAGAGCTGATGCACTACATTTTAATAAAAAAGAATGGCCAAAAAGCGAAAACTTCACGATTGGAACTTAATGTTATAAATCAAAATTTAGTTGATCCTCAAAAAGTTCTTTTTCCTCCGCTGCACATTAAATTGGGATTGATGAGAAGCTTTGTGAGAGCATTGAATAAAGAAAGCCAGTTTTTTTTTATTTAGCAAAAAAGTTTCCAAAAGTTAGCGATGCTAAAATCGATGCTGGAATTTTTGATGGTTGTCAAATAAGGATGTTAATGAAAGATGATGACTTAATCATGACAGAAAATGAAAAAATGCATGGAAAGCTTTCAAATCTCTTACACTTAATTTTTTAGGCAATCATAAAAGTATTGATTATGAAAATATAGTAGAAACGCTCATTAGAAACTTTCAAATTTTGGGAGTAAGGATGTCAATAAAACTACATTTTTTTGCGATCGCACCTGGACTATTTCCCAGATAATTGTGGAGATTATAGCGAAGAGCAAGGGGAAAGATTTCAAGATTTGAAGTGCATGGAAGAGAGATATCAAGGTAGATGGGACATCAATATGCTAGCTGATTATTGTTGGTGTTTGAAAAGAGACCTTCCATCAGAAAATTATAAAAGAAAGTCTATAAAATCTTATTTTTTACTTATTTAAAATAAATATATAATAAAATTTTAAATTAATTTGAATAATTTTTTGTAAGACTACTTTATTTTTCATTTTGTTTTTTGCAACTTTAAAGAGGGTCAGCATTGTTATTTCAAGTATATAAAAAATATCTTTTGTTCAAAATATAGAGGTGATTGTTAAAAATGAATATTATTTTTGAAATATACACATCAAAGTACATATGAATTAGTAATAAAACTTATGACCGCTGAAAAAAAAATTCTAAACGCAGGGCTGGGTTATTATAATAAGCAAAGATGGATGAAACTATGGGGCGAAATGTCTGTCGACCGTTAGTTTAAATAATTAAACGTTGGCTTTTGATGCTTATAAAAACTTGAAAATATGAAATAAACTCTAATTCTTTATGCCTCCTATTATTTTGAAATTATTCTGAGAACAGACGGTTCCATTTTAAAATAGCCAAAATTGCTTTATTAGTTTATTTTGTTTCCTTTCTCTCTTATTTTTCAATTTTGAGTAAAAGGTAAGGTGCAGTGGGTGTATTTTCATTGACAAGGCACTGATGTACCGCTTATGTCAAACTGAACAAATTCGTATCGATGAAGAATCGAATCCAGAGGCTTCTGTGCTGAGTCCATCATCTCAACCAACCTGCCATGCCACCCATAGAGTATGCTGTAGGGGATACGTCAAATTAGTTTTAAAAAACTTAAGTAATGCTCTAAAATTTTTTAGTTTTTGTTGAAGCTCTATAACTTTTTTTCCTTAAAAGTTATTATAAAAGGCAAATCATTGCAAAATGTTAAAAGTTATTTTATTTATTGTAGATTTTTGTAGCTTGTATCAATTTAGTAGCTTTTAAACTATTTTTGAATGATGGAAAAATAAAATAATGCAATCTTAATTTTTTGTTTTATTTTTGTTTGCACAATTATAACTTCATTTTATACCCTTGCCCCTGAACCAATCATATTTTTTTATATAAACATCACAGGGTGTCTAGTAGACTCTTTGCCTTTAGACTACATTCACTCATATAAAACTATCCAACCTTCAGTTATTTGTTTTCTCTATGAATCAAATATCCTTTCATCAATTCCTGTAATGTGCCTGGTAGACTACCTCATTTTTCAAATGAAAAGCCTATTCCATCCCCTATTTTGGATTTTTTTAAACTAGTGTATATTCGATGGTCGTAGGTAAAAATGCCCCCGGAAAAAATGCCCCAATTAAAAAGTAGGAAAAAATGCCCCTTAATTTTTTTATTTTGAGGATTTTTTTAATTATATAAATATTTTTATTTGGTACCGTTTTGAAAGGCTAAATTTCTAAAATTTCTTAATCTATAGGGTTTTTTTCTTTATAAAGTAATTGAAAACAATAGCAAAGGTGCAGATTTGTGGGAATGTGTTCTTAAAATCACTTAAAACACAAATTATATTTAGAAAGTGTTCTGATACACACAAAGTCCAAAAATATTTGCTGTTTTATAAATTTTTTTTTGTATTTAAAAAATTGTCCTATGCTGAATTTTTTACTTTACTTTAATTAAATTTTAAATGTTTTAGATGAAAAGTTAACTTTTTGTTTTTTTACAAAAAATCTTTATTCAACATATCTTTTTAAAAAAATTTTTTTTTAATTTTAATTAATAATTTTTTTATGTTGGGGCATTTTTTCTGCGCACCATATTCAATATGCAAATTTAATTAAAATATTTTCGCTGGAAGTATAGTATTTAAATTCACCAATTTTGTAAAAAAAAAATATAAAGTAGTCTTATAAATTTAGGACTTTAGGTATGCGCTGAATACACTCTATTTTAAAGGATTGCTTGAATATTTGGTCTCCTGTGGTATTTCCAGACCACTAATTTTGAAAATTGCAACAAAAAATTCCCCCCCCCCCCCCAATAATTTTGAGGATGTGCACCCCTGCTATAAGTGTTAATCAAATTTGCGGTTTACTTCTGAAAATTGTCTCCAAAAACATTCCCTAACATTTTACATAAAATATATGTGTTATACTAAATCGGCCATGCTGGTTTCATTTCTGGACTCATTTTTTACGTTTAGGATCTGAAAATACCTATAAATTTTAATTAAATTTGCGGTTTACTTCTAAAAATTGTCTCTAAAAACATTCATTGAAATTTTACAATTAAATATATGTTTTTATACCAAATCTAACCATGCTAGTTTCATTTATGGAGACAATTTTTGCCGTTTCAATTTGAAAATACCTATAAATATCAATCAAATTTGCATTTAGTTCTAAAATTTGTTTCCAAAAATATTGATTCAATTTTTACATGAAATATATGTTTTTATAGCAAATAGATCATGATGATTTCATTTCTGAACACAGTTTTAGCATTTAGAGGTTTTACTGCTAGTGTCAATCAAATTTGCGGTTTATGTATGAAAACTATGTCCCAAAATATTTTCTCTAATTTTACATGAAATATATGTTTTTATACCAATTCGAAATAATTTTTATTTCTGAAATCATTTTTTTGCATTTAGAGGTTTTAAATGTCTGAAAGTGTCAATCAAATGTTCGATTTACGTCTAATGTCTACAGAAATATTTTTGAAATTTAAATAAAACATTTGTTTTTATGCCAAATGGAAGATGCTGGTTTCATTTTTGGACTCAGGTGTGGCATTTATGGTTTTAAAATATCTGAAAGCTTCAATCAGATTTGCGGTGTACTTCTAGATACTGTCTTCAAAAATATTTTCAAAAAAATAAAATATCTGTTTTATAACAAATCGACTATGCTTATTTTATTTCCGTACTGGATTTTGGATAATACGGTTAAAAAATATCTCAAAGTGGAAATTGAATTAGTAATGTATGCCTGAAAATCAGTTCTGTAAAAAATTTTCAAAAAATGGCTGCATATTAGGTATATAGTAAAAATATACTTTTTTTTTTGTATATTTTGGCTTATAATACTTTCTACAAACATCTTGAGTATAAAATATTTATTAAAAAAAACAAAACGTATTATAAAATCTTTTGAAAATTTGTATGAGAGAAGGAACCAAGTTGAAAAATAATTGAAAAAAGACCATGTGATCAAAACAAATAATTTAAAAAAAATATGTATCTTGACTAAATGGAAGATCTACCATGTTCTAATGAACTAGGAAGTGGTTTAATTATATAATATTAGATGCTTCAAAAAAGATTTTGAGTGTGAAAAATAAGTTCTTCTTTTACAAATGAAAAATATTTAAATCTATAGCATATCATCTGGGATTACAATCAACATTTAGCTAAGATGGAGAGGAAATCTGAAAATTTAGAATAGGTCAGATTTATCAAAAATGGCACAGATGCCAATATGTGAGAATTTAGTCACTATCAAGATATTTTTAATTTAAATTGAATTTGTCCATCTTTTTCCTTTTACGTCAAAGAGATCATTTTTTAGATAAGAGCTACCAAGAAAGGATCATCATGGAATGAATAGCAAAATTACATACTGTAAATTATAATATGACGTAGAGAATACAAGCCGATAACGAATTTATAGCCAAAATGATGGAGGTCCTATCGAGTAACATAAGTTACTGTAGAATAAAATATTTTGAGTGAATTAAAAACCTAAAGTTGGTTTATTAAATAAATTAAGAAAATAATTACCAGAGAAATACTGCAAGTAGAAGTTATTTTTATGTTTATATATTTGACATTGATTTACAGGTTTAATCGATTTTTGACAGGTTTTATTGATTTCATAAAAAATGAACATCACCATTAAATTCTGCATACTTGAAATGTATAAAAAACTTTTTATAAGAATAAAAATTTTAATTTTGACATGGGTTGTCATATTTAAATTATTTTGTCAGGTTTGACAAATATTTATAAAAAAAAAAGGAATATAACCAGTAAACACAGCCTACTTGAAAATGGGTATATGTGTGTAAAATGCCATACACGGTAAACTTCATCATCACCCTATACTTTCTATTAAACGTAATTCTCTAATTCAAAAAACCGTGCCTGATCCTTTCTTTTTGGTATAAATCAATTTTTTGACAGTTTTGATTGATTTTCAAAAAAAAAAAACACCCCCCATTATTCATCTTTAAAAATGGGTGTATATGTGTAAAAAAATTTATATTTTTTTTTTTATAAAAATTTTTTTTTTTAGGTGGGGTTTTATATATAAATAAATGTTGATAACTTTAATTGATTTTTATTTAAAAAATGTATATCACCGCTGAATTCAGCATGCTTGAAAATAGGTGTATATGTGTAAAAAACATTATATAATTATTTAGATAAAAAGTTTCTTTTTTGAGATTAGCTGTCATATGTAAATCACTTTTTTGACAGTTTTGAATGATTTTCATAAAAAAATGAATATCACCACTGAATTCAGCATGCTTGAAATGGGTATATATATGTAAAACATTATATAATTATTTAGATAAAAAGCTTCTTTTTGAGATGAGCTGTCAGATATAGATCAATTTTTGACAGGTTTGATTGAATTTAATAAAAAATGAATATCACCACTGAATTCAGCATATTTGAAAATGGGTATATATGTGTAAAAAACTTTATATAATTATTTAGATAAAAAGTTCCTTTTTGAGATGAGCTACCACATTTAGATCAATTTTTTGACAGGTTTGATTGATTTTCATAAAAATGAATATCACTTCTGAATTCAGCAAATTTGAAAATGGGGTATACATGTGTAAAAAACTTTATATAATTATTTAAATAAAAAGTTCTGAGATGAGCTGTCAAATATAAATCAATTTTTTGACAGATTTGATAAAAAAAAATGGACATCACCACTGAATTCAGCATAGTTAAAATATATATGTAACATTAAAAATATTTATAAAAACTTATTAATATCTGAGAAAAATAGGGGGGCACTTTACGCCCCCCCCCCCAGCACTTGAGCGGACAAATTTTGCCCAGCAATAATAGGGTTAATAGGGTAGGGGTTAAAGTTTACATTAAGCTTAATTAACCCATTTAAGACTAAGTAAAGCAGACGACTTTAGTAATTCCTATTAAATTCCATGTAAAGTAGGAATTCGTCTGCGTTCTCTTTGGGAACATTCGTCGTAAATGGGTTATTAATGAAATAGAATAGACAAGAGAGGAGTAGGAATTCAGAAAATTTTGTTGGCTTTTTTGAAGGCTCTTGAAAGTCCCCCTCTCTCCCCCCGTAATTTCAAGGATGTCCGCCCTTGAGAAAAAGAATAGCAAAACTATTTTAAAATTTACAAATAATTAACCTAAAAAACGCCATTTTAGGGGTTGAATAAAATAAATACATTTTATTTAATTTTTTCTAATATTAAAGGGTTTTGTTTTTTTCAATATATCTATATTATAGTAGTATACATTACTTAGTTGTTAACTACTTTAAAATTATTATAAAAAAACAAATGAAAATTTATTTGTTTAAATTATACAAAAACACTCTATTATGATAGTTTGAACCCAAGTTTATAAAAATCATCGTCGATATCATGTACTCTTTCTTCTGTACAAGTAATTCATTTGTACGAATTTTAACGTTTTTAGACTCCAATTTACTAAGATTCCACTTTTAATTTATTAAAACATTCATAGGGTTATATTTTAAACCATTCTCATTATTCTTTACCTTAAAAGTTAATGCCGATCAGGGTTGAAACTTTATATTATTTCCATGTTTAAACTTTACTAAAAACTTTCAAATATGGTGCAGAGAAGACATGACCCTCCCCCCCCCCCCCCCCCCCCCCTATTATTTTTTTTTTGTGTGGGGGGGTGTGTTTTTTTTAAAAATGTGGGGGGGGGGTGTGGTTGGGGGTGGTAATCGTCTTCCGAAACCATGATGGGGGAGGAGAGGGGGGGAGGGGGGATGGTTTGGAGGCCAACAAACTGTCCTCCTCTTCTCTTTGTTGTGGTTCTTTTTTTTTTTTTTTTTTTTTTTTTTTTTTTTTTTTTTTTTTTCTTCGCGTTTTAAATCTCTTCTCTTGTTTAAGCTCTCCTATCTCATTCAGCTCTCTTCTCTCTAATTTGTATTTAGAGTTAAATTAAAAATAATTCTATTTTATCTAAGTTCAATATTTTCATAACCTTTTTTAATGATACCAAAGTCCAGCTATTCATATTAATCACAGAAATTTTTGGTAAAAATTTAGTTTCATCAATACACCAAATATTTTGCAAAAATGAAAATTTGTTTTTAAATGAGAAAAATAGTTTTCAATCGTTACAATTTTATATCAATGACTATTGTCAGACTCCCGTTAAAAATTTTTTTCAACAAAGATCACTTAATATTTATCAGTACGTTTGTTACATTTTATAACATTTGAAAACTTAAATTTTTCAAGTCAAGAAATTTTTTTCCAATAGCTATTTGGGAATAAATATTTTGACCAGCCATTCAGTAAAAAAGCAAAAATACTCAATTTGTTTAATATTTGAGCAGATATTTTATATAATATTCGATTGTTAAATTTTGTAAGTAACACTGTACATAATAATAAATTTAATCTTTTTTTTAAGAAAATTTGTTGATTATTATAATAAAAACATAATATCGAAACAAAATGTTTCAGTTGTTAAAAATGTTGACAGCTGTCAGAATTTTATTTGTAGACAGAAATAGTCAAAAAAAACACAATGATTTTCTTGTTCTCGTATACTATGATGTCTATAATTTATGTTAGTTTAAATGGTTTTTTTTTATGATTTTGTGTTCTTAGACTTAAATAATTTTATGAAAAGTGTTTTTTGTATACTATGATTCTTTACTAAATGTAAAAAATACAAGCGTTACCAAATCACCCTATAAGGATTAGCTACTTAAACGTCGGCTTTTGCTGCTCATAAAAACTGGAAAATATCAAATAAAGTGCCGATAAACTATCTCATTTTTTATGCCTCCTATTATTTTGAAATTTTTCTTAGAACAGACAATTTCATTTTAAAATAAAAATTGCTTTATTAGCTTATTTTATCTCCTTTCTCTCTTATGTTAATTATGTAGCAAATTTTTCAATTTTGAGTAAAAGGTAAAGGTACAGTGTGTGTGTTTTCATTGACAAGGCACTGATGTACCGCTTATGTCAAACTATAGACAAATTCGTATCGATGAGGAATCGAATCCAGAGGCTTCCGTGCTTAGTTCATCATCTCAACCCACCTGTCATGCCACCCATAGAGTATGCTGTAGGAGTGGTTCCCAACCTTTTAAGTTTCGGGCACAACCGAAACATTTCTTGCCAAACGCAACAGGCCCATTCGGTTTTGCTCCTATTTGCGGGGTGTTGCCTGCTCTTTTCGTGCCTTTTGCTGGTCCCTTTCTTGGGGGTTCCGTTGGGGGGGTTGGTTGGGTTTGGGGTTTCGGGCCCTGGGCGCGGTTCGTTTTCGGCATCTTCCTTGTTTTCCCTTTGTCTCTCTAACCCAGGTTTCTGTCCCGTTTTGGGGGGTCGTGGTCCGCTTTACGGAGCAAGTCGAGTTTGCGGTTTCGATCGTTGGGAGCACTGGTGGGGTTCTTTTGCGAAAGGCCCCGTCTCACCAAACTCCCGGTTGAACATCCACAAAAGCAAAGGTCGACAAAGGGCCGCGGCCAAAAGTCGTGGGTTTTTGTAGCTGTGTTGTTGAATAGTCTTTTTGTATAGCCCACGGTCCTGGATACCGTCCCTGTTTAGGGCCCCTGGCGATGTGTCGAAGCGTTTGGAGGTTCTTTCTCCGTCAGGTTTCTTGTTTTTACCTTGTTGTCTTCCTGTATCAAATACAAAGATGATCTTTGCCGTGATGAGTGTAAACTTTCGTCCAAGAAGAAAATGCTCCATGTCTTACGCTTCAATTTGGCCTCTTCCTTTTCTATCGAAGAATGTTTTTTTGCATCCATGAGTGTTCTTGACAAGAAGGCAACTGGTTTGCCAAGCTGTTTAGTGTTGCCGCATTGCAAATTGGGAGGCTCGTTTCCGTGTGAACGATCTTTCGTCGTTGGGATGGGTCGCCTTAATTTTGCTGAAGCTTTGAAAGTTGGTTGCCTTTGCGGTGGGAAGTCGAGTTTGTGAAAGTGGTTTTCTTTTGCTGAATAGTTCTTTATCCCTTCGCAAGTAGCAACTCCCATACCCTTTGTATTCTCTTTGCTTCTTGGTGGATGAAGTCGAGTGGGTTGACCCTTCGGTGTCTGGACTGAGGCTCCTTTTCGATGTGGTATCCAAGTAGATTTAAAGAGTCCGTTGAGAATACACCTTTTCTTTGTTAAAGGTCAAGTTGCATTGTTGAGCAGCATCTAGGAAGCGAGCCGGTTTCTGTTGTGTTCTTCCATGGTATTTCCCATACCCTAATGTTATCTAAGTAAGCAAATGTACCAGCACATTTGTACTTGAAGATTATGTCCTATCATTCTTTGAAAAAAGAAAGTTCGTAGTAAATGGTATTGAGTGAATTGATACATTATATTAAAAGTAATGGTTTTTTTCTGGAGAAGAGGAATTGTGTATGTGACTTGAGGTCTAAAGTTATAAAAAAGGAATATTTCGCTACTTCATTAGATATCATGAATTTTAGGAGCGGATATGGTTAACATGGTGAACTTGTTCCGTTTGCTGTATAATGTCATTCTTGTTTTTCCCATGTGTTGATTTGTCTATGGGATAACTTTTTGATAATTTTTCTTCGGAAGTTCTGAATTGTTGTTTATGAATTTGTTGAAGAATAGTGTATTTGTAGGTGTATTTTTTGAGAGATTCTGGAAAAGTTTGGGAGATTCTACCTTCATGGTTTCAGGTGAAGAAGATTTTTTATATTGATTTTTATGTTTTGTTGAATACTCTTCGAAGGATATTATAAATTTTGGGAAAAATAATCTGTACTTTCTAGTGTTTTTTAAAAATAATTTTGGGTGTGTGTAATTCTATTACTTCTTTCTTTATATTTATTTGTTTTCTTTGGCGAGACTTTCTTTAATGAAGTTCGTGAGGATGTTGAATTTTTTTCTGTTCAAATATTGTGGTTTTCAAGATTGAGATTGTGAATATTTTATCTTACCTCTAAAACTCTTAAAAATCCAACTTTTAAAATTTGTTTTTGATTTGAGTTTATTGATTGTTACAAAATAATTGGTTTGTGATTTATTTTAAATTTTATTATTTGAATGTAGTGTGTTTGATTTGGTTGGTTTGTTGTTGGGCAAAGGAGTGGTGATATATTTGTTATTTTGGTTAAGTTGTTTTGTTGTTGGAGATGAGTTGTTTTTTTTATGTAGTTGTTGTTTACTTATGATGATTTATTTTGGTATGTTAATTGAGTTCTTTGTAGTTTTTAGATTTTGGAGAATTCGTATGGTGTCGGGGGTTTGTTGTTGGGAAAAAATAATGTGAAAATATTTATTCTTTGGTTGTATAGGTCTTAGGTTGTAATAGGTATTTTGGGTTGTGTATATGGTAATGTGGGTATTTTTATATGAAATTTTGAAGAAAATTTTCGAATTTTAGATTTGTTTTTAGGTTGGGAGTTGATGTTTGGAAATGTGGTTTAAGAAATTATATAAAATTATTGTGATAAATTGTATAAATGAAAAAAAGAGTTTAAATTTAAAAAATAATAATGGTAATTCATGTTATATAGTATAATTTGAATAGGAGATAGGTTTTTGTTATTTATTTTTTTTTTGATGTGGTTTTAGTAATTAGAATGTTGTGGTGGTTTGGTTGAGTGTGTTTGGGGTGTTTGAGTGTGGGTTTATTTGATGTTGGTGTTCGTTTGGTTTGAGTGTGTGTCTTTATTTGATGTTGGTTTCGTTTGGTTGATGTTTATTTGATGTGGATATTGGTTTGGGTTTGAGATAATTTGCATAGTACAGGCACCCTTTGAGGAAAAACTTATTTAAAATTTCCATAGTTTTTTTATTATAATTTTTTTATTTCTATATCTGCATTCTGCATTGATGCAACAATACCTTATACAGAGATCATATAAAAAAAATGTATACTGATCCTGCTATCACAGAAAATATAATAATACAAATATGTAATGTTAAGTTTTAGATGTTTTAAAATAAGAATTATTCTAAAAAAAGAAAAAGTAGAAGCATAAATTTTTCTGATAATGAAAAATAAAGCTTGAGTAAAAGTTAAAAACAATTATATAAATTTAATTAAAAAAAATATCTAAGCTAAAAGTTGAATTGTTAATTAGACAATAAAAGCAGAAAGAATGAAACTAATACAATTTTTACCCTGAATTTTGGGGCACCCAAAAAATCTTACGGCACCCTTTAGTGCCGCGGCACACCGGTTGGGAATCAATGCTGTAGGGGATACATCAAATTAGTTTTCAAAAAACTTAAGTTATTGTAACTTTATCCTCAAATGTTTATGCAAATGACATTCAATTAACACCTATTAATGTACGCACTATCCTCTAATATGTACTTTATTCAATCTCCAAGACACAATTACATTTATTACACCTTTAAGCCTCAATGTACTCACAAGGACACACATACACATACCTGTATAATGCACAGAACATATACTTATATATATGTAATTAAAGAAAGCGAGGAGTCACTTCTTAAGATCTTCACCGTCATCAACAAAGGCTATCAATGAGCCAGAGAAAAAGTGAAGATTGGAGACCTCTGCCAATTCACTGTTATAAGGCTATCAATGAGCCAAGAAGATTAAAGACCTCTGCAAATTCACAGTTATAAGGCTATCAATGAGCTAAGAAGATTGAAGACCTCTGCAAATTCACCGTTATCATCAACAAAAGGCTATCAATGAGCCAAGAAGTTTGAGATCTCTACCAACTTTCGTTAATATAATAAAATTATATCCTCAATTACACTTCAACGTAATAGTTATGCTGTAAAATTTTTTAGTATTACAAATCCATTTTCTTTTTTCAAAATCTTATTTGTTAGTTTTAATCTTTTTTCCTACCCACACTGGGCCCCGCGCAATCTATTTTGCATAGGGCCCCTCGAACACAAGGGCCCCGGCCCTGCCTTTCATATAAACATCGCAGGGTGTCTAGTAGACTCTTTGCCTTCATAAAACACTCACTCATATAAAACTATCCAACCTTTAGTTATTTGTTTTCAGTTGTTTTCTCTAAGAATCAAATATCCTTTCATCAATTCCTGTAATGTACCTGGTAGAATACTTCATTTACAAATGAAAATCCTATTCCACCCCCCCCCCCCAACAATTTTGGATTTTTTTAAACTAGTGTATATTCTGCAAATTTATTTAAAATATTTTCGCTGGAAGTATAGTATTTAAATTCACCAAATTTGTAAAAAAAAAATATAAAGTAGTCTCATAAATTTAGGATACATATTATGAGATTGAATGAAGCAGTTTGCTTCAAACCTCAAAAATGCTTTAGTTCGAAAAAACTAAAAATTCATGTCAACCGAAAAAGAGTACTGCAAATAAAAGCCAAATTTACGTACACTTGAAGCAAAAATAATCAGAATGATTTTTACAAACTGGTAAGCAACACTTTTTGCATTTTCTAATTGTTCTGCTCTTTTTTGGTAAACACATGGAGCATACACCTCTCAAGTTTGTAGTTTGGGAAGTGGAGTTTGCTGAAAACCCATAGTAATTCAAAAGGTTCATTGTTCTTAGGTTGATATTTGCTGCATTAGAACGCAATTTCATTGATTCTTCACTAAGAAGAAATGAAATCTTTTTATAAACACTTTTCTCCCACTACTTCTCACGGATGGAAAGCTTCCGGGACTATTGTTTTGGGCGATAATGAAAGAGTTCAAACACGCAATATCAAGATAGTTGCTGAAAACACATCTTGTCCACCGTCTGGAGGGTTTATAACTTCTATATTGTTTCAGCATTCTATTTCCAACATCTACGCCACTTTTGAATTTATTGTACTCAAGTAAGGATTCAGGCTTTCCTGTATCTTGGCATATTTCAACATTTCTTCTGTGCTGAGAAGAAAGATGTAAACAACCTTGAAATTACGTCTAGCATGCTTTCTCGGAATATATGCGGATAAAGAAGCTTCTTTTGAATAGACAATACGTGTATCACATTCGTTCAAACGCAGAGTTTAATATAAGCAGGCTATAAAATTCGAGGAACAAATCTTCTTGAAGCTAGAACAGTTTCGCATAGAGTCAATTTTCTTTCAAGTGCCCACTTGGCAATTTCATGTGATG